>SJXQ01000763.1:6674-30841 GCA_006408695.1 Aepyceros melampus | reverse complement strand
ACCTCATGTGAAGAGCTGACTCATTGGAAAAGACCCTGATGCTGGGAGGGATTGGGGGCAGGAGGAGAAGGGGACGACCGAGGATGAGATGGCTGGATGGCATCACGGACTCAATGGACGTGAGTAAACTCCGGGAGTTGGTGATGGACAGAGAGGCCTGGCGTGCTGCGATTCATGGGGTCGCAAAGAGTTGGACACGACTGAGCGACTGAACAGAATGGAACGGAATTGTCTTATTCTGAATCTTCCCATGAAGAAGTTGCTGCAGCTGAAAATGATAAATGCAGTGATGAGGCATGCCTGGGGACTGAGGGAGTCCGGCAACAGAGATTTGATCCAGCTTTGGGGATCAAGAAAGGCATTTTGGACATGGTTGTTCTAGAGTTTCACATTAAACTGTGGATATGAAAAAGCAGATTGAGAGACTGTTGGAGATTCTAGACAGAGGAATAACCTGTGAAAACGTGTGTGTGAGGAACTACAAGTGTTTTGGTGTTTCTGAAACATCAAGGCAAGGAGCTGGGGAATGAGCCTGAAGACATGGGGTAGGGCCAGACCATGGCAGATCTTTCAGTGACTGCAGTGTAGACAATGCCACCCGATGAGTTGGCACTTTGTAGGACTCCAGGAGAATGGCTGTGGCAGGTGCGGTAGGATGGGAAGGAGGGAAGAAAGGGGAGACCTGGGGCTAACTGGGTGGACAGAGTGGATGAGAAAGATGGAGAACGTATAGGATGCTTGTCAGACTTCTAGCTTGGTGGCTGGGTGGATGGGAATGCCAACGGTTGATACAGAGGATTTAGGAGAACAAGGTTCAGAAGAAGGATGCCGAGCAGTTTTATTTTTCACCAGTCTATTGCTATAACAATATTTTATTTTGAAGTTTTTATAGCAGGTTAAAACGGTAATGCATAGATTTCATACTTACTATGACTTAGAGCTAATTACTAACTGTTATAATTTCATAAATAAGAAACATCTTTCTTACCTGAATAAAATTAAATAATTTTCTATAATATCAAGAAATAAAACACAGCTAAGTCAGACATGACTTTGTGGATACTAATCATAATAACAATCACCACACATAGTCCAGGTATTTCTCGGTGGACTTTACTTAGGTTAATATCATTCATCTTGCCTCCAGGGATTTTAGTCTTAAACCCAAGTGGCACTACCCTGGAGTTCATTCATGTCCTGTTGTGGATGGAAGCCTAGTGGTTTGGGTCTGGCAGGGGTGAGTTTGAGCATGGCACAATCCCCATGGCCCGGAGATTGAAACCCAGGAGGATAGCTTTGTTAAAAGATAAGCCAGAGAAATCTGTTTCACTCCAAGCAGCATACAGGTGAACTATGAACCTTCTTCCTACTGTCTACGTTTGTATTCCAATAATGCAGCTAGAGGCTACATGGCCTGTGAATGTTCATAGCAGCATTATTCATAATAGCCCAAACTGGGAACAGCCTAATGAGTTCATTCATGTCCTGTTGTGGATGGAAGCCTAGTGGTTTGGGTCTGGCAGGGGTGAGTTTGAGCATGGCACAATCCCCATGGCCCGGAGATTGAAACCCAGGAGGATAGCTTTGTTAAAAGATAAGCCAGAGAAATCTGTTTCACTCCAAGCAGCATACAGGTGAACTATGAACCTTCTTCCTACTGTCTACGTTTGTATTCCAATAATGCAGCTAGAGGCTACATGGCCTGTGAATGTTCATAGCAGCATTATTCATAATAGCCCAAACTGGGAACAGCCTAAATGTCTATGGACTGATGAAGGGAGAGACAAAATTGGTAGATGTTCCACTGAATACAGCTCAACAATAAAATGGAAAAAAACCACTACACATGCTCGCTACTTCCTGGCCGAACAACAAACACATTGTGTTAAGTGGAGGAAGCCAAACACAGCCACATATCGCATCATTCCATTTATACGAAATACCCAGAAAATGCAAGTTTATGTAGAAAGAAAGTAGGTTAGTGGTTGCTTGAGGTTAGGGATGGGATGGATTAATGGGCGAGAAAGATCTAATTGAGATAAATGGGTTCTTAAACTAATTTATGGTAATGGTTGCAACCATTCAGTAAACTTACCAAAAATCATTTAATTGTACACAGGAAATAATGAATTTTGTAAAATGTCAAATGTTTTTCAGGAAAGCTGTGTGAACTTTGGCCAAGTCATTGAATCCCTTTTTGTTTCATTTCCCTAACCTGTAAAATGGGGTGGTGATTGTTCAGTTGCTCAGTCATGTCTGACTCTTTGCTACCTGATGAACTGCAGCACACTGGGCCTTCCTCCACTGTCTCCCTGAGTTTGCCCAAACTCCTGTCCATTCCTATTTAATCTCCAGCAGCATTTAACTCAGCTTACTGTTGACTCATCACCCGTGCCTCCTGGCCCCAGTTCCTTTTTGGAGCTACCTTCTGCACTTGGTTGTCCTGGGTTCTCAGGGAGTGTGAGGCTGGCTCATTTGTCTCACTCTGCAGTCAGGCATGCCTGTGGCATGCTTCCTCACATGGCCTCATTTCTGGTTTGGGATTATTTGGCATTCTGCCTGAGATTTGGCAGTCTGTCTTTGTATCTACTAACTCTTGAGAGTCCCTTGGACTGCAAGGAGATCCAACCAGTCCATCCTAAAGGAAATCAGTCCTGAATATTCATTGGAAGGACTAATGCTGAAGCTGAAACTCCAATACTTTGGCCACCTGATGCGAAGAGCCGACTCATTGGAAAGACCCTAATGCTGGGAAAGACTGAAGGCAGGAGGAGAAGGGGATGACAGAGGATGAGATGGCTGGATGGTATCACCGACTCAATGGACATGAGTCTGAGTAAACTCCGAGAGTTGGTGATGGACAGGAAGCCTGGTGTGCTGCAGTCCATGGGGTCACAAAGAGTTGGACATGACTGAGTGACTGAACTGGACTGAACTGCCTGAGATATTTTGGGACTTGTTTGGAGTATTTCTCTGAAGCTTGACTATCACTTCAGTTCCTTTGTTCTCTTGGGTAATTCTATTGATCCTTTTCCACGAACTTTTTCCAGAAAGTCTTCCTTGTTCAGTTTTGCTAGAGACACCTCTCTTGATATTCCAGATTCACTTGAATTCATTACAAATTCATTTTAATTTTTGTATTTTTCCTGTTACTTCAATAGTATTTTGTGAGGAAAGATGTAGAGGATGCTGGGTGTGCCATTAAGATCCTATTTAAGACTGAAGGGCTTATTCTTCCAGCTGCCCAAGGCTGGCCCCCTTCCTGGGAGAGCCTTCAAACAGTGACTCATCAACTGGAGGCCCAGCCTTTTCACCCAGCTTGCTACAATTCACAAGACCACCCAGCCTCAGAGCTTCCTGTAGGGTCAGCAGAGGCCTACATAGAGAGTCCATGCAGCTCAGCTTTTCCTTCTATTTTTTTTCCTTCCCTTCCATTCCACAGATGTTGACCCAAAGAATATTCCCTAATAAACCTCGTTCACGCTAATCTCCAAATCCGAGTTGGGTCCCAGAGACCCAAATGTGGATGCATGGGTTTAGCCAGGCAACTGGACGGCCTTTCACAGTGCTTATTTTGAGATCATGGGCCTTTTAAAATAAGAAAGTTAAGTGTATGAATTCTTTCTATCCAGAAGGTGAGGTTCATGTCCCTCTCCAATATGAGCTCTCTCCTCTTGGCCTTTGATCAGACATCAAGCTCCTCTGGGCTCCCAGCATCTCCTTCTCCCCACAGCTGTTGCTACGAGACCCTTACTTGTGGGCCCAGCTTGTTCCTTCTCAGGACCAAACTGGGTCTACAGGGAAAACTCTTAACAGCTTGTCTTAAGTCGGATTTTCTTGAAGCAGACTGTAAGATGCAGGTCTCTGAGTGAGGGCTTCATTAAGGGGTGTCTCTGGAAGAAGGGAGAAGGAGGGGCAGGGCAGGATAGAGTGGGGAGCCAAGCGAGGCTGGGATCTCAGCTAGAGTCCTTTGGAGGTCGTGTGATGGTTAATTTTAGGTGGTGACTTGATGGCCACAGTGAGCCCAGATTAAGCCTCATTTCTGATTGTATTGATACTTGTGGGTTGTCTGTGGATGAGGTTAGCATCTGGACTCAGTAAAGGACTTGCCCTCCCCAAGATCATGCGGCTTGGGCATCGCCCAGTCCCCTGAGGGCCTGAATGGAGCCAAAGGCAGCAGGAGAAGGAATCGCTTCCTTTCTCTCTGCATCACTGCCTGATCAGGGGCGTCTCATCTCATCTGCTCTGCCCTCACGTGGCATTTGCATCACCATTCCCCCTGGCTCAGGTCTTCAGTGGCAGATTGGATTATCCCACTGGATTTCCTAGGTCTCCTAGGGTAGAGGGTAGATTGGGGCACTTCTCGGCCTTCATAACCAAATGATCCAAGTTCTCGTTGTCTGGCTAGCTATCATCTCTCATCTGTGTACCCTAGTTCTGTTTCTCTGGAGAATTCTGACTAACATGGGTAGCATTGCCTGAGCCACAAAAGAACTCTGGGCTGTAATTTATACATCAGAATTTTCCTACCCGAGGCAGAAGAGTTGGGCTTTTGTACCCTTGCACCCATTATTCCCTGGTGGCTCAGATGGTAAAGCGTCTGCCTTCAGTGCGGGAGACCTGGGTTCGATCCCTGGGTTGGAAAGATCCCCTGGAGAAGGAAATGGCAACCCACTCCAGTACTCTTGCCTGGAAAATTCCACGGACTGGGGAGCCTGGTAGTCTATAGTCCATGGGGTCGCAAAGATTCGGACATGACTGAGCAAATTCACAACTTCACTACTTCATTTCACCCATTATTCAGATTGATTGTCAGTGACTCCCTGCGGTGGGGCTGTGAGATGTAAACATCCAGACCCTTACAGATCTCTGCCCACACAGGGCAAAGCTGCTCTAGTGCCATGAGGGTTTCCTCCAAAGAATACACATGAGTGCTGGTCGCTGGGAGCCAAAGCACATAGAACCTAGTACAGGACATTCAGGGATGGTAGGAGGGGTCTGAGGTGGTTTAGGTGGATCAGTGACATCATCTTTGGCATAGTTCTATCACCAGCAACCTCCTTAGTCTGGCCTTGGTGCCAAACTCCAGTTTTGATGTACTTCACCCATTATTAGATTGATTGTCAGTGGCTCCCTGCGGTGGGGCTGTGAGATGTAAACACCCAGACCCTTACAGATCTCTGTCCACACAGGGCAAAGCTGCTCTAGTGCCATGAGGGTTTTCCTCCAAAGAATACACATGAGTGCTGGTCGCTGGGAGCCAAAGCACATAGAACCTAGTACAGGACATTCAGGGATGGTAGGAGGGGTCTGAGGTGGTTTAGGTGGATCAGTGACATCATCTTTGGCATAGTTCTATCACCAGCAACCTCCTTAGTCTGGCCTTGGTGCCAAACTCCAGTTTTGATGGTATTCGTTTCTGGCATAGTATAACTTATGGAATATTTGATTTTGTGTAGGGCTGTATTCCAATGACTCTGTTTGGATGAGTTAATTGCAAAATTCCCCATTAAATAATGAAATGAGTTAATCTTTTCACAGAGTTGCTCTGTATTTAGAATCAAAATGCTGAAGTGTGTTTATGAAAAGCAGCAGTCCTAGCGTTGGTCTAATTGATATTGATCTGTTCCTCATGGCAGTAATTGCCCCCAAAGCTTAGTGGCTCTTTGAGACCATTCTCAGAATAATAGGACTATGTCACTGCGTAACGGAAGAGGCTACGAGAGGAGATCATGTATTTGGGTTATCAAAAAAAAAATCTATCAAGTGGTTTGGGTGAAAATGAAAGAGTGGGCAGGTTAGGACATTTGTGCCATTTGGGGCTGAGTCTGTTCTGTCAAGAACCCATTTCCCATCAATTTTTGATCCATCCTTTTTGATATTACAGTAAAGGCTTTAAAGGACCATTAAAAACCAGGGATCAATATCAAGATCATGTAACCTGATCCCAAAATAGTTTCTGTCTATAAAATCTAAGGCTGACAATAGAGAAATAAGTGCCACATGTCTCAAATTATTTTTAACCATTTTCTCTAATTAGAGAAATTAGAGTGTAGTAAGAGTGAGTGATAGAAAAACTCTCTCTAAGTATTTGTGCCCCTTCCCATAGGGTATTATATTGAGACATCCAGACACCAGTGTGGAAGAGCATGATGGTGCTGGTGTTTTTGAAAGGATATTCTAAAAATTGTTTGGTGGTAAGAAAAGATAGAAGGCTGTTTTTTTTTTTTCCTCTTCCATAGCAGACTGTACTCTTAGTCTGTTTTATATGAATTATACTTAAGGGATCAAGTCAATAGTTTTCCATGGATTGGCACCTACTGTGTAGAATAGAATTTGTGGTAGGAAAATTTTCTGCTGCATAGTTTGACATGAAGGCATTGTTTGAATAAATGAATAGAGACATGGGATTTGAGATATAGTTCTAGGGTTCCTAAATCATGGGGTAACTGTAAGAGCTTTTAAAAATAAAAACAGAGCATCAATTACTGAATTCCTTTAATGACAGGAGTACAGCCAAGCAGGTAGCTGTATGCTGTGGGCTACAGAAGAGTAACTTGACCAGAGAAAGGACCAGAAAGACAGAAGATTCTTAGAGAATGCTCAGGGTAAAGGGTAAAATCAGGGAAACTAAAAGGCAAGAACCAAGAACCACATAGCTAAGAAATTTAGCATTATTATATCAACAGCTTGAAAAGAGACAGTCTTAGCAGATGCCGAGCATATATTTGCACTCCTTCCTAATAACTCGCCCTAATTATGCTATAGAGGACACGTCCTTAACAAGATAAAGAATCTGCAAAACCAATAGCCAAGATTATGTCTGTAGAGGAGACACTTGAGGTTTTCCCATCAAATTAGAAAAGAGAAAGCCATCTGCCACTAATAGTCGTCTAGAAGTTGTAGTCAACAATGTCAAGAAAAAGAAGGGAAACATAAATGTTGGGACTTGGATGATGTGGGAGCACAGAGATCATGGAGATCTGCTTGGATCACCTTCAAGAGAGAATTTGCTGTGCAGCTGCAGGGGGCAGTTTACTGAGAGTCCTCCAGCTCTTAGCAACTTCAGAGTCACCTCAGCTTCGCAGAGCGCTCTCGGCCAGTGACCGACTGTATCTGCTCCGTGTGGGATATTCCTTGCCCCGGGAGCTCCTCCCGGGTTGGCTGAGTTTTTGTCAGGTCTGCATCATAGTCAGTCCTTCTTGCCCACTTTTTCTTCCTCCCCTGTTTATCCCAAATGCTTCTTTCCTCCTTATCTCCATCTGAGCGTCTGCTTCAAGACCCACCTAACACTGTTGCTGGCAGGAGTGGGGAAAGCAAGAGGTGAGATGTATTTTGGGGACTAGGTCCACCGAGACTTGGGGCACAGACACTCTGGTACAAAGTGGCAGTCCAATTGCTAAAACTAGTGAAATTACCTGGTTGTTACTAAGTTGCACTGATGACCTATGGAGGCATAATGACAAGTTGAGGGCAGTTAAGAAACAAAAGAATATTGCCAGAAAGGCTGTGGTTTGCAGAGTCCCTTATTGCCTACAGTGTGGGAGCAGATCAAGCTGAAGACTAAACTCAGGGTTTAATGGAATTGCCAAGCTACTAAGATGATTGAATACAAACAAAAGATCTGTTATCCAAAGCCAGGGCTCCAGCTGGGCAAACTCGGAACCCTAACACATCAAATGAAGACATCGGGATTGAAGCTGCTGAAGATTTTGGCTCTCCATATTCCATTGAGCCCTCAGAATTGCAGAGGTGGCCCACTCCTTCCATTAAGAGACAGCATTGTCCCCTGGTGGGAAGACTCTATGATGTCTTTTTTTTCAAGGCAATACACCTCCCCCTCAGGATCTGCCCTTACATCTTTCCTGACCACTGGGTTGATAACTTGGGTTAAGATGCAGCAAAACCCAATTAGGGACATGCTGATAAGAGAGGAAATGGAGCTGTAAGAATTAGCCAGCATTGACTGAGAGTTAAGCATTAAGCTTGGGAGTTCCCAGTGGGCTGGATTTGAGGTTGCTTAATCAAAAGGTTTGGAAAGTTAAGACTGGATCAGAGTGAGTTTGTGAACTTGGGGACAATTTTTTAAAAATGCAGGATTTAATACCCTGGCAAAGACCCTAAAACACACTGAGAACAATGGCCCATGGTTGAAAAGCTTGAATTACTGTGGCAGACATGGGAGAAGGGAGGTGGGTATTCTAGACTAGATAAATTATGCAAGGCCAGAAAACACATCCTCAGAAACTTCTCAAAATATGTTTTATAGAAAAGGCCAGGAGTTACACCAAGCCCAGGACAGAGAGACACCAAATGTTGCCAGGAATTTCAGTGGTGGCAGAGGGACCGAAGATACAAATAGTCACATTCACAACCTCTCCTGCAATTGGCCCAGAGTCAGGATTTAGCCAATAATGAGCAGTTTCATTATTTTTTCTTGTTTCCAGCTTAGGACCAAGCACCAAAAGCCAAATATGCTCCTTATACCAATCTCATAAGATGCCCTCCTGGCTAGCCTGCTTCCAGCTTCCTTGTGCAAACCACCTTCAATCAGAACATACCTAAAGTCTGCCTTTATTTTTCACTGTAAAGCTTTTCTAGTCCCCCGCCTGCCTTTGAGTCTGTGCCAAGCATGAGTGATGGTGGCTGACTTCCTTGCTGTAGCCAGCTCTGAATCAACAGTCTCTGTTTCTCATCATTCAGGTGGTCTTCATCTGTTTCCACATGGCTTACTTCTGCAGGTAAGAGCTGATAGTAGGAGAGGCTGTCACCAAGCTTGGCTCGTTGATTGTAGTGAGGATTGTGGAGCTGCAATGTTGTCGAAGCCAGGTGGCTACACTTAACTGCCAGAAGCCAAGGGGGTTGCAATTTTGGGGACAGCTGCCAGAACTGAGTGGCAGCCAAGGAGGCTTAACCCACAGAGAATTGCAGAGAGATAGTTAACAGAAGATAAGTAGCATTGCTAGGGGTGAAATAGAAGAGTCAATGATGGTATTCTCAATCCACATATTTAATCAAAGAAAGCAGTCATGAAAGAGCAGGAAACTGAGAATGGTCACCCTACGGGAAAGTCACAATTCCTTTTTCGGCATTCAGACCCACGTCCGTTTCCAGACTCAGAATCCAGGGCCTGAAGAGGTGGCTGGGTTCCAATGGAAAGGACTCTGTATCACAGTGGCAACTATACGTGGTAATGGTTCCCCAGTCCCTCTGCAATGGGACCTATGGGTATTTACTTGAGTGATTGCACAATAGGGAAAGGGAAATATTAGGGCGTTTCAGGGATTGTTAGACATAGGATCTGACATCGATACTTGGGGACCTGCAGCAGCATTATTGTCCCACTGCTAGATCCGGGATGGAGGAAGAGCACAGAATAAATGGAATCTTGGCTGAAGTCCAGCTTGCCACGGCTCCACTGGGTCCGTGGACTCACCAGGTGGTCTTTCCCTTAGTTCCTGAATACATAACTGGAGCTGAAAAATTTGGAAGCTTATCCTTAGCCTGCAGAGTAAGAGCTATGACAGTGTAGAGGGCCAAGAGGAAATCTTTGAAACTGCCTACCCACATCCCTAGCCAAGATATTAAACAAAAAGTAATATTATGAGAGAGAGAGTGAAGATTAGTGCCATTCCTGATGTTCGGAAGGATATAGTGGTGGAGATCCTCATCACATCACCATTTAAATTAGCAATCTGGCTCCTGCTGAAACTGGATGGATATCTTGGAGAATGACCGGGGACCACTGAGACTCAATCAAGTAGTAGCCTCTGTGGCAGAGACTGGCGGAGTGCATTTAGTTTGCTAGAGCAGATTAACATGGCCTTGTTACACAATCTGCAGCTGTTGATTTGGTAATAGGGCTCTTTTCTTTCCCTATCAGGGAAGAGATTAGAAAAGGTTTGCATTCACAAGGAAGGGAAAAAATATACATTTACAGTTTTGTCCCAAGCTTATATCAATTCTTAGATCTCTGTTGTAAAGTATTCTGAAAATATCTAGACTGTTGGGACATCCTGTAGAATATCAAGTGATTTATCACATTGTTGATATCATGCTGATCAGACAGGATTTGCAAGAGGAGTTAGCATGCTGAGCTGAAGATTTTGGTCCTCGGTCTACAGGGTGAAAGATAAATTCTACAAAGACTTTGGGACCTTCCACTCGGGCAAAGTTTTCAGGGGTCCAGTAGTCCTAGGAGCATGTTGAGACATCTCCAAACAAAGACAACTTGCCTCAACCTTCATCCCTTATCGCAAAGAGGTCAGCACAGTGTCTACCGGGCCTATTCAGGTACTAAAGGAACACATTCTACACGTGGGAATACTGCTCCAGCTCATATATCATGTGACCCCAAAGGCTGTCAGTTCTGAGAGGAGCCTGAAACAGGAAAAGGCTCTGCAGCAGGTTCAGACTGTGGGGGGACATGATGTGCAGCTCCGTCGCTTGGGTCACATGCTCCAAGAGACTACATCAAGCACTGCTTCTGATGCATTGGGTGCTGCTGGACACATCAAGTGATAAAATTGAGCAGACCCAGCAGCAACCCATCATAAGACAGAAATGGCATACCCAAGACTGAGCACCTGGGCCGTGAATATACTCTCTCCCTCACATCACCCACAATGGTTGTACCAGCACCTCTACTTCAGCCAAAACTTATCAGGAGGTTGAGCTGGGAAGGGAGGTGCATACACCTAGTTGAAAGGAGAGGATAACCCTGAGGCTGATTTATGGATGGGTTGACAGTATGTATGGGTGCAAGCTAAAAATGGATGGTGGGTGCAATATAGCCACATGCAGAGTGACCTTGAAAGATAACACTGAAGAAAAACAATCTTCCCATAGTAGAGCTTTGAGCGGTGAACTTCATCATCCACTTTACCAGCAAGAAGAAATGGTCCATTTATCTGGCCATGATGAACGACCTGGCCAGTGTGGTCAAGGTCAGAGACTGGAAGATCAGAGACAGAGTCTAGGGTAGAGGCAGATGAATGGACATATGGAAGTTGGCATATGGAAATGTGACTTTTGTATCACTTATCAATTTGTGCTTACTAGAAAGTCTTTACCATTCTATGCACTAAAATGGTCTAGGAGACAATTTAAGTCAGACAGTTGATGTTAGCCAGCCTTTTTGTCTTTCCCACTGCAGAACTACACACTAAGTATATGAATGAAGGGGACACAGAGGCAGAGGTTAAAGCTACTCATGGGTTTAACAGCATAGATTCCTACTTTCAAAGAAAATAATTGCTGTTGCCAACTCTGAGTGTCTAACCTACCAGCAATGAATCTCAAGGCTGAGCCCTTGACAGAACGTTATTCCCACAAGTAGCTGACTTCAACCAGCTACTTGGTGACAAGTTGACTACATCAGGCTCTTTTTATCCGGGAAGCACCAATGCTTTGCACTAATAGGAACTAATACGTATTCTAAATTTAGTTTATTCCTTCGCATGGAAGTTCAGTCAGCACCACTATCTGGTCATGTCTGGTCCACGTCATTTGTACAGTGAAAGAACTGGGGGGAGGGAGGTGGTGGGCTTAGTAGCATGGAATTCACTGGCGATATCTCATGCTGCACCTCCCAGAAGTTGTCATTGTAACTGAGTGTTGAATTGACCTGTTGAAGGTGCAGCTAAAGTGCCTCCTTGAGGGCAAAACTCTGCAAGGATGGAATCCCTTGATGAGAAATGTAAGGGAAGATTCTCAGGTTGATATTTTGCAGTGGACTAGATTGTTGATATTCTCAAAGGTTATAACCTCATTATTAGCCCTCTGGAAATTTCCCTTGTGAAATGTAATCAAGTGTAACTCAAGATTAAATGATCTGTTCACATTCAGTGATAAGAACAACAAAGCCAAGCTCACTGCCCTCATGTTCCATCATAGAGCTTCTCTCTGCCAAGTCCTCACACCCTTCTCTCCTGTTTCTGCTTTAGGAAGGATCATCTCACAACACATGCGGATCAAATTAACATATAAACATCATTACAAATGATGACATGTTTTGGAATTTTAGCATCACTTTGAAGGGCTCACAACTATAAATGTTACATTTGCCAAAGTGAAGGTTCTACTGAAATTATTTGTAATTGTAAATTATTTTGATTAAATGCTGGCCTTTTCAACTGCATAACGTTCCCTAGAATCACAGTGCTCTTCTAGCCAGTGATCCAGGGAAGGCTATAGTGGTCTTCCATACTTTCCATGTGGAAGAATCATTTGCCATTCTTGTATTCAGCTCTCTTGTAATATTATGCCTTTAAAGGATAAAGTAAATATGCTCAATGCAAATAATATCAAGTGGGACAATATATTTCATGCATATAAATGAATTTATGATATGGTATATGTATGTATCTAAGGCAAGCTTGGTCTGTCTTATTGGGAAGCAGAACCACTTACTGTGTGATAAGAAGTCCTATCTTGAGTATTCATTTGGATGCTAAAATCCTTAGAAATACATTCTTACTTCCAAAATGATTGCCTTATTTTGGACCCAGCTGCATGTGAGTTATTATTAATCCTATATCCAAAGGAAACACTTCTCTTTAAATATGAGGTTATTTGATTTGAAATGGATAGAATCAGTATCAGATGGTTTTTAAAGAGAATGATTATATTCTTAAAGGAATCTGAAAGAGTGTGATATTGCAAAGAGATATAAAGACTCGTGTAAGGAAAATGATATATTAACTAGTTAAGTTAGTACTTTAAAAAAGTAAAGAGGCTGAACTTACCTCTTACCTTTTAAAAATATATTTACTTCTTTATAGGTTTTATTGAACAGTCAGAGAAAATTTTATTTGCTGTTCAACGCTAAGTTTTTCTCTTTCTCTCCTTTTTTTTGGCCACACCATACAGCGTGTAGAATTTCCTTTCTCAGGGATGGAACCTGTGCCCTCTGCAGTGGAAGCATAGAATCTTAACCAAGGCACTGCCAGGGAAGTCCCAATGGTTTGTATTTTCATTTGAGTTCTTAAAGTAATTTAACCTTTCAAAATCGTGCTATTACCCTGAAAAAGAAGACAGGGAAACAAAACATTTCATAAATGTATTTTCACACATGGAAAGCATGTGGAGAAGAGTGAGAACACAGTATTGGGTTCAACTTAGGGATATTCTAGAATGTTTTCTTACATGTTAGTTTAGACTATTAGTAGAAATAGGTAAGCTGCTTTGCAGTCTGAGACCGAGACTTAGGCCAGCAAAGCAGGCTTCCCCTGCTCCGCCAAATGCCTTCTTGCTCACTGGACATTGCTCTGTGAATCTAGGCTCCACCTTTGCTGAGGACTCATCATTGACTGGTTCACACTGACGGCAGTAAGAATGCAGGATGAAGAACATGCAAAATTAGAATTTTAGTTTGATTTATGATGCTTTCAAACAGTGATTTTCAAACTTTTGTCTGAAATTTACAGTGAGAAGTACAGTTTTCAGTGGAACTAGCATTTGAGAGCACACACTCTAGTCAAAGGTTTCATGAAACAGTATTTACCTATGGGTGGTAGACTATGATACTTTCTATTTCTTTTCTATTCTACCATTCCATCTGCTTCCTCCTATTAAAATGCTGATCATAATCCACTAAATCAATTCAATAACCCACTAAGTAGTCATTGCCCATATTTTGAAAGAAACGTTTCTTCAAGACATTTAAAATGCAGGGCACTGTATCTTTTGACCTTCTACAGTGCCTAGAATAGTACTAAAATAAGGCTGGGTAATCTGACGTGGTAGGTTGCTGATTTGCTCCGATTCATTACCCCCTGCACCCTCATATCCATGTGCTTGCTGTGTAACTTTCTAGTGTATACCTGTTTTGGTACGCATGGCCTAGGCCATGTGACTTGTTTTAGATGGTGGGAGGTGAGTAAACATGATACATTCAGAAGCTTGGAAAGTGCATGTACACTGGAGCTTGTCTGTTCTTGTCCCTATGTTTTGTTTATAATACGCCCAACTCTCTGCAGGAGATACAAGGACCGGATCAGAGATGTGATCAAAGCTGAATTGCTCCAAATGTCCCAGCTGAGGCTATCCTTATATGAGCTCTCAGCCAGCCCACACTGGCATATGAGTGAGCCCAGCCAAGACAAGCAAAGGCATCTAGCCATCTAGCTAACCATTCCAGACAAGTGAGAAATAAACATTTATTGTTAAATGCCACCGAGGTTTTTTGGTTTGTTACATATTATTACTGTGGCAACAGATAACCTGCACCTGGCTGTGCCCAATCATGGCCTGTTCATGCTTGAGTACATGAAGTATATCCATGTGACTTGAAGCCTAGCAGAGTCAAAACTCTCCCATCCTGCCTCACTTCCACTACGGGTCAAAATACTACTCTTCCCTTTAATCACCTCATCATAGGGATTGCCTGGTTTTCTTAGGAGGTTGTCCACAAACATTCACAATATGTTCACATTTTGGCTTTTGGATATAGGGCCACTGATACTATTAACACTTAAGATTATAAAGGCATGATAATCCCAAAGAAGGGTAATAGCAAAGAATGTTCAAGTTCAGTTCAGTCGTGTCCGACTCTTTGCGAGCCAATGAATCACAGCACGCCAGGCCTCCCTGGCCTATCCATCACCAACTCCCAGAGTTCACTCAGACTCACTCAGTCCATCGAGTCCGTGACGCCATCCAGCCATCTCATCCTCTGCCGTCCCCTTCTCCTTCTGCCCCCAGTCCCTCCCAGCATCAGGGTCTTTTCCACTGAGTCAACTCTTCGCATGAGGTGACCAAAGTACTGGAGTTTCAGCTTTAGCATCATTCCTTCCAAAGAAATCCCAGGGTTGATCTCCTTCAGAATGACTGGTTGGATCTCCTTGCAGTCCAAGGGACTCTCAAGAGTCTTCTCCAACACCACAGTTCAAAAGCATCAATTCTTCGTTAGAAGCCCTGACATGGTTGCTTTATTTATCACCAAGCAGCATGAGCTTCATCTTTTCCTAAGTGAGCTGAGGATACAAAAGAGGCCAGGATTCCTAGAGGGTCCTCATGTCTAACAGAAATCCTGGTCACACCATCTTTGCAAGAGAGATCTTAAGGACAGAATGAGATTCACTCTAATCTTCACATCTTTGTTTTCTCTGAATTCTGGTATTAATGAGTTCCTTGGCTTGTGGACTCTTGGGTCTCAATAATTCCTTTAGCATAGTGGTTTTCAATTTTAGCTGCACTTTGGATCACCTGGGAAGCTCTGAAATATCCAAATGCTCAGACCACACCCAGATTAATTATTTTAGAATTTCTAAGGGTGGGTCTCGGGCATCAGTAATTTTTTAGAACTCTTGGAATAGTTTTCTTGTGTAGCAAGCGAAAAGCCATTGCTCTAGTCAATTTCTTATATCATGTTCCCAAGTCTGTACTTTCAGTAAGTTGGGATTACTAAGCTTTCATACTTCCTTCATTTGCGGTTGAAAGACTTAGATTACACACATTTTGCCAATAAGAAAACTGTCCTCTCAAGCTCTCTTTCTCTTTTTCATTTTTCCCATTTTTGAAAAAAAAATCTCATTTCTCTCTATTCCATGCCCTCTTCCACCATCCCATGGCTGTTATTCAAAGAATAAAGTAGTTTCACTTAAAATGAAAGTATGTGGCTTATAATCAAACCAGCAGTATCCCAGCAGAAAGTTCTTTCTGTATTAGTATGAAACTCTAAAGTCTTTTAAACCTAGTGTATGGTATGAAGTGAATATATAATTGTTCAATGAGACTAAAACATGATTTTTTTTTCTCCGCTTATAGCAAGTATGTTATTCTAACTCTGTCTCTTTCTTTCTGAAATTCTCAGGTAAGTTTGTAAATTGCCAGGACTAAACAGGCTCTTTCCTTCTTTCCAGTCTGTCTCGTTCCAAGTACTGACTGCCATTATGTTAAATCTTCTGTGAATTCTTAAACTCAAAGGATGAACACAATATTATTTTGGCAGGGAATTGTTTATATGTGTCTGGGTAGGGGTTTTTATTTGTGCTTATATATCTCCTTAACATGAAAGAAGTATGGTTTAGTTTGCTTCTATTTTATTCTCTTAGGATCCAGGAAAAATGCTCAAGAGGAAAAAGGATATTATTTCACTCTAAGAGCTCATAGCGATGGAAACTTGGAAATGAAAGCAAGTATGCATAGGTACATAGATCACAAATTTTAAAAGTCTGAATTACCTCTGGTTTATTCATCTAAAATGAAAATATTCTTTAATCATCAAAATCATGTTTATGGCTTATTTGGGAAAATTTATCTTAAAACCAGATACAGATTTTGGAAGGAAACCAGAAACTTGGACAGTACAATTCACTTGGGGTCAAAGGGAAAATTGCTGGGAGATTGAAGTTTCCTTATTAAGCCTGCAATATTGATTTGGGGAATATAAAAGAAATAACTGAAAATATCTTGCTAGAAGTAACTGTATATCATCAGCTTTAGATGAAAAAACTAGGAACTGGCTTCATTTGAAAGAATAATTACTCAGCTCTCTAGAGTTTGCTTAAATGACTTCAAGGACCAAATTTATAGCTTATACCATGTGTTATTAAATCCTTTTTTTTTTTTTTTTGAGAATTTGTTCAAGATGGAATACATATTAGATTTCTGCTTGTTTATTCACTTGGTATGTGCTTATTGAGTGCTTACTATATGCTAGGTTCTGCTAGGTCCTCAGAATACAGAGATGGACATGATGTCCCCTGTCATCATGAAATTTACAGCTTAGAAGGGAAGAAAGATTGTCATTGAACAAATAAATGACATATAGTCATTTAATTACAGATGTGTTAACAGACAAAGCATACAGTGTGCAATGGAAGTCATTAATATGGGAACTGCCTTGTCTCAGGGCTTAAAGGTGATTTTCCTTAGGAAATGATATTTTAGCTGGCTTTCAGAATTAGTAGGCTTTAGATCACATGTGCTGTAATAGAACATTTTAATTGAATCATTGAAATCAGATATTTACTTGTAGAAGAACCAATTCTATGTGGTCAAATGTCTAGAAGGTTTATGTGAAATTTAACTTAGGAAATCAGTGTCTCTGTGTATTCATAGAAACCAAAGGTTAACAGGCAAAGTGGCAGGAATGACTCAGAAGGTCATATCCATTCAGTCAACAAATATTTGCACAGGGGAAACATACAAAAACCCTTGCCCTTCTGGAACTTGCCCTGTAGTAGAACAGACAGTCACCAAATAAGGTAAATCAGAAACACAGAGGACATGTTAAGTTGTTGATAACTGCAAGGGGGGGAAATAGAGCAGCAAGGGGGTTAGGGAGTGTTGGGGGTTATAAAGTTCCTGATGCCTGCTTTGTACAGAATGTCTTCAGTCTCTGGCTTGATGCATGGACCAGCTACTTGGATTGAGTTGGCTGTAATTGGTTCCATATTTGAAAGTTCGCTGACATTCTTTACAGCTGTCATCCCTAAGTTGTGTGATTTTTTACAAGGTGAATATTATTATCATTCCCATTGTACAAATGTCATTTTTTGCACCATTGTGATTGGCAGACTTCAGAGAGGGAAAGGTGCTGGTGTAGATGTTTTTGACTGTGTTAAAGTCAGAGTCTCATCTGTTGTTTGAAGGCCTTTGTGTGTGCAGAAGAATCAAGACATTGATTCTGGCTCTACCATGCATTTCACCTGAAAAATGAATCCACCTCTTTGATCCACAGTTTCCTTATTGTAAAATACACTCTTGCTTCCGTATCCATAGAAGATTGTTCCCAGGACTCCCTGCAGATATCCTAAATCATAGTCAGTTGACACTTGTTACCTGCAGGTTCAGTATCCTCAGATTCAATCAACTGAGGACTGATTTTCTCAGATTTTCTGCAGAGTTCCCAGAATTCTTGATCGGTTGACTCCTTGGATGCTGAGTCTATGGAGAGGAAGGTTGACTGTGCATGGCCTGGACCAGACTCTATAAAACTCCTTTAAACCTGGAGACTTTCTGCTCTGAAAGACTTTTTAGTTTTCTAGGGGGATTTTCATCTTCAGGAACACCTACCCCAGCCTCGGGACTTTGCCTGTGGTGGCTTGCGGGCCTTCTGTCAGGCACGTGTAGAAGATACTGCAATTGCACTGGCATCATTTGAATAATAATAGCAAGTATTTGCACATTCCTAGCTGTCTGTCAGCTACATTTCTCAACATTTTACCAACAATCCTCATGGCAGTTTTACAAGATGAATACTGTCATCATTCTCATTTTATAAATGGCAGATTCAGAAAGATCAAGTAATTTGTCCAAGGTCACAGAAGTGGTAAGACACAGAACTAGGAATCCAGTTCAGGTAATCTGTGTCAGTGGTCTCCAAACATTACTCGAAGCCCTTATAGCAACAAAACAATTTTGAGGATTCACCCCAGTATATATGTTTATTTACGATTTAAAATTACATGGGTAAGAATCATAAAACATTCACAAAATAGAAAATAAAAGTCTAGAGAAGAAATATTTAAAATTAATTTTAAAATTTTATTAACAGTAGAAAATTTTTGTTTTCATAAAATGTGGTTGAATATACTTCATTATTTTAGATTTGAATCAAGGCCTATACTTTGTGGTTAAGATACTCAAAGATCTGTTTCTAAATTCTTAGCTGAAAAAGATGCCTCACAAATGAACTTGGGTCCTTATGGAAGAGGTAGATCAGTCAGTCAGTTCAGTTGCTCTATTGTGTTTAACTCTTTGTAACCCCATGGATTGCAGCACGCCAGGCTTCCCTGTCCATCACCAACTCCCAGAGCTTACTCAAACTCATGTCCACTGACTCAGTGATGCCATCCAACCATCTCATCTTCTGTTGTCCCCTCCTCCTTCCACCTTCAATCTTTCCCAGCATCAGGTCTTTTCAAATGAGTCAGCTCTTCACATCAGTGGCCAAAGGATTGGAGTTTCAGCTTCAGCATCGGTCCTTCCAATGAATATTCAGGACTGATTTCCTTTAGGATGGACTGGTTGGATCTCCTTGCAGTCCAAGGGACTCTCAAGAGTCTTCTCCAACACCACAGTTCAAAAGCATCAGTTCTTTGGTGCTCAGCTTTCTTTATAGTCCAACTCTCACATCCATACATGACTATTGGAAGAACCATAGCTTTGACCAGACTGACATTTGTTGGCAAAGTAATGTCTCTGCTTTTTAATATGCTGTCTAGGTTGGTCATAGCTTTTCTTCCAAGGAGCAAATGTCTTTTAGTTTCATGGCTGCAGTCACCATCTGCAGTGATTTTGGAGCTCCAAAAAATAAAGTCTCTCACTGTTTCCCCATCTTTCTGCCATGAAGTGATGGGACCAGATGCCATGATCTTCGTTTTCTGAATGTTGAGCTTTAAGCCAACATTTTCACTCTCCTCTTTCACTTTCATCAAGAGGCTTTTGAGTTCCTCTTCACTTTCTGCCATAAGGGTGATGTCATCTGCATATCTGAGGTTATTGATATTTCTCTGGCAGTCTTGATTCCAGTTTGTGCTGCATCCAGCCTGGCATGTCACATGATGTACTCTGCTGCTGCTGCTAAGTCACTTCAGTCGTGTCTGACTTTGTGCTATCCCATAGACGGCAGCCCACCAGGCTCCTCCGTCCATGGGATTTTCCAGACAAGAGTACTGGAGTGGGGTGCCATTGCCTTCTCCGGATGTACTCTGCATATAAGTTCAATAAGCAGGGTGACGATATACAGCCTTGACGTACTCTTTCCCAATTTGGAACCAGTCCATTGTTCCATGTCTGGTTCTAACTATTGCTTCTTGATCTGCATACAGATTTTTCAGGAGGCAGGTCAGGTGGTCTGGTATCCCCATCTCTGGAAGAATTTTCCACATTAGCTGCCCCTTTGAAACTAGTCCTATTTTCAAATAAATTTGAAGCCCTCTTGTCAAATAACTAGTTTCAAAAGAGTAGATCATTAGCTGCCCTTAATTATGATATGGGTTTGTCAGTCCTCTGCACTTTATAAAAAAGCTTTTTATTGCTACTGCTTAAATTCTGCAAAAAATATCCTATAATTTCTATATACTCCTTGGAAGGGGGCTCATCTTTTGTATTTTAATGAGTGAGATTAAAACCAGTATATTATTTTGAGGATGTTGAAACTGGTTATAATATTTTATTTCTACTTTTTTTTTTCTTTTGTACAGAAAGGGAGACTTTAGAGGGGACATTCTGCCTTAGCCTGGGTTTGCCAGGAAGCAGAACCTGGGTTTTATTTAGAACTGTCCACTCCTAGGTTGCAGGAGGGAGGGACATGGAGAGGGAGAGCTTGTCAAGGATGTATTATTGAGTTAGTCTGCATCTTGTATGAGGCATGACTGATTTTCAATCTTGAGAATTGATCTTCACAAAGACTGTATAAATGATGGCTTCTCAGGACAGTCCCTCTGGGGAAAGGAATGGGGAAAATGTATTGTCTTGCTTCCATCTTCCATAAATTCACTTTGGATTGCACTTGTGTGGGTTCAAAAGTTGGCTGTGGATTGTGTTTTCGTGGTTGCTCAGCAGGAAGCCTTTCACCTCTCCAAGTCAGTAGGAAAAACCTGGGGTGGGAGGCAAGAAAGAAGCACCTCAAACAGGTATAAGCCTGGGTGCTGTCAACCTGGGTCTGCTTGAAGGACGCCAGAGTCTGTGTCCCACCCAGAGACTGGACAGGAAAGAGGTGGACGTGACCAGAGAGGTGACTGATAGACACACAAATTACATCTTTGGCAACAGAAACTTATCACTACACAAACATTTTCAAACAACTAGTTTCAAAATGCTCTCCCACGCAAATTTTTAAAAAAGAATTTATATTCATTGTTAAAATATCACCTGTGTCTACCCATGTACAGTAAGCTGCAACAAACTGCAATATATTGATATAAAAGACAAGGGATGGTTTCATTGAGAACTGCTAATTGAACTGAAGAATCCCAACTGCTTAAGAGTTGGGACTAACACTTTCTCTATTGATAGCTCCCTGTAGGCAATAGTAGCTCTCAAAGCAATGGCGGCGTCCCCATCTTTCTGCTTGCCCCAGTAGGTGCCGACCTTTATCTGATACAGAAGGACAGAGAGATGATACTTTAACCACCTTTCCATCCATACCGGAACTTCAGCCAGCAGTTCTCACAGGAAACTTAAAATTGTTTGGATCTCATCACCTTTCCCAGAAAGACCCTTTAAGTTAGTGCATGCCCCCTGATGCCACATGACTCTCTATTTTCTGTTATAACTTTTGCCAGTCCTTATTTGCAGGTTTTACATGCCCTTGCTACCAGTCTGTAAATTCCTATTCACCTGTATGTCACCGAGGCATGCGCTACATCAGACTGCACTCTGGATAAAGCAAACTGGCTGTATATAAATTGTACCTTCATGCATTTGTTATATGTTCAGGAAATTCTTTAGCCTTATTCTTCAAAAAAATGTCTTCAAGCATATTTCTTTTATTTAACGACTGTCTTTCATATCATGCATCTGCAAAAATGTGCAAAAACGTATCTAGGCCTGTATTGAGTATTCTTGACTTCCTGGACTGCTGTTCCAAGAAACACAGCAAGAAGGTGTATTGATTTTTATTTCTTCTGGGCTTTAGCCACACACATTTCCACATAGCTTCAGACATTAATGACTGAGGCAGGCACCGGCATTATAGTCTGGGGAATTTTGATGACAGTTTTGCTCCATGTAGCTCATTCATCTTAGGATACATGTGTCCATCTGCCAGGCCCAGGTGCTTTTCAAAGAAGCTTTCAAATACACTGAGAGTGTGTTTGGGTGAGGGGAGCTTGTGAGTGAGAGTAATACTCCAAGCTGATGCCTCAGTAACAAAGAGGACGGAGCAGCACTCTAAGGCAGATTTAGCAGAGGTAATATACTCTCAGGAGACAAGCAGTGACACTTTTGATGAAGGAAAACAAACTTCACACATGCCTAGCAGCTTCTCCCTTGAGAAACCCATAGCTTAGCAAGAGCCAAGGAAAGGACTGAAGGTTGACAGCCATGTTTGCCGATGTCTGTGGGAATGCAAAGGGTATACTCCAGTGAGTAATCTTCCCAAATGTTCCATAGCATCTGAGCATTTGCTTTCTCTTTTCTGGCACGGAGCCGGTTGTTTGGCCCAATCTGAAAGCAATTGAATGTGTTTCTCTGAGGATCTACCTTTGGCTGCATGTGCACTGGAGGACTATATGATGTAATTGCTCCTCTTTTCTTCATTTTCTCTCTTAATTTACTATTTCCCCTTTCCTTCTGGTGAAGAGAAGGCCACAAGAAACAAAGCTACCTTTCGCCCTTCAGCCTTAATTTGTGTTTAGTAGAAGAAGAGTTTAACAAATAAAACCAACCATACATGAATGAAACCACTTGTTTAGTGATTGGGGTCATATCTGATGCCATCTAGAGGTGAGAGCTAGAAAGTTTACCCAGCTTTCAAAGTGGCACAATATTAAACTCGGAGGGAAAGCTTCTTCATTAAAGTTTTCATAGAAAATAGGCAGGTGAATGATCTACTTTAGATCTCACTCAACTATTCAATGTTGTGGTGGACTGCAGCGTCATTTGTAGCTCCACCTTAGACTATTTGCCTGCCAATATTTTCAGAGAATCAGAGCACGGAGGTCAACCTGGGAAACTCATCTTACCACATGATGGATGCAAAACACACACATCTTGCTCAGACTGTTGCTTTGAGCCTCCAGTGTGTTTGCAGAAATTTAGAAACTTAAGTCCCCATGTAGGATGCAAAAACAGTCTTGGAAAGTGATTTACATTCTTCAGCTTGCAACTGAACTATAACCTAATATAGCATAGTTTGTTTTTTCTTTCTCATCTTAATTTTTTTATTGTCATAAAATGCACATAATAGAAAATTTAATTCTTCATCATTTTTAAATGTACAGTTCAGTGACATTAAATGCATTAACATAGTGCAACCAGCACCACCATCTATCTCCATTACTGTTTTCATCTTGTAACTAAAACTCTAAAACACCAACTCTGGAGTAAGAAATGGCAACTCCCTCCAGTATTCTTGCCTGGAGAATCCCATGGACAGAGGAGGCTGCGGGCTACAGTCTATGGGCTTGCAAAGAGTCGGACATGACTGAAGCAACTTAGCAGCAGCGTTCATTATATATATTAGTACATGGGTAGGCTCTTCAGTCCCAGGCTGGCAGGCAACGGACTTGGGGGCCAGCAACAACCTCGCGCCTACCAGGCTCTCAGTCCCGTGGCCCCTGGCCCTGCTCGGGCCACCCCAGCCAGGAGGAAGATCGCTGCGTCTGCAGAAAGTTGGCCAAGGCCGGCCGCAGCAGTCCCGGGTCTCGGCTTCCTGGCCTGGGGGAGCGGCACCTTGGGAGTTCGAGTTCGGCCCACTCCCCTCGTTCCCTGGGGACCCTTAATCCCTTCCTGCGTGGGGAAACCAGGGGCCACTGCCTAACCACCCAAAGCAAAGCAAGATGGGTGAGATGGGGTCCCACATTTTCCTGCTCACTCAGGAAGCGGGGACCTGTACGGCCTTGCTCTCGCAGGCCTTTTCCCCCTCCCACAACCCATCCACCTCGCGGGAAGCCCCCCACCCCCTGCCTCGGCCGCGTTCGCGGCGCCTCCAGTCGCGGCTTCTGGCCTGGTGGTTTCCGGGGAGAGAGCCTGGCAGAGAAAGAGCCTCGGCAGCTTCCTCGGTCGGTGGGGCGGGGCCAGCGATGGCAGCGAGGGACGCTGGAGAGGGTGGGAGGGTACCCTCCCTGCGGAACCTGCCCTACCGGGCAGGAATATTAGGAAGGAACACCCCTGCCGCAACAGGGCCAGCGCCGGGGTGTGTTGCGTCCTGGGGGGTGAGGGGCAAAAATCAGCAGGTGCCGGGTGGGCTTGGCGCCGAGGGTGGGGGTTAGCCCCACCCACGTCTCCCTGCAGCTCGAGCACCCGTGCAACCCTCCCCCCACTCTGCAGATCCCGGGTTTGCCCACGCGGTGGGCAGCCAAGGCCCGAAAACTGTTGAGAGCGGGGGCGTAGGCAGCACAGCCCCCCCGCAGGAATTCCCCTCTCCTTTGGAAAGTCTCTCGACTTCCGGGGAGCGGGGTCACTCCTCGGGTGCGGGGCGCCTCTGCTCGTGAAACCAGTTCACTTTGCTTCTGCAAAAGTTTATCGCAGGATGCGATAGGTCCTCCCACCCC
>SJXQ01000762.1:5970-44108 GCA_006408695.1 Aepyceros melampus | reverse complement strand
TTTGTTGGTTGCTTCATTTGCTATTATTTTCTCCCATTCCGAAGGCTGTCTTTTCACCTTGCTTATAGTTTCCTTTGTTGTGCAGAAGCTTTTAATTTTAATTAGATCCCATTTGTTTATTTTTGCTTTTATTTCCAGTATTCTGGGAGGTGGATCATAGAGGATCCTGCTGTGATTTATGTCGGAGAGTGTTTTGCCTATTTTAATGGTAGAAAGTGTAGAATTTTATTATGGATTTTATGTGGATTGTAAGAGAAAGAAAGGAATTAATGGTGCCTCCAAAATTTTGGTCTGAAAATGTATGAATGGAGATGTCAAATACTTATATGGGAAGCATAAAAAGAAACAGAATTTTGGGAGGAAATCAAGAATTCACTAGTGTATGTGTTAAGTTTGAGATGTTTAATAAATATCCAAATGAAGATGTAGGGGAGAAAATCCTATTTATGTCTGAAATTAAGGGAAAAATCAAAACTGAAGCTATAAATTGGAGTCATACGAATAACATGTGGAACTCATATAAAGGCCAAGAACAGGTCATTTAGAAGTGAATATAGAGAAGTATAAGGAATTCCAGCACTGAGCCCTGGGAAACTCCAACATTTTCTAATAAGGATAGAGGAAGAAGAAACAGAAAATACTTGTAAGAAGTGGTTTATGCTACAGAAAGAAAACCAATAGGGATTATTTTCTAGATGAATACATTTTTTTAAATTAATGGTGTTAGTATTAAATAGTACCAAATACTGTTGATAGTTCAAAATAAGGAGTTGGACGTTGAGTGACTAACACTTTCACTTCCATTGAGTTTGAAAATTTGGAGGGCATTGATAATAAGAGCAGCTTTGTATGTGTGATGGATAAGAATATCTATTGAGATACTAAGTGAAAACAACTGGAGAAGATGAAATGAGTTTTTGAGAACTGTTTTTCCAAATGACAGTAAAGAAATAGATCAGTAATCAGAGGAGAATATAAAAGTCAAGGAGGAGTGTTTTGTTTATGGAAAATAGGGTGATATTTTTGTATCACACAGTAGATGTGAAATTTTGACCTGGAGACTGAATGGTCAAGAGAGAATGCATACTATGCCCAGACGGAATTTTGGACTCAGAAACATGATCAGATATCCTATCACAAGAATAAAAGAAACAAATGAAGGCATGTCAACAGTTTTGGGAAGGTATGGAGCTTCGCTTCTTTTGCTTTTATTTTCTGAGCAAAATAAAAAAAAAAGATTATCTAATTAGAAGCAGAGAAGAGGATAATCTAGACTTTTGAGAAGAGAAGCAAAGCTACAAAATTTTTAACTAGAAGGTCAGGAGTGAATAAACAATGGAAATAGACAGCAGTGCATGCCCATGTCAGTTTTTGATTGTAAATATAAAGTGAATCCAACCATTAAGGTTGTTTGTTTTTAACCCACTCATTACCCACTTTATATCCACTTTACTTATCAGAACAAGACCCAGTTTCCCCCACATTCAGTCTCTCCCATCAGAAGCCTCTATAAGCCTCTTATCCTTTTCACTTAGAGGGCAGACAGAATGAAAACCACAATCACAGAAAACTGATCAAACTGCCTACATGGACCACAGCCTTGTCTAATTCAATGAAACTATGAATCTTGCCATGTAGGGCCATCCAACATGGATAGGTCATGGTGGAGAGTTCTGACAGAATGTGATCCACTGGAGAAGGAAATGGCAAACCTCTTCAGTATTCTTACCTTGAGAACCCATGAACAATATGAAAAGGCAAAAAGATGGGACACTGAAAGATGAACTCCCCGGGTTGGTATGTGCCCAATATGCTACTGAAGAAGAGTGGAGAAAACACTCCAGAAAGAATAAAAAGACAGAGCCGAACCAAAAGCAACACCACAAATGTCAAATGCCACAACAATGCCAAAAACAACTGTTACATCACAGTTGTAGATGTGATGGGTGATGGAAGTAATGTCTGATGCTGTAAAGAACAATACTGCATAGGAACCTGGAATGTTAAGTCCATGAATCAAGGCAAATTGAGAGTGGTCAAACAAGAGATGGCAAGAATGAACATCGACATTTTAGAAATCAGTGAACTAAAATGGACTGGAAAGGGCGAGTTTAACTCAGATGACCACTATATCTACTACTGTGGGCATGAATCCCTTGGAAGAAATGGGTAGCCCTCATAGTCAACAAAACATATTGAAATGCAGTTCTTATGCGCAGTCTCAAAAATGACAGAATGATCTCTGTTTGTTTCCAAGGCAAATCATTCAATATCACAGTAATCCAAGTCAATGGCCAAACCAGTAATCCTGAAGAGACTGAAGTTGAATGGTCCTATGGAGACTTACAAGAACTTCTAGAACTAACACCTGCCCCCTTCTCCCAAAAAAAATATCCTTTTCATCATAGAGGACTGGAATGCAAAAGTAGGAAGTCAAGAGATACCTAAAGTAACAGGCAAATTTGGCCTTGGAGTACAAAATGAACCAGAACAAAGGCTAACAGAGTTTTGCCTAGTGAATGCACTGGTCATAGAAAACACCCTCTTCAAACAACACAAGGGAAGACTCTATACATGGACATCACCAGATGGTCAACACCAAAATCAGATTGATTATATTCTTTGCAGCCAAAGATGGAGAAGCTCTATACAGTCAGCAAAATAAGACTGGGAGCTGACTGTGGCTCAAAACATGAACTCCTTATTGCCAAATTCAGACTGAAATTGAAGAAAGTAGGGAAAACCACCAGGCCATTCAGGTATGACCTAAATCAAATACCTTACCATTATACAGTGGAAGTGACAAACAGATTTAAGGGATTATATCTGATAGCATGCCTGAAGAACTATGGATGGCGATTCATGACATTGTACAGGAGGCAGTGATCAAGATCATCTGCAAGAAAAAGGAATGCAAAAAGGCAAAATGGTTGTCTGAAGAGGCCTTACAAATAGATGAGAAAAGAAGAGAAGTGAAAATCAAAGGAGAAAAGGAAAGATATAAGCATCTGAATCCAGAGTCCCAAAGAATAGCAAGGAGAGATAAGAAAGCCTTTCTCAGCGATCAAAGAAATAGAGGAAAACAATAGAATGGGAAGGACTAGAGATCTCATCAAGAAAATGAGAGATACCAAGGGAACATTTCATGCAAAGATGGGCACAATAAAGGACAGAAATGGTATGGACCTAACGAAGGAGAAGATATTAAGAGGAGGTGGCAAGAATACACAGAAGAACTGTACAGAAAAGATCTTCATGACTCAGATAATCACAATGGTGTGATCACTCACCTAGAGCATGATATCCTAGAATGCAAAGTCAACTAGGCCTTTTTTCACTAAGAACAAAGCTAGTGGAAATGATGGAATTCCAACTGAACTATTTCAAGTCCTAAAAGATGATGCTGTGAAACTTCTGTACTCAGTGTGCCAGCAAATTTGGAAAACTCAGCAGTGGTTACAGAACTGGAAAAGGTCAGTTTTCATTCCAATTCCCAAAGAACAAGTGAAGTTGCTCAGTCATGTCCAACTCTTTGTGACCCCATGGACTGTAGCCCACCAGACTCCTCCATACATGGAATTTTCTAGGCAAGAGTACTGGAGTAGGTTGCCATCTCCTTCTCCAGGGGATCTTCCCAATCTAGGGATTGAACTTGTGTCTCCTGCATTGCAGGCAGATGCTTTACCCTCTGAGCCACCAGGGAACCCCTTCCCAAAGAAAGGCAATGCCAAAAGTGTTCAAACTACTGCACAATTTTACTCATCTCACACTCTAGCAAAGCAATGCTCTAAATTTTCCAAGACAGGCTTCAACAGTACATGAATGATGGACTTCCAGATGTTCAAGCCAGGTTTAGAAAAGACAGAGGAACCAGAGATCAAATTGAAAACATCCATTGGATCATCAAAAAAGCATGAAAGTTCCAAAAAATTTATCTACTTCTGCTTTATTGATTATGCCAAAGCTTTTGACTGTGGATCACAATAAACTGTGAAAAATTCTTCAAGAGATGGGAATACCAGACCACCTGACCTGCCTCCTGAAAAATATGTATGAAGGTCAAGAAGCAACAGTTAGAACTGGACATGGAACAACAGACTGGCTCCAAATCAGAAAGAGTAACTCAAGGATGTATATTGTTATGCTGCTGATTTAACTTATATGCAGAATACATCCTGCAAAATGCCAGGCTCTATGAAGAACAAGCTGGAATAAGATTGCTGGGAGAAATATCAATAACCTCAAATATGCAGATGACACCACCCTTATGGCAGAAAGTGAAGAGGAACCAAAGAGCTTCTTAATGAAAGTGAAAGAGGAGAGTGCAAAAGTTGGCTTAAAGCTCAACATTCAGAAAACTAAGATCATGGCATCCAGTGCCATCACTTCATGGCAAGTAGATGGGGGAAACAGTGGAAACAGTGGCAGACTTTATTTTCTTGGGCTCCAAAATCACTGTAGATGGTGACTGCAGCCATTAACTTAAAAGGCACTTACTCCTTGGAAGGAAAGTTATGACCAACCTAGAGAGCATATTAAAAAGCAGAGACATTATTTTGTTGACAAAGGTCTATCTAGTCAAAGCTATGGTATTTCCAGTAGTCATGTAAGAATGTGGGTGTTGGACTATAAAGAAAGCTGAACACCGAAGAATTTATGCTTTTGAAGTGTGGTGTTGGAGAAGACTCCTGAGAGTCCCTTGGACACCAAGGGTATCAAACAAGTCGATCCTAAAAGAAATCAGTCCTGAATATTCATTGGAAGGACTGATGCTGAAGCTGAAACTTCAATACTTTGGCCACCAGATGCAAAGAACTGCCTCATTGAAAAAGAACTTGATGCTGGGAAAGATTGAGGCAGGAGGAGAAGGGGTGATAGACGATGAGATGGTTGGATGGCATCACTGACTTGATGGACATAATTTGAGGAAGCTCCAAGAGCTGGTAATGGTCAGGGGCTTGGTGTGCTGCAGTCCTTGGGGTCTCAAAGAGTTGGACATGACTTAGAGACTGAACTGAACCTTATTCTCAGCTAAAAGTGAAGTATATTGGAGAGTATGAAGAGTTGGATGTAACCGAGACTGGAATTTTTGCAGGTGAAAAAGAT
This sequence comes from Aepyceros melampus, assembly GCA_006408695.1. Taxonomy (NCBI): domain Eukaryota; kingdom Metazoa; phylum Chordata; class Mammalia; order Artiodactyla; family Bovidae; genus Aepyceros; species Aepyceros melampus. Next base: position 39,002 of record SJXQ01000762.1, on the reverse strand, counting down.
GAAGGGAGTGTATGCAAGGAAGGTGAAAGTATAAGTGAAGGAATATTATGATTATTGCACATGGTCCCTAATCCAGATAAGCCAAGAATAAAAAGAAGGTAAGGGACATTTAAAAGGTACAATTAATTTTCCTACAGATAATTACTGATTTTTGTTGAATTTACTTCTAGACTTTCTCGTATCACCCAAAATGGCACCTGATCTTACACATTGTTTGATGACTTAGCTTTTAAAAAATGTGTGATAATGGAGATTCACATGCAGTTATTTGAAATGAAATGGAGAGATTTTGTACACCCTATACTCAGTTTCTCTCAAAGGTAACATCTTGCATAACTAGAAGGCAATATCACAGTCTAGAAGTTGACATTGATACGCTCCACCCATGCTATTTAGATTTCACCATTTTTCATGTACTTGTGTGTGTATCTGTGCCTTCAGTTCAGTTCAGTCGCTCAGTCATGTCCGACTCTTTGCGACCCCATGAATCGCAGCACGCCAGGCCTCCCTGTCCATCACCAACTCTCGGAGTTCACTCAGATTCACGTCCATCGAGTCAGTGATGCCATCCAGCCATCTCATCCTCGGTCGTCCCCTTCTCCTCCTGCCCCCAATCCCTCCTAGCATCAGGGTCTTTTCCAATGAGTCAAATCTTTGCATGAGGTGGCCAAAGTACTGGAGTTTCAGCTTTAGCATCATTCCTTCCAAAGAAATCCCAGGGCTGATCTCCTTCAGAATGGACTGGTTGGATCTCCTTGCAGTCCAAGGGACTCTCAAGAGTCTTCTCCAACACCACACTTCAAAAGCATAAATTCTTCGGTGTTCAGCTTTCTTTATAGTCCAACACCCACATTCTTACATGACTACTGGAAATACCATAGCTTTGACTAGATAGACCTTTGTCAACAAAATAATGTCTCTGCTTTTTAATATGCTCTCTAGGTTGGTCATAACTTTCCTTCCAAGGAGTAAGTGCCTTTTAAGTTAATGGCTGCAGTCACCATCTACAGTGATTTTGGAGCCCAAGAAAATAAAGTCTGCCACTGTTTCCACTGTTTCCCCCATCTACTTGCCATGAAGTGATGGCACTGGATGCCATGATCTTAGTTTTCTGAATGTTGAGCTTTAAGCCAACTTTTGCACTCTCCTCTTTCACTTTCATTAAGAAGCTCTTTGGTTCCTCTTCACTTTCTGCCATAAGGGTGGTGTCATCTGCATATTTGAGGTTATTGATATTTCTCCCAGCAATCTTGATTCCAGCTTGTTCTTCATAGAGCCTGGCATTTTGCAGGATGTATTCTGCATATAAGTTAAATCAGCAGCATAACAATATACATCCTTGAGTTACTCTTTCTGATTTGGAGCCAGTCTGTTGTTCCATGTCCAGTTCTAACTGTTGCTTCTTACATGCTATACTTTTATAGATACAGCAATGCCCCTCCCTCCCTGGCAACCACTAATTTGTTCTCAATTTGAATAATTTTGTGACTTCAAGAATGGTCTATAAAGAATCATACAGGATGTCACCTGCTGATGCTGAGTTTATGTCACTCAGTATCAGTATTCCCTTGAGACTCATCCAAATTGCTGAGTATATAAACAATTTTGTTTTATTTCTGAGTAGTAACCCATGGTATGAATATACCATAGTTTGCTTAACCATTCACCCACTGAATGCCATCTGAGTTGTTGCCATTATTTCTCTATTACAAATAAAGTTTATATAAACATTTGTGTAGAGGTATTTACACGAACATAACTTTTGATTCCTTTGGGATAAATTCCCGAGTATGCCATTGCTGGATCATATACAAACGTTCAGTTTTCCCAGAGTAGCTGCCACATTTTATAATTCCACAACCAATGTTTGACATGTCTTTGTCTGTGTTCTAATGGGATTATTTGTTTGTATTTATTATAAAGTTTTGAGAATCCTTTATTTATTCTAGACACTGGTCCTTTGTCAGATATGTGGTTCACAAACATTTCTCCCGGGTCTGTATCTTATCTTTTCATTCTCTTCGTAAGGGGTTATGAAGCAAATCTAAAAATCTTTTCAATGAGGTCAGCCATCATTCTTTTTCCTTTTATGGATCTTGCTTTTGGTGTCAAACTTAATAACTCTGTCTAGATCTTCTTTGCTTCCAAAGATTTCTAAAAGTTTTATAGGTTTATGCTTATATCTAGATCAATTTTAAGTGAAGATCTGAGGTTTAGATTGAGGTTCATATTTTCTTTTCTTTTTTTTTTTTTGACTCTGGATTTCTAATTGGTTCATTTGTTAAAATGTACCTCCTCTTTCCATTGAATTGCTTTTGCTCAGTTGTCAAAAATAACTTGGAAATGTTTGAGTGGATCTGTTTCTGGTTTCTTTATTCTATTCTCTTGATCTTCATGTGTATTCTCTCCAAATAGCATACTGTCTTTATTACTGTAGCTATCTAATAGGCTTTAATGTTAGGTAGAAATATTTCTCCTATTTTTTTTTTTTTCAAAAGTGTTTTAGCTATTCAGGATCCTGGAACTTTCTATATAAAATTTTGATCACCTTTTATATGTCTGCAAAAAACATTGCTCAGGTTTGTATAGACATTATATTAAATGTACTGATTAATTTGAGGAAAATTGGAATCTTTATTTCATTTCCCATCGATGACCATATTATGCCTAGTCATTTATGCAGGCTTTCCTTGATTTCTTTCATTAGAATTTTATAATTTTTACTATACAAATTTTGTAAAAATTTTGTTAAGTGTGTATATTTTAAATATATCTTATGTACCTATATACATAACTTTTGAGGTTATTTTAATGATGTGCTTTTATAAGTGTTCCCATGTGCCAATTGTTTGTATATATAAATATACAAGTATATAAATATACAAGTATATTGTGTGACTGTGTGTCCTACAATCTTGATGAACTTAACTTATTATTTCTAGGGAGTAGTCTTTTAATATTCCTTGATACTTTCTACATAGACAAACATGTTACATGAAAATACAGACAGATTTATTTCCTCCATTCCAATCTTTGTGCCTTTTATTTGTTATTTTTGATTTGTTTCAGTGACTGGAACTTCCGGTAATATGTTAAATAACAGTGGCTAGAGTGAAGAAAGCTGAGCACCTAAGAATTGATGCTTTTGAACTGTAGTGTTGGAGAAGACTCTTGAGAGTCCCTTGGACTGCAAGGAGAGCCAACCAGTCCATTCTAAAGGAGATCAGTCCTGGGTGTTCTTTGGAAGGACTGATGCTAAAGTTGAAACTCCAATACTTTTGCCACCTCATGTGAAGAGTTGACTCATTGGAAAAGACTCTGATGTTGGGAAGGATTGGGGGCAGGAGAAGAAGGGGACAACAGAGGACGAGATGGCTGGATGGCATCACCGACTCGATGGACATAAGTTTGAGTGAACTCCGGGATTGGTGATGGACAGGGAATCAGGGTGTGCTGCAGTTCATGGGGTCTCAAAGAGTCGGACATGACTGAGCGAATGAACTGAACTGAACTGAACTGAGAGTGAACATTCTTGCCATGTTTTCAGTCTTTGTAGAAGAGCACCCAGTCTTTCATCATTAAGTTTGATGTTATCTCTAGTCTTTTTGTATGTGATCTTTGCTAAGTTGAAATAATTTCTCTCTATTTCTAGTTGACTGAGAGTTTTTATCATGAATGGGTGTTGCATTTTTATCAAAGATTTTTCTGCATCAAATGATTTTTATATTGATATGATGTTACATTTTTTAATGTATTCTTTTGGAAAGAGCTGTCTAAACTGAACTTCATTCAGGTATTTTGTTTTTATAAGTCTTAGAAATATTGAACAGTGTGAGAACATGGTTTGTTATATCTTCAAAGCTCGGAAAGGAGATATGCACATTAGTAGATGAAGTGTTTGAAAATATATTCAACTTTATAATAAATGTGACTCTGTTAACTATTATTTTTTTTCTTGAAGTAAAAATGATTTATACAGTCATTAGAGAGCATTTAATAGAGTTCCCTGTGCTATTCAGTAGGTTCTTAATATTTATTATATATATGAAAAGTGAAAGTGAAGTCGCTCAGTCATGTCTGACTGTTTGTGACCCCATGGACTGCAGCCTTCCAGGCTCCTCCGTCCATGGGATTTTCCAAGCAAGGGTACTGGAGTGGGGTGCCATTTATATAGTAGTGTGTATATGTCAATCCTGATCTTCCAGTTTATCCCTCCCCTGCCCTTTATCCCCTGGTAACCCAGGGGATAAGTTTGTTTCTATGTCTCTGACTCAACTTCTGTGTGTAAATAGGTTCATTTGTACCATTCCTTTAAATTCCATTTATAATAAGTGATAAAACGTGGTATTTGTCTTTCTCTGTATTACTTACTTCACACAGTATGGCAATCTCTAGAGCCATCAATGTCACTCCAAATGGCATTATTTTGTTCCTTTTATGGCTGATTATAGTCGATTGTATATATGTACTACTTCTTCTTTATCCTTTTCTCCATCAGTGGGCATTTAGATTACTTCCAAGTCCTGGCTACTATAAAGAGTACTGCAATGAATATTGGGGGTGCAAGTATCCTGTCAAATTATGGTTTTCTCTGGATGTATACCCAAGAGTGAGATTGTTGGATCATATGGTAGTTCTGGTTTTAATTTTTTAAGGAATCTCTATATTGTTCTCCATAATCACTGTACCACTTTACACTCCCGTTAATAGTGTTGGAAGGTTCCCTTTTCTCCACACCCTCTCTAACATTTATTGTTTGTAGATTTTCTTTGATAATAGCCATTCTGACTGGTGGGAGGTAATACGTCATTGTAGTTTTGATTTGCAGTTCTCCAATAATTACTGATGTTGAGCATCTTTTCATGTGCTTCTTGGCCATCTGTATGTCTTCTTTAGAGAAATGTCTGTTAGACATTCTGCTCATTTTTTGATTGGTTTATTTTTTGATATTGAGCTGCATGAGCTGTTTGTATATTTTGAAGACCAATCCCTAATTGGTTGCTTCATTTGCAAATATTTTCTCCCATTCTGTGGGTTTTCTTTTTTACTGATTGCTTCCCTTGATGTACAAAAGCTTCTAAGTTTAATTAGGTAGTTTTTGTTTATTTATGTTTTTATTTTCATTACTCTTGAAGTTAGATCAAAAAAATCTTGCTGCAATTTATGCCAGAGAGTGTTCTATGTATCCCTCTTAATGGTTTTATAGTATCTGGTCTTACATTTGGGTCTTTAATTTATTTTGAGTTTACTTTTGTGTATCGTGTTAGAGGAGGTTCTAATTTCATTATTTTACATGTAACTGTCCAGTTTTCCCAGCACCAGTTACTGAAGAGACTGTCTTTTCCCATTGTACATTTTTGCCACCTTTGTCACACATTAGCTCACCATAGGTGTGTGGGTTTATTTCTAGACTTTCTATCCTGCTCCATTGTTCTTTATTTCTGTTTTGTGCCATTATTATATGGTTTTACTGCAGCCATGAAATTAAAAGGCGCTTACTCCTTGGAAGAAAAGTTATGACCAACCTAGATAGTATATTCAAAAGCAGAGACATTACTTTGCCGACTAAGGTCGGTCTAGTCAAGGCTATGGTTTTTCCTGTGGTCATGTATGGATGTGAGAGTTGGACTGTGAAGAAGGCTGAGCGCAGAAGAATTGATGCTTTTGAACTGTGGTGTTGGAGAAGACTCTTGAGAGTCCCTTGGACTGCAAGGAGATCCAACCAGTCCATTCTGAGGGAGATCAACCCTGGGATTTCTTTGGAAGGAATGATGCTAAAACTGAAGCTCCAGTACTTTGGCCACCTTATGCGAAGAGTTGACTCATTGGAAAAGTCCCTGATGCTGGGAGGGATTGGGGGCAGGAGGAGAAAGGGACGACCAAGGATGAGATGGCTGGATGGCATCACGGACTCCATGGACGTGAGTCTGAGTGAACTCCGGGAGTTGGTGATGGACAGGGAGGCCTGACGTACTGCGATTCATGGGGTCGCAAAGAGTCGGACACGACTGCGGGACGGAACCGACTGAACTGAACTGAGATTTGTAGTATAATTTGAAGTCAAGGAACCTAATTCCTTCAGATTTGTTTTTCTTTCTCAGGTTTCCCTGGATCTTTGGGGTCTTTTGCTTTTCCATGCAAATTGTAAAATATTCTGTTCTAATTCTGTGAAAAAAAAAAAGCGCTATTGATAACTTGATAGACATTGCATTGAATCTATAGATTACTTTAAGTAAGTAAGTAAGTAAGTAAGTAAGTAAAGTCACTCAGTCGTGTCCAACTCTTTGTGACCCCATGGACTGCAGCCCACCAGGCTCCTCAGTCCATGAGATTCTCCAAGCAAGAATACTGGAGTGGGTTGCCATTTCCTTCTCCAGGGGATCTTCCCAACCCAGGGATCGAACCCAGGTCTCCCGCATTGGAGGCAGATGCTTTAACCTCTGAGCCACCAGGGAAGTGAGCATAGATTACTTTGGATACTATGATTTTGAAATGTTGACTCTTCCAATCCAAGAACATGATACATGTCTCCATTTGCATCATCTTTGAGTTCTTTCATCAGCATCTTATAGTTTTTCTCTTAGTTTTACAATTTAGGATTCCTTGTGTGGTATTCCATTTGGGAAATTTGGAGTAGAATTGTTATTATGAGGCATAGTGGATGGTGCATCACAATAACTCTCTAACCACCAATGCCACCACCTCTGTTTTCCAGATATTACACATATTAATAGGATTTTTAAAAACTCATTGTATAGGATGACATATTTTCTTAATAAATAAGGAGTATGCTGAGATTGCTGAAAACACTTTTGTAACTCTAGTAGGGTCCAAACAAACAACCATAATAGTAGATTTCTTCAGTAACTTTGGATTGTGTTAGAGGAAAGGAAAATTTAAGCATTGAGGGAGTCTGGAGAGGAAGCAGAGAGGTTGATTTTTCCCACTCTAATAGAATGAAGAAAAGAAGAAACAATTCTTCTGCCTTTTCAAAGAGGAAAACAAGGAAGAAACAGTAAGAGCAGCAAAGGAAGTAGAGGTGTCTCTGTAGATTCTGGAAACTTGTCTCATCTTGACCTTTTTGTTATTCCTTGTTTTCCATTGGTGGTTAGTGATGATGTTTTTTATATGGAAAAAAGCTTATTTTCAGTAGCCTCAAGGATGAGCAAGCTAGTTCTGTAGAAGATAAATACATTTAAAGATCTGTAATCTGCAATTAGAAAATAAGAGATGAATAAGAAGCCAGTCTAGGATCCAGAATGTGACCTAGGAGATTACTTAAACCATAAGAGGTCCATAGAGGTTTCATAATCATTTACAATTTACTTAACTAGGTATTTTTATAGTTTTATATAATAGCATCATGGCAAATGTATCATTGAGATTGCAAATGTTAAAGATTATTTTAAGAATTGACATTTTTTTTGCAATGTACTATAAATAGAACCACAGCTAGTGAAGAAAACAATTATATAACAGATGCATATATCCTCAATCCTACAGGATGAAAAATTCACAGTTAAAGTTCATTAAACATATTAAAAATTTTTCAAAACATTGATATGCTATAAATGTAAAGTTTAAAATGAAATCTACATTTTTAAAACACTAACATGGAAAAATTGAATCTAATTCTCCTATTTGTATGCATAAGGTTGTTTCCCAAAGCATTTCATCAACAACAAAGGAACAGAGGATAATTTAAAATATTTGTTCAGATGGAATCTACAATGACTTATAGGTACGTGGGTTTACGATATGCTATGAAACATTCAGGTAATATAAATTTAAGACTGCCAGAAATATTTGCATGTTTTAGAGAAGTCATATGTATATATAAGAGAAGTACATGTACAATCAATGCCCTCATAGACTCAGTATTTGGAGTTCTATAATAAAAGGTAATCCTTACCACATGTGAAAAACATTTAATATAGAAATGATAAAATTATGAAGCTTTCTGAACTTAATAATTTAACAAAAAGATTGAGTCAGTGTCTCTTTCAAATATGTGTTTTTCTGTAAAGATAAATACAATCATAAACTTTTTACATTTAACAAATATTGAATATACTGTGCTTAGTCACGTCAGACTTTGTGACTCAGTGGAATGTAGCCCACTTGGCTCCTCTGCCCATGGGGATTCTCCAGGCAAGAATACTGTAGTGGGTTGCCCTGCCCTCTTCCAGGGAATTTTCCCAACCCAATGATCAAAGCCAGGTCTCCTGCATTGCAAGTGGATTCTGTACAATCTGAGCCACCCAGGAAGCCCTAGAATAGTGGAATGGATAGCCTATCCCTTCTCTAGGGGATCTTCCTAACACAGGAATTGAACTGGGGTCTCTAGCATTGCAGGTGGATTCTTTACCAGCTGAGCTAGCAGGGAAACCCAAATATTGAATACACATTGCCCTATTATATGTGGACAATATGTTCTTCCCTGGTGGCTCAGATGGCAAAGAATCTACCTGCAGTGCAGGAGACCTGGGTTGGATCCCTGGGTTGGGAAGAGTCCCTGAATAAGGAAATGGCTACCAGTGCAATATTATCCCTTGGAGAATTCCATGGACAGAGGAGCCTAGCACTTACAGTTCATGAGGTAATGAGGAGTTGGACACGATTGAGCACTAACATTTTCACTTTCATATTGAGAATATAAATGTTTTCTAATATTCAAACAAATATTTGGAGGACTTTAGTTCTACAATGGAGTAGCACCATTCTTCCCATGTCCTCCCTCATATGCCTAAAAGTCCTGGACATAACAGCACAAATAAGCAAAGTAAGACTCTTAACAGTAAAAAAGAAGGCAGATTTCCTAGGGATTTCAGGAGTTGACCAGCTTCTAGGCAGTGAGTTCCCTGGGTTACCTTATTGCCTTCCTTCTATCTCAGAAGACTCCAGCATAACCACCAACAGGCATGTAGGGGAAAAGCTCTAAGAAAAGCCTTTTCTTTCTAATCAGTGGAATAGGCAAAGGGCAGTCTAACAGAACAGAAAGCATTCAGGCAAAAATTAAAATTACCCTGTCTTTGTTGTTGTTCAGTCTCTAAGTTCTGTCCAACTTTTTGTCACGCCATGGACTGCAGCACACGAAGCTTCCCTGTCCTACACTGTATCCCAGAGTTTGCTCAAATTCATGTCCATTGAGTTGGTGATACTATCTAACCACTTAATTCTCTGCTGCCGCCTGAGAGCTTACGGTGAATGGTGTCCGATTTGTGATATCTGGAGAAGATTTAATTTGGGACCAGGGACCAGACTTGATCACTCAAGAGCTTTTGTACAGCAGAGTTTTATTAAAGTATAAAAAGGGACAGAGAAAGCTTCCGACATAGACATCAGAAGGGGGAAGAGAATGCCCCCCTCACTACACTATGCAAGGAACTTACATATTTTTTAAGTTAGATATAATACAAAAGAATGTCTCAAATTTGTAAAGATCATACTAGACCCACTCCCGTAATTTACATTTAAGATAACAGGATTAACCAGAAGGTTTCAGGCAGGAGAAATTATCCTAAATCAGGATACACTGTTATTATATAATCCTTCAGTCAGTTCAGTCCCTCAGTCCTGTCCGACTCTTTGTGACTCCATGAATTGCAGCACACCAGGCCTCCCTGTCCATCACCAACTCCTGGAGTTTGCTGAAACTCGTGTCCATCGAGTCGGTGATGCCATCCAGTCATCTCATCCTCTGTTCTCCCCTTCTCCTCCTGCCCCCAATCCCTCCCAGCATCAGAGACTTTTCCAATGAGTCAGCTCTTCAGATGAGGTGGCCAAAGTATTGGAGTTTCAGCTTTAGCAACAGTCCTTCCAAAGAACACCCAGGACTGATCTCCTTTAGAACGGACTGATTGGATCTCCTTGCAGTCCAAGGGACTCTCAAGAGTCTTCTCCAACACCACAGTTCAAAAGCATCAATTCTTCAGCGCTCAGCTTTGTTTACAGTCCAGCTCTCACATCCATACATGACCACTGGAAAAAACATAGCCTTGACTAGACGGACCTTTGTTGGCAAAGTAATGTCTCTGCTTTTCTATATGCTATCTAGGTTGGTCATAACTTTCCTTCCAAGAAGTAAGTGTCTTTTAATTTCATGGCTCCAATCACCATCTGCAGTGATTTTGGAGCCCAGAAAAATAAAGTCTGACACTGTTTCCCCATCTATTTCCCGTGAAGTGATGGGACGAGATGCTTTGATCTTCGTTTTCTGAATGTTGAGCTTTAAGCCAACTGTGTCACTCTCCTCTTTCACTTTTATCAAGAGGCTTTTTAGTTCCTCCTCACTTTCTGTCATAAGGGTGGTGTCATCTGCATATATGAGGTTATTGAGATTTCTCCCAGCAATCTTGATTCCAGCTTGTGCTTCTTCCAGCCCAGCATTTCTCATGATGTACTGCATAGAAGTTAAAGAAGCAGGGTGAAAATATACAGTCTTGATGTACTCCTTTTCTTATTTGGAACGAGTCTATTGTTCTATGTGCATTTCTAACTGTTGCTTCCTGACCTGTATATAGGTTTCTCAAGAGGCAGGTCAGGTGATCTGGTGTCTCTTTCAGAATTTTCCACAGTTATTGTGATCCAAACAGTCAAAGGCTTTGGCATAGTCAATAAAGCAGAAATAGATGTTTTTCTGGAAATCTCTGGCTTTTTTGATGATCCAATGGATGTTGGCAACTTGATTTTCTCTGCCTTTTCTAAAACCAGCTGGAACATCTGGAATTTCATGGTTCATGTATCACTGAAGCCTGGCTTGGAGAACTTTGAGCATTACTTTACTAGTGTGTGAGATGAGTGCAATTGCGCAGTAGTTTGAGCCTTCTTTGGCATTGCCTTTCTTTGGGATTGGAATGAAAACTGACCTTTTCCAGTCCTGTGGCCACTGCTGAGTTTTCCAAATTTGCTGGCATATTGAGTGCAGCACTTTCACAGCATCATCTTTCAGGATTTGAAATAGCTCTACTGGAATTCCATCATCTCCACTAGCTTTGTTCATAGTGATGCTTTCTAAGGCCCACTTGATTTCACATTCCAGGATGTCTGCTCTAGGTGAGTGATCACACCATCGTGATTATCTTGGTTGTGAAGATCTTTTTTGTACAGTTCTTCAGTGTATTCTTGCCACCTCTTCTTAACATCTTCTGCTCTGTTAGGTCCATACCATTTCTGTCCTTTATCGAGCCCATCTTTGCATGAAGTGTTCCCTTGGTATCTCTAATTTTCTTGAAGTGACCTCTAGTCTTTCCCATTCTGTTCTTTTCCTCTATTTCTTTGCATTGATCACTGACAAAGGCTTTCTTATCTCTCCTTACTATTCTTTAGAACTCTGCATTCAGATGCTTATATCTTTCCTTTTCTCCTTTGCTTTTTGCTTCTATTCTTTTCACAGCTATTTGTAAGGCCTCCCCAGACAGCCATTTTGCTTCTTTGCATTTCTTTTCCCGGGGGATGATCTTGATCCCTGTCTCCTGTACAATGTCACGAATCTGATTCCATAGTTCATCAGGCTCTATCTATCAGATCTAGTCCCTTAAATCTATTTCTCACTTCCACTGTATAATCATAAAGGGTTTGATTTAGGCCATACCTGAATGGCTAGTGGTTTTCCCCACTTTTTTCAATTTAAGTCTGAATTTGGTAATAAGGAGTTCATGATCTGAGCCACAGTCAACTCCCAGTCTTGTTTTGCTATCTGTATAGAGCTTCTCCATCTTTGGCTGCAAAGAATATAATCAATCTGATTTTGGTGTTGACCATCTGGTGATGTCCATGTGTAGATTCTTCACTTGTGTTGTTGGAAGAGGGTGTTTGCTATGACTAGTGCATTTTCTTGGCAAAACTCTATTAGTCTTTGTCTTGCTTCATTCCATATTCCAAGGTCAAATTTGCCTGTTAGTCCAGGTGTTTCTTGACTTCCTACTTTTGCATTCCAGTCCCCTATAATGAAAAGGATATCTTTTTTGGGTGTTAGTAGGAGTTTAAGTTGAATTATTTTCTGTGTAATAAATAGTTTATGGCTTAAAGAAAAAATATTTTTATGTGACTAAGACTAAGGAATATAGAGGAAAAAAAGAAAAAAGATGTTTTTCCTTTCCTTCTCCTTGAGAATTTCAGACCCCTATCTCTGCTTTGAGAGCCATAGATCACTTTCTCCTCCTCCAGTACCCTGGACTTATCAACCCACCTAAGAATTGACTCTCTCACCCCTTCTCCTTTTACCTTCCATCTTTCCCAGCATCAGTTTTTAGTGAGTCAGCTCTTCATGTCAGGTGGCCAAAGTATGGGGGCTTCAGCTTCAGCATCACTCTTTCCAATGAATATTCAGGGTTGATTTCCTTTGGAACTAACTGGTTTGATCTCCTTGCTGCCCAAGGGACTCTCAAGAGTCTTCTCCAGCACCACAATTGAAAAGAAGAAATTATTTGACATTCAGCCTTATTTATGGTCCAACTCTCACATCCATACAGGACCACTGGAAAAACCATAGCTTTGACTATAAGGACATTTAGGGGCAAAGTAATGTCTCTGCTTTTTAATAGCTTTCCTTCCAAGGAGCAAGCATTTTTTAATTTCATGACTTCAGTCACTGTCCATCATGACTTTGGAGCCCAAGAAAAAAAACCTGCCACAGCTTCCACTTTTTCTCTATTTGCCATGAGGTGATGGGACCAGATGCCATGATCTTTGTTTTTTGAATGTTGAGTTTTAAGCCAAATTTTTCATTCATCTTTCACCTTCATCAAGTGGCTCTTTAGTTCTTCTTCTGCCATGAGAGTCGTGTCATCTGCATGTCTGAGGTTGTTGATATTTCTCCTAGCAGTCTTGATTGTAGCTTGTGATTCATCCAGACAAGCACTTTGCATTTTGCATGATGTACTCTGCACATAAGTTAAACAGGGTGACAATATATAGCCTTATTGTACTCCTTTCCCAATTTTGAACTAATCTGTTGTTCCATATCTGGTTCTAACTGTTGTTTCTTGACCTACATACAGGTTCCTCAGGAGAGCAAAAGTGGTCTGGTAATCCCATCTCTTTAAGAATTTTCCATAGTTTGTTGTGATAATCAGAGTCAAAGGCTTTAGCATAGTCAGTGAAGCAGAAGTTGATATTTTTTTCTGGAATTCTCCTGCTTTTTCTGTGATCCAACAGGTGTTAGCAATTTTATATCTGTTTCCTCTGCCTTTTCTCAATCCAGCTTGTATATCTAGAATTTCTCAGTTCATGTACTATTAAAGCCTAGCTTGAAGGACTTTGAGCATAACCTTACTAGAATATGAGATGAGCACAATTTTGCAGTAGTTAGAATATTCTTTGGCATTGCCCTTCTTTGGGATTGGAATTAAAATGGATCTTTTCCAGTCTTGTGGCCATTGATGAGTTTTCCAAATTTGCTGACATTCCAGTAGTCATGTATGGATGTGAGAGTTGGACTATAAAGAAAGTTGAATGCCAAAGAATTGATGCTTTTGAACTGTGGTGTTGGAGAAGAGTCTTGAGAGTCCCTTGGACTGCAAGGAAATCCAACCAGCTCATCCTAAAGGAAATCAGTCCTGAATATTCATGGAAGGACTGATGCTGAAGCTGAAACTCCAATACTTTGGCCACCTGATGTGAAGAACTGACTCATTTGAAAAGACCTGATTCTGGGAAAGATGGAAGGTGGGAGGAGGAGGGGATGACAGAGGATAAGATGGTTGGATGGCATCACTGACTCAATGGACATGAATTTGAGTAAACTCTAGGAGTTGGTGATGGACAGGGAGGCCTGGCATGCTGCAGTCCATGGGGTCACAAAGAGTCAGAGACGACTGAGCAATTGAACTGAACTGAACTGATCAGGGTAGTGTGTCACTAGGGTACAAGATGAGTAAGTGTCTACCTCCACAAGGTAAAAATGAGACTTAATTTGTTGGTGTGAGACATGACTAGTCACTAATACACTGCATTTCTCCATTCTTACAGGTGTTAGTGGGACCCAGCAGAGAGCCCACTCAAATATTCCCAACAGATCTTAACAATAGAGAAAAAGCAAATCATTGAGGGAAGGACAGCCATTTTAACAAATAGAGCAATAGGAAATTCATATTCAAAATAATTTTAATAAACCTCAATATAAACCTTAGACTTTGACCAAAATTGATGATGAACTAAAATATAAAATAAAAAAGTGTAAAAGTATAATCCTTTTAGACAAGATAGAGAAAATATTCATAATCTAAGACTAGACAAAATTCTTAAACTTGACACACTTTACTATTTGTAAAAGGAACAAATTATTAATTTGACTTCATCAAAACTAAATTTTGCTCTGAAAAAAGCTCTTTAAAGGGGAAAAAAATGCAAGCTACAGAGCAAGATAAAATATTTGCAAACCACATATTTGACAAAGCACAAGTATTAGAATTCAGAATTCTAAAAACTCATTATTTAAAACAAACCAATTAGAGAATAAGCAAAAGATATGAACGCCATTTCACTAAAAAGGACATATACATTACAGTTAAGGCCACAGTTATATATCATTATATACTTATAATGGCTAAAAGAAAATAGTGACAACGGCAAATACTGGTACGGTTATTGAAAAACTGGGCCACTCATATTGCTGTGGATATAAAAATGGTATGGATACTCTGAATCACAGTTTGGCAATTTCTCATAGAGAATGATTCCATTTATTTTAAGAAAATAAAAAATAAAATAACTTATAATTCTATATCTGTATAAATTAAAGAAAATGGTCAAAAGTTTTATGTTAATTATCTGAGAAGGATTGATTATAAACACATTGTACATATTCATATATTTTAATCAGTTTCTTGGCTCTATTTTCTCTAATAAAGGTAGTGTTTTTTCAATATAGATTTTTTCCATAGAGTTCCCTAAAAATATCTTTCCTAATATTGCATATTTTGTTGAGTAAATTTAAAGTTGTTTGCTAGAAAAGAAACTTACTTCCTACTGTACCTAGTTCAGTTCAATTCAGTCGCTCAGTCATGTCTAACTTTTTGTGACCTCATGAACTGCAGCACGCCAGGCCTCCCTGTCCATCACCAACTCCCGGAGTTCACTCACACTTGCATCCATCAAGTCAGTGATGCCATCCAGCCATCTCATCCTCGGTCGTCCCCTTCTCCTCCTGCCCCCAATCCCTCCCAGCATCACAGTCTTTTCCAAGGAGTCAACTCTTCGCATGAGGTGGCCAAAATACTGGAGTTTCAGATTTAGCATCATTCCTTCCAAAAAAAATCCCAGGGTTGATCTCCTTCAGAATGGACTGGTTGGATCTCCTTGCAGTCCAAGGGACTCTCAAGAGTCTTCTCCAACACCACACTTCAAAAGCATCAACTCTTCAGTGCTCAGCCTTTTTCACAGTCCAACTCTCACATCCATACATGACCACAGGAAAAACCATAGCCTTGACTAGACAGACCTTAGTTGGCAAAGTAATGTCTCTGCTTTTGAATATGCTATCTAGGTTGCTCATAACTTTTCTTCCAAGGAGTAAGTGTCTTTTAATTTCATGGCTGCAGTCTCCATCTGCAGTGATTTTGGAGCCCCAGAAAATAAAGTCTGACACTGTTTCTACTGTTTCTCCATCTATTTCCCATGGAGTGATGGGACTGGATGCCATGATCTTCGTTTTCTGAATGTTGAGCTTTAAGCCAACTGTGTCACTGCCTCTTTCACTTTCATCAAGAGGCTTTTTAGTTCCTCTTCACTTTCTGCCATAAGGGTGGTGTCATCTGCATATCTGAGGTTATTGAGATTTCTCCCAGCAATCTTGATTCCAGCTTGTGTTTCTTCCAGTCCAGCATTTCTCATGATGTACTCTGCATATTGGTTAAATAAGCATGGTGACAATATACAGCCTGGATGTACTCCTTTTCCTATTTGGAACCAGTCTGTTGTTATTTCTCAAGAGGCAGGTTAGGTGGTCTGGTATTCCCATCTCTTTCAGAATTTTCCACAGTTTACTGTGATCCACACAGTCAAAGGCTTTGGCATAGTCAATAAAGCAGAAATAGATGTTTTTCTGGAACTCTCTTGCTTTTTTGATGATCCAGCAGATGTTGGCAGTTTGATCTATGGTTCCTCTGCCTTTTCTAAAACCAGCTTGAGCATCAGGAAGTTCACAATTCACATATTGCTGAAGCCTGGCTTGGAGAATTTTGAGCATTACTTTACTAGTGTGTGAGATGAGTGCAATTGTGCCATAGTTTGAGCAGTCTTTTGCATTGCCTTTCTTTGAGATTGGAATTAAAACTGACCTTTTCCAGTCCTTTGGCCACTGCTGAGTTTTCCAAATTTGCTGGCATATTGAGTGCAGAACTTTCACAGCATCATCTTTTAGGATTTGGAATAGCTCAACTGGAATTCCATCACCTCCACTAGCACTAGCTTTGTTGGTAGTGATGCTTTCTAAGGCCCCCTTGACTTCACATTCCAGGATATCTGGCTCTAGATGAGTGATCACACCATCGTGATTATCCGGGTCAAGTCAATGTTATATTGTCTAACAGGTTAATAGATCCATAAGAATAAATAGTGTATAAGTGCCCTCTCACCTATATGGAAGGGTTTCCCTGGTGGCTCAGATAGCAGAGAATCTGCCTGCCTGTACAGGAGATATGGGTTCAATCCCTGAGTCAGGAAGATCCCCTGGAAGAGGACATGGCAGCCCCCCTCCAGTATTCTTGCCGTGAAATCCCA
Source organism: Aepyceros melampus (assembly GCA_006408695.1). Lineage (NCBI taxonomy): Eukaryota > Metazoa > Chordata > Mammalia > Artiodactyla > Bovidae > Aepyceros > Aepyceros melampus. The sequence goes on along the minus strand of SJXQ01000762.1, from coordinate 22,280 downwards.
TAGACAGATGAGCCTGACAGGCTACTGTCCATGGGGTCGCAAAGAGTCCAACACCACTGAATGACTAACGCTTTAACTACACTTTAACCTATATAGAAGACTGATTTTTGTCAAATGCTCTAAGATATTCCATTTGGAATGGAAATTTTTCAACAAACTCTGCTTGAACCATTGTATATTCATAAGGGGAAAAAAGTTATCTTGACCCCTACTTTGTAACATACAAAATATCTGCTATGGATCGTAGCAGATCCATAAACATAAACATAAAATCTAAATGTTCATGCCTTCTTGAGGAAACATTGAAAAATATTTTCTTAATCTTGTTATAAAGTTTCTTTTATGTGACAAAAAGTTGTCAAATAGAAAAGATAAAATAGATAAATTGATTTTCACACAAGTAAATGCTTTTCTCATCAAAAAAACTGATAAGAAAATGAAAAAGCAAGACATAGACTTAGGGAACATATTCTCAATACATATGTCTCAAAAAGGAATTGATTCTGTGTTACTTTAAAAATATATATAAATTAATGATAAATAACCCAGTTTTAAAAAGGACATCAATAAATATTCCACAGAAAGAAGTAGTTGGTACAGTATAGTTTGCTTCCTAGGAATTTGCTCAAGATAAATGAATAATTATATCTTTTCAAAGACTTGTATATAAATATACAAATGTATGAAAGTCTTTACAACCATGCACTAATGTTCACAGCAATTCTATTTATAATATCCCAAATGTAGAAAAACCTAAATATCCCACCAATTGGAGAATGAATAACCAATCTCGATGTAGGGAACGATTTCTTTAACAGTGCAAAAAAGCACTAATGAAAGAAAATTATCAACTAGATTTTACCAAAATTAAAATGTTCTACATTTCCATGATACTACCAATGCTGAGCATGATCTTTTTATCCACAAATTGTCTGCATCAATAAATATCATGGAAATGTAAATTAGAAACAAAATTAAGTAGTACTTCATATTTATAAGAAGAAGGATTTAAAGAACTGGAATTCCTGGATTTCTGTTGAGAATGTAAAATAACTTGACTACTTTGGAAACCAGCTTGACAGATTTTTGTATAATTAAACATAAACTGGTTTTGTAGCCCATTATTTTCAATTTTATTAAAGGCCATTAGTTTTCACTCCTGTTAAATGAAAACCTGTGTTACACAAAGGATTGTATTTAAGTGTGGTAATATTTATAGTATCTAATTCATAACACCTTCAAATGAAAATAATATAAATGTTTCTTTTTTTTAATGTTTCTTACTAGTGGCAAAATAGGTAATGAATCTGTGGCATATTATTACAATGGAATGCAACACAGCTTTTAAATGTATTGACACATGCAAAAATATTCAATGAATCTTGAGCAAAATAGATTATGCATTTACATTAAAAGTTTATGCTGAATGACTTCTTTCATGAAGTTCAAAATCAGGAAAAAGTAATCTATCATCACAGAAATTAGAACAGCGATTGCATTGGGAATGGGAATGGACTAGAAAGGGGCATGAGGAAACTCAGAGCTAATAGAAATGTTCTATATCTTGACTAGATGGATGATTACTTAAGTATAAACATTTGTCAAAGCTCACCAAATTCTATTTGCGTATTTTAATTTATATAAATTATATCTTATGAATAAAAACTATTGAAAAATACTATTATTTTTCTAAATTTTCCAACATTCATGTTATTTGTAAGTGGTATAGTTTATTTTCTCATTCTAATGAATATTTATTTATATCTAATTTTATATTGTAAGCTTATATTCTTTCTCTAAAAGACAGTCTCATAATTATGTAAGCTTTTGGCCCCAGAAAACTGAATAGAGTGAATGCAAATTTATTCCACAAATGTGTTTCTTTCAGGCCTCTCTCCTCCTTTTTTCTTCACTCATATCAGTCACTATTAGGAATTTGGGGTTAGTATGCTTTACTTCTATTCCTCAAATCTGATCACTCTCATGAATATTTATTCATCTTTGGAGTCATTTTTATGAAACTTTCTTTAATACCTAGAAAAATGTTTTAATCTTTTTTTTAAACGTATATCCTTTTTCTTGAATGGGAGACCTAAACAAATGTACCTTAATTTAAAAGTGAGTATGGGGCAGTGGGTGCTTCCTTGGTGGCTCAGTAAGAATCTGCCCACAATGTGAGAAATCTGGGTTTGGACTCCTGGATCCAGAAAATCCCCTGGAGAAGGGAAGGGCAACCCACTCCAATATTCTTGCCTGAAGAATTCCATGGATGAGGAGTCTGGTGGGATACAGTGCACTGGGTGCCAAAGAGTCAGATACAACTGAGGAACTAACACTTTCACTTTCAAGAATAAATAATGGGCTTTCCTGGTGACTCAATGGTAAAGAATCCACCTGCCAGTGAAAGAGACTCAGGTTAGATCCTGGGGTTAGGAAGATTGCCTAGAGAAGGGAATGGAAACACACTGCAGTATTCTTGCCTGGGAAATTCCAGGGACAGAGTAGTCTGGAGGGACATGCAGTTACAAAAGAGTTAGACATGAGTTAATGACTGAAACAACATTGATAGTAATGGATAGTTAATGGGATTATATATTGAGCAATTAGGTGAAAGGAGGTTTACCAGAGTTGCAGAAGAAATAACACATTTTTTTATTATTATTATTTTCATGGAAAATAATTTTATTTTAAATATAGCAGTGTGTAGATGTCAAGCCCAAACTATGAATCTACCTCACCCTCAACACTTCCACCTGGGTAACTATAATTTCATTCTAAGTCTGAGTCTGTTTCTATTTTGTAAATAAGTTCATTTGTATCCTTTTCTTAGATTCTACATTTAAGTGATATCATATTATCTTTTTCTTTCTTTGACTTACTTCACTTAGTATGATAATCTCCAGGTCCATTCCTATGGCTGCAAATGACATTATTTCATTCTTTCTAATGGCTGAGCAATATTCCATTGTATATATGTATTACTTCTTTATCCATTCCTCTTTTGATGGATATTTAGCATGTTTACATGTCCTGGCTGTTGTAAACTGTGCTGCAAGAACACTGGGGTGCAAGTATCCTTTCAAATCATAATCATGTTTCTCTCTCTCTCTCTCTCTCTCTCTATATATATATATATATATATATACACCAAAGAGTAGGCTTTCTAGATCATATGGTAGCTCTATTTTTCTTTTTTTAACAAAGCTCCATACTATTCTTCATAATGGCTGCACCTGTCTACATTATCAGCAGTGTAGGAGGATTCCTTTTTCTCCACATCCTCTATAGCATTTATTGTTTATTAATATTTTGAAATGAAAATTCTGACTACTGTGAGGTGATACCTCATTGTAGCTTTGATGTGAATTTCTCTACTAGTTTATGATACTGAGCATCTTTTCACATGTCTCTTGGCCATCTGTATGTTTTCTTTGGAGAACTGTCACTTTAGTTTTCTGTTTAGTTTTCATTAGTTTATTAGGTATTGTTTTAATTGAGCTGTGTTAGGTGTTTGTAAATTTCGGAGACTAACCACTTGTTGAAGGTCAGGAAGGACAGTGGTGTGGAGATACCCCTCATCCAAGGTAAGGAGCAGCGGCTACGCTTCGCTGGAGCAGCCGTGAAGAGATACCCCATGCCCAAGGTAAGAGAAACCCAAGTAAAATGGTAGGTGTTGCAAGAGTGCATCAGAGGGCAGACACACTGAATCATACTCACAGAAAACTAGTCAATCTAATCACACTAGGACCACAGCCTTGTCTAATTCAATAAAACTAAGCCATGCCCGTGGGGCAACCCAAGATGGGCGGGTCATGGTGGAGAGGTGTGACAGAATGTGGTCCAGTGGAGAAGGGAATGGCAAACCACTTCAGTATTCTTGCCTTGAGAACTTCATGAACAGTATGAAAAGGCAAAATGACAGGATACTGAAAGAGGAACTCCCCAGGTCAGTAGATGCCCAATATGCTACTGGAGATCAGTGGAAAAATAACTCCAGAAAGAATGAAAGGATGGAGCCAAAGAAAAAACAATACCCAGCTGTGGATGTGACTGGTGATAGAAGCAAGGTCTGACGCTTAAAGAGCAATACTGCATAGGAACCTAGAATGTCACGTCCATGAATCAAGGCAAATTGCAATGTATAGCAAAACGAATACAGTATTGTAAAGCAAAACAAACTAAAAAATAAAAATTAATTAAAATAAATAAATAAATAAAAAGAGGATTTCATTGAGACACACTATAATAAAATGTCAAAAATCAAAGAATTTTGAAATTCAAAAAAAGCAAGAGAAAAAAAATTCATCTCATATGTGAAATCCTTATAAGGCTATCAACAGAAACCTTGCAGGTCAAAAGAGAATAGAATGGTATATTCATAGTGCTCAAATTTTTAAAAATTGGCCAACCAAGAATACTTTGCCTAGAAAAACTGTCCTTCAGAAATGAAGAAGAAATAAAAAGATAAAGACATAAATGATCTGAGGGAGTTTAATTATCACTAGACCAAGCTTACAAGAAAAACTAAAGTTCTTCAAGCTGAAATGAAATGATGCTAATTAATAACATAAAAACTTTTGAAAATATAAAATAAATTCATAAAGGTAAGTATATAGTCAAATTCAGAATACTTTAATACCATAAAAGTGGTGTGTAAATCACTTCAATATAAAGATTAAAAGAAAAAAGTACTAAAAATGAATCTAGCTATAATAATTTATTAATGAATGTGCAATATAAAAAGAGACTTTGGAAACAAAATGTGGCAGTAGGGGAAAAAAAGAGGTAGAAATAATTGTCTTTTATTAAAAACAAAATGTATTTCATGTAATATTCATGGTAACCACAAAGCAAAAACCTATAAGTACACAAGAGAAAACATAATCAAAGCACAAAACTGCAGAGAATTATCAAATCTGAAAGGAAGACAAGAGAGGAAGGAACTAGGGATTACAAAACAGACAGAAAACAATAAGATGACTATAGTAAATCCTCACCCATCAATAATTAAATATAAATGGATTATATTCTCCAACAAAAAGATATAGACTTGACAATGGATTAAAAAAAAAAAAAAAGAATAAGACTCAACTATATGCTCTCTACAAGAGACTCACTTTAGCTCCAAGGATACACAGAGGCTGAAAGTACAGGAGTGGAAAAGATACTCCGTGAAAACAGAAAGCAAAAGAGAAGAAAAGTAGCTATATTTACTCATATTAGACAAAATAGACTTTAAGTCAAAAAATCTGAAAGGAAAAAAAGATCATTAAATAATTATGAAGGGGTCAATTCATCAAGAGGGTATCAGTTCAGTTGCTCAGTCCTGTCTGACTCTTTGTGACCCCATGAATCGCAGCATGCCAGGCCCCCTTGTCCATCACCAAATCCCAGAGTTCATTCAGACTCACGTCCATTCAGTCAGTGATGCCATCCAGCCATCTCATCCTCAGTTGTCCTCTTCTCCTCCTGCCCTCAATCCCTCCCCGCATCAGAGTCTTTTCCAATGAGTCAACTCTTCGCTTGAGGTGGCCAAAGTACTGGAGTTTCAGCTTTAGCATCATTCCTTCCAGAGAAGTCCCAGGGCTGATCTCCATTAGAAAGGACTGGATGGATCTCCTTGTAGTCCAAGAGACTCTCAACAGTCTTCTCCAACACCACAGTTCAAAAGCATCAATTCTTCTGCACTCAGCTTTCTTCACAGTCTTAACTCTCACATCCATACACGACCACTGGAAAAACCATAGCCTTGACTGGACAGATCTTTGTTGGCAAAGTAATGTCTCTGCTTTTCAATATGCTATCTAGATTGGTCAAACCTTTCCTTCCAAGGAGTAAGTGTCTTTTAAGTTCATAGCTGCAGTCACCATCTGCAGTCATTTTGGAGCCCCAAAAAATAAAGTCTGAAACTGTTTCCACTTGTTTACCCATCTGTTTCCCATGAAGTGATGGGACCAGATGCCATGATCTTCGTTTTCTGAATGTTGAGCTTTAAGCCAACTTTTTCCCTCTCCTCTTTCACTTTCATCAAGAGGCTCTTTAGTTCCTCTTCACTTTCTGCCATAACGGTGGTGTCATATGCATATCTGAGGTTATTGATATTTCTACCAGCAGTCTTGATTCCAGCTTGTGCTTCTTCCAGCCCAGCATTTCTCATGATGTGCACTGCATATAAGTTAAAGAGCAGGGTGACAGTATACAGCCTTGACATAGTCCTTTTCCTATTTGGAACCAGTCTGTTGTTCCATGTCCAGTTCTAACTGTTGCTTCCTGACCTGCATACAGGTTTCTCAAGAGGCAGGTTAGGTGGTATGGTATTCCCATCTCTTTCAGAATTTTCCACAGTTTATTGTGATCCATCCAGTCAAAGGCTTTGGCATAGTCAATAAAGCAGAAATAGATGTTTTTCTGGAACTTTCTTGCTTTTTCCATGATCCAGCAGATGCTGGCAATTTGATCTCTGGTTCCTCTGCCTTTTCTAAAACCAGCTTGAACATCAGGGAGTTCACGGTTCATGTATTGCTGAAGCCTGGCTTGGAGAATTTTAAGCATTACTTTACTAGCATGTGAGATGAGTGCAATTGTGCGGTAGTTTGAGCATTCTTTGGCATTGCCTTTCTTTGGGATTGGAATGAACACTGACCTTTTCCAGTCCTGTGGCCACTGCTGAGTTTTCCAAATTTGCTGGCAAATTGAGTGCAGCATTTTCACAGCATCATCTTTCAGGATTTGAAATATCTCTCCTTGAATTCCATCAGCTCCACTAGCTTTGTTCCTAGTGATGCTTTCTAAGGCCCACTTGACATCACATTCCATGATTTCTGACTCTAGGTGAGTGATCACACCATCGTGATTATCTTGGTTGGGAAGATCTTTTTTGTCCAGTTCTTCTGTGTATTCTTGCCACCTCTTCCTAAAATCTTCTGCAGCTGCAACGGCGCAGAAGCACAGCCAAGAGGAGCTACCCCACGTCCAAGGTCAGGGGCTGCTTCTGAGATTAGCTACCCCATGTCCGAGGTCAGGGGCGGCGGCCGAGAGGAGCAACACCACGTCCAAGGAGCGGTGGCTGCGTGGGCACAGGAGGGCCTAGAGGAGCTACTCCACATTCAAGGTCAGGAGGGGCTGCGGTGAGAAGATACCCCTCGTTCAAGGTAAGGAGCAGCGGCTGCGCTTTGCTGGAGCTGCCCTGAAGAAAACCCCATGCCAAGGTAAGAGAAACCCAAGTAAGATGGTAGGTGTTGCAAGAGGGCATCAGAGGGCAGATACACTGAAACCATAACCACAGAAAACTAGTTGATCTAACCACACTAGGACCACAGTCTTGTCTAACTCAATGAAACCAAGCCATGCCCTGTGTAGCCACCAAGATGGGCGGGTCATGGTGGAGAGGTCTGACAGAATGTGGTCCACTGGAGAAGGGAATGGCAAGCCACTTCAGTATTCTTGCCTTGAGAACCCCATGAACAGTATGATAGGGTACTCAAAGAGGAACTCCCCAGGTCGTAGGTGCCCAATATGTTACTGGAGATCAGTGGAGAAATAACTACAGACAGAATGAAGGGATGGAGCTAAAGCAAAAACAATACCCAGCTGTGGATGTGACTGGTGATAGAAGCCAGGTCCAATGCTGGAAAGAGCAATATTGCATAGGGACCTGGAATCACGTTAGATCCATGCATCAGGGCAAATTGGAAGTGGTCAAACAGGAGATGGCAAGGGTGAACGTTGACCTTTTAGGAATCAGCAAACTAAAATGCACTGGAATGGGTGAATTTAACTCAGATGACCATCATATCTACTACTTCAGGCAGGAATCCCTTAGAAGAAATGGAGTAGCCATCATGGTCAGCAAAAGAGCCTGAAATGCAGTACTTGGATAAAATCTCAAAAATGACAGAATGATCTCTGTTCGTTTCCAAGCCTAACCATTTACTATCACAGTTATCCAAGTCTTATGCCCCAACCAGTAATGCTGAAGAAGCTGAAGGAGAAGAGTTCTAGGAAGTCCTACAAGACCTTTTAGAACTAACACCCCAAAAAGATGTCCTTTTCATTATAGGGGACTAGAATGCAAAAGTAGAAAGTCAAGAAACACCTGGAGTAACAGGTAAATTTGGCCTTGGAGTACACAATGAAGCAGGGCAAAGGCTAACAGAGTTTTGCCAAGAGAATGCACTGGTCATAGCAAACACCCTCTTCCAACACAAGAGAAGACTCTACACATGACATCACCAGATGGTCAACACCAAAATCAGATTGATTATATTCTTTGCAACCAAAGATGGAGAAGCTCTATACAGTCAGCAAAAACAAGACCAGGAGCTGACTGTGGCTCAGATCATGAACTCCTTATTGCCAAATTCAGACTTAAACTGAAGAAAGTAGGGAAAACCACTAGACCATTCAGGTATGACCTAAATCAAATCCCTTATGATTATACAGTGGAAGTGAGAAATAGATTTAAGGGCCTAGATCTGATAGATAGAGTGCCTGATGAACTATGGACTGAGGTTTGTGACATTGTACAGGAGACAAGGATCAAGACCATCCCCACAGAAAAGAAATGCAAAAGCAAAATGACTGTCTGGGAAGGCATTACAAATAGCTGTGAAAAGAAGAGAAGCGAAAAGCAAAGGAGAAAAGGAAAGATATAAGTAACTGAATGCAGAGTTCCAAAGAATAGCAAGAAGAGATAAGAAAGCCTTCTTCAGCAACCAATGCAAAGAAATAGAGGAAAACAACAGAATGGGAAAGACTAGAGATCTCTTCAAGAAAATTAGAGCTACCAAGGGAACATATCGTGCAAGAGGATATAACTATTGTAAATATATATGAACCTGACATCAGAGGATGCTAAATATATTAAGCAAATTTTAACAGAGCTGAGCAGAAATAGGCAGCAATGCAATATAGGGAATTTCAATACCTCATATTGAACCATGGATAGACCAACCACATAGAAAATCAATATGGAAATAATGGTCTTGAACAACAACTTAGACCAAGTAGACATACACAGAATTTTCCATCAAACAACAGCAGAATATACACTTCTCTCAAGTCAAGTGCACATGAAGTTCTCCAGGACTTATCATATTCTAGGTCACAAAACAAATATTAACAAATTTTAAAAGATTTCTGAAATCATATATAGTATCTTTTGTAATCAAAACAGTATGAAACTAGAAATCAATAACACAAGGAAAGCTGGAAAAATCACAAATCTATGGAAATTGGGAACATACTCTTAACAACCAATGAGTTTTTTAATGAAAAAATTTTATTTCTCCTTTATTACATTTCCCCCCTACTATACAAGATCGGAAATTTTACTTAAGTGCAGCATTTTTCTTTTTATCATCAGTAATCAGTCATATGGGGCTTCCTTGGTGGCTCAGTGGTAAAGAATCTGCCTGCCAATACTGGAGATGCAGGTTCAATCTCTGGGTCAGGAAGATCTCCTGCATAAGGAAATGACAACCCACTCCAGTATTCTTGTCCATAGACAGAGGATCCTGGTAGGCTACAGTCCATGGGTTTGCAGAACAGCTAGATATGACTTAGCGGGTAAACAACAACAACAATCAATCATATAAAAAGTAAGGGAAAAAAATTAACCCCCTCCCCACTGTTACACTAGAATGTTTGAAATAAAGATATCTGGTATATGCATTCAATGGAATACTAAGAAACCTTATAAAGGAAGGAAATTTTGTCATATGTGATAACTTGGATAAACCTGAAGGATATTATTCTAAGGTGAAATTAGTCAGTCACAGACAACTGCATGATTCCCCTTTTATAAGGCATCTAAGGTATGGATGTGAGAGTTGGACTGTGAAGAAAGCTGAGCATCGAAGAATTGATGCTTTTGAACTGTGGTGTTGGCTAGACCCTTGAGAGTCCCTTGGACTGCAAGGAGATCCAGCCAGTCCATTCTGAAGGAGATCTGCCTGGGATTTCTTTGGAAGGAATGATGCTAAAGCTGAAACTCCAGTACTTTGGACACTTCATGCGAAGAGTTGACTCATTGGAAAAGACTCTGATGCTGGGAGGATTGGGGGCAGGAGGAGAAGGGGACAGCAGAGGATGGATGGCATCACTGACTCGATGGACGTGAGTCTGAGTGAACTCTGGGAGTTGGTGATGGACAGGGAGGTCTGGTGTGTAGCGATTCATGGGGTCGCAAAGAGTCTGACATGACTGAGCAACTGAACTGAACTGAAGGTAGTCAAACTCAAGAAGAAGAAAATGGAATAGCAGTTGCCAGGACTATGGGAACGGGAAACAGGGAGTTGGTGTTCAATGTGTATTAAGTTTCAGTTACGAAAGATGAAAAGGGTCTAGAAGTCTGTACAATATTGTGCCTACAGTTAACAACATTGTGTGGCACACCTCAACAATTACTAAGAGGACAGATCTTATGTCATTTTTTTCCCTATATTAAAAAAATAATCATTTGGAAAAAGTATGAATTAATCCCAGACTTTCACTTCTGCTCAAGAATGAGTAACTGAGATGAGATTTACCATTCCATCTGAAAAAAAAAAGAAAAAAATGCATGTATGATATTTGTATATAAAATATAAATGCATATAATATATACATATACATTTATTAGATATATAATGTATATATCTTTCACATCTGTATATGTGAAAGAGTATTTGGAGTAAAAGGAAACAGAAGAATTGAGCCCTACAAGTAATTGCCCTAGTTTATTATCTATGATTCATACATTTGTGATGAATTGATTTTTTTTTTTTTTTCAGGTCTGAAACCTTTTATTCGACAGGCAATGCATTGTTCAACGGTGAAGGACATGGATGACGAGTGGAAAAGTTTAAAAACTAATTTTGGAAGGAGTCTATGAATCGATGGAGCCCGCTGTGTTCCTTCCACTCCTTCGTGGAGTGGCTGCCTTCAGGTAAGCGGACCGTGTGATAGCTGCTCTTGGAAAAAACGTCTGCGTTTCACCATGAATGTCATGCCTAACGGTAAACATGAAAGGAGAAGACGGACTCCGCAGGCAGGACGGGGGCCCAGAGACACAAGCTGATCTCTGGTGGAGGCGCGGGCACACGTTCTCCTGGAAGGCAACCTGAGTTCTGTATCCGCGCTTCATCTGCAGTTTCTTCCCTGCCTGAGCCCTCTCTCTCTGGGGGATTCTGAAAGACTTACATTCATACCTGTAGGCACAGAACCTCATCCCTGGCCCTTTTCAATGGTGTTCTTGTCTTTGGGCGTCTCTGGCCCGGGGCCCGTGGCCGTGCGTCCGTCTGACTTGCTTGCCTGGTTCCTCCCTCTTCCCTGAGCTCGTTCTCTCGAAACCTGATGATAAAATCGCTCTTCAGTTTCACAGTTTGTTTGCCTTGATTGAGTGGCAGTTTGAAAGGAAGTGACTTGTCAAGGAAGTAGACATTCTTTACCAGAGCACTGTTAAACCTATTTTATAATTTGGGGCATGTCACTCCAAGCTTGCGATTTTTTTCTGGCCAGCTCCATCCAGGAGGGCTGATCTGTGCTGCTGTAGCTGGCTCGCTTCAGCTGATGCAATTCTTTCTCCATCATCACTGCCGACTGGGCTGCTGGAGAGAAGACAAAACAAACGGAAACGTGAGAAAAGAGTTTGGATTTGCACTTAAGCTTCTTGGAGGCCTTTTAAAAAACATGTCTAGAGTCTTAACCATGGTCTCAAGCATAAAACGTGCAAATGTGTGAAGAAGATGTCAGCATAGGATAATTTAGTTCCAGCAACGTGGTGAGTTGAGAGAAACTTTCATGATAAAACTGCAGGAAGTCTGTGTGTAAATATTCTTAACATCACTGAAAGGGACACTTAAGATAGGGTTAAGATAGTGAATTGTGTTATGTATATTTTAGCAAAATGAAAACTAAACTGAAAAATACTTCTACATGCCACAAGAAAGTTGAATCTAGAAACATTATGCTCAGCGAAGAAGCCAGAAACAAGAGAACACATATTTTATGATGCCATTTATAAGAAGGGTCCCCCCAAAAGGCAAATATACAGACAGACAGAAAACAGATTAGTGGTTGCTTAAGCTGGAGGGGAGCGTGGTGAATGACTGTGAGTGGGTGTGGGGTAGCTCTTTAGGGTGAAGGAAATGGTCCAAAATTGGACTGTGATGGTTGGACAACTTGATAAATACATATTCACTGAACTGTATGCTTAAAATGGGTGAGATTTGGGGGGGGGGCTGTGTAAATGATATCTCAATAAAAACTGTTTAAAAAAATCAACATATAACATTATAAAGCAATTATTACTGCTGTTTAGATGAAGACTCTTTTCAAGACCACATGGACTGCAGCCTGCCAGGCTCCTCTGTCCACGTGATTTCCCAGGCAAGAATACTAGAGTGGGTTGCCATTTCCTCCTCCAGGGGATCATCCTGACCCAGGGATTGAACCTTCATCTCCTGCTTTAGCAGGTAGATTCTTTATCACTGATCCACCAGAGAAATAAAGTCACTCTTCTATAAGTAAAAAATAATAATAATAAATAATTGAATGATCAGTGTGGCAGAACTTCCTTGGTGGTCTGGCAATAAGACCCTGCATTCTCAATGCAGGGGGCCTGGGTTCAATTCCTGGTCAGGAAACTGGATCTCACATACTGCAACTAAAGATTCCATGTGCCACAACCAAGACTTGGTGCAGTAAAATAAATAAATATTTTAAAAAAATTAATGTGGCAGCAAGTAATTCAGAAAAGACAAAGCAGAACAAAACAAAGCAGGACCAAACTTGGAAATGCATTTCTAAGGGCTCAGCACTATTTCCGGGTTTCATACCCAAATTCTGATGGGACAAGGAGACTCCTCTTTGCAGCCCCTCCTGGAGGCGGAGCTTTGCCCCCTGCCTCTGGTCCGCAGGAGGCTTGGCTGGGGCCAGCAGGAACGACTTGCTGCGGACAAAGTCGGCTTGCTTCACGGGCTCCTGTCAGGACACAAGAAAGACACACGCTGTCCCGCCACCTGAGATTCAGACGGGGACAAACATACCCACAGATGGTGAGCCATGAAGGCTTCTCCACCCACGTGGCTCATGCTGCTGGCACCTTCCTGGGGAGCTCTGGTTCACAACTGGCTGCCATCCAGCCTCCAGGACGGACTTGCTCACAGCCTGCTCCTGGCTCCTGACCTGTCCTTGGCCCTGGCCAGGTTCCACTGGAAAGGCGAAAGGAACCATGTTTGGAGATAGTTTTACGACTTGTAGGACACTTGGGATGACTGTGGATGCCAGGATCACTGGTGACTATTTAATAAATTCCTTAAGTCTGCTTGGCTACAGCAGCGGTTTTGGTGAAGATGAAGAGAAGCAGGTTCAACTGCAAGCTCAGGCTCACTTCCCCACATGGCTGCAACATGATTTGGGATTTTTACCTTGGCAACTGGGGGAACCCAAAAGCTGTGAGTGTCAGCCTGCTTTTAAGCACCGTTGTTTGCGTTGGGGAAAACTGGTTTCAGTCTGGAGTGTACAAGGGACCCCCGGGTCCAGCCCGACAGACGCTGGTGAAGAGTACGGACCCCAGTGGGCGGCCAGGGCAGCAGCACGTGCAGGGCTTGGTCATTTACTGCAAAATGAGTCCAGATGGGGCTGCTGACATGGTTGCCTAGCATCCAAATGAGAAGTTATTTTCACCCCTGGTCCCCTTCTCCAGATGCTGAGCTATGTTGCCAAGGAGCCGGGAAACAGAGGGTTGTCTGCACTGCCTGAGTGGTCCACGGCTCCTCTGCTGCCCTGGCCACCTGGCAAATGCAGGGGGCAGACATCAGCTGTCATCACAGGTGACGGTCGCTATAATGACCGTGCAGGACATGGGGCCATCACGGGGTCCCAGCCCCCAGCCCCCACCTGGGGTGCTCCTCTGCACACACAGGGAGACAGAGGGTCCACTCTAAGCACTGGGCTTCTCGGGTACCTTGGCAGGCCTTCCTGTGTCAGACTTCAGGGTCCGGGCCGCAGGTTTGTCTTCCTGGCTGGGGGGCTGCTCCAGAGGTCCTCGGCGCTTCTGGCGCCCCACGGTGATCCAGGGAGGCACGGGCTGGCCATTGGTTCCAGGCCCTGCTACCTTCTCTATGGGTAAAGACACAGGTCATACAAAGCAATCCTGGTCACCGCCAGCCTGGCGTGACTTCTCCCACCCACAGCACACTGCACAGGGGCTCTGGGGTGGGTGTGTGGGTGGGGGTCTGCAAGCCTCCTTAGAGACACTAGTCCTTTTCTTTCAGGGACTTTGTTTTCTCAGTTATGTTATGTTCAGTCACTAAGCCACATCTGACTTTCCGACTCCATGGACTGCAGCACACCAGGCTTCCCTGTCCTTCACAATCTCCTGGAGTTTGCNCATAAGGGTGGTGTCATCTGCGTATCTGAGGTTATTGATATTTCTCCCGACAATCTTGATTCCAGCTTGTGTTTCTTCCAATCCAGCGTTTCTCATTATGTGCTCTGCATATAAGTTAAACAAGCAGGGAAGTTAAATAGGCAGGGTGACAATATACAGCCTTGACGTACTCCTTTTCCTATTTGGAACCAGTCTGCTGTCTTTATTGTTAGGAAAACCAAGGCTGACAATTCCTTTCAGGCTTTTACCATCTCCACTGCCATTCTAGACTGCCCACATCATCTTAAGTTTTGGTCTCTGTCTCAACTCCTCTTGTCAGGGAAGAGGGTCACCACCTCCACGCAGGGCAGAGGGCAGGGTGGCAGCTACAATATCACCACGCTCCCGACCCATGCCCCAGTGAATTCCCTGAGTCTGAAAACTCTATACTCGCCTAACTTCTCAGGTGCCAGAGAGAACAAAAGCCAGTCCTGAAACACAGAGAAGGTATCAACCTGTATTTGAAGAAAATGGAACCAAATACCTTTGATCTCACAGTGAAACCCGTTGCCTCAGAATGGTTCATCTGAAATTTCTGCTAACAGGAGAAACCATGGCGTTGAGGAATAATAGCCAACACAGTTTTTTCTTAGTTAAAGCAAGACTGGATGAAGGGAGTTCTTGCTTAGAGCACGTGCCCCAGCGAATTCCGCATTGGTGTTCTCTAAGAGAATGCAATGAATAGATCAATTTGATTGGGGGAAAAAACAACTACTCCAGGACTTTTTCAATACAGTATACTCAATGAAGCAGTGTAGTTCTAACAGAAAAATACTCATGAGGATGGAAAAATACAATAAAAGGAGCAGAACTTAGGGTATATAAACTCAAATTATACTATATATGAGATCTTTTTTATTCTGAAAGCTAAATGTCCCCAGTTACACACATTCCTATGGAGATTGGCTTGTTCACAGGAACAAATTGGAAAGGTTTTTAAAAAGAGAGGTGTTGTATAATTGACACATAATTCTGAGATTTCAATATATGTTCTTACTCTGCTGGCTTCTGCACATTCATCCTGCTTAATGTACTGATAACCCCGTTTTCAACAGAAACAAACAGGTTAGATTAATGAGATACTGAAAAATGTCAGCTTTAAAGGAAATCTTATATTTTTAATACATTGTATCAAATAGTTGTAAAGAGCCAAAAATCTACAGTAGCTTCTGATTTCCAAAAATGAACACCAAAGTTTTCCTGGGGCTGGGAGAATCTCATACAACCCAAACTCCCCAATCAACCCAACACGCGGTTTGACCATGAACTCTCTTATTCAATGAAATTCCACACACTGCATTTAACTCAGTCACTGGAGGACCCTCACAGCCTGAGTAAAAATCACACTTACACACGTGNTGCTGACATGGGACTTGGTTCCCTCGGCAGTGTCCACAGGGTGGTCAGGCCTAATCTCGAGTGGAGACATGCACGCCTGCTCTCCTCCTGATCGGTAGCAGCACTGTCAGGCTTCCTGTCGCGTTGACACAGGGATCTGTGGCTTTCCCTCGAGATGCCACCAGGGCTTTCACACGTGCCAACGTGGGGTCAGTCGATCCCCCGGGTTTTAGTCGAGAGAGTGCAGGGAAATCAGGTCATTTGGAGGGGACTGATACTTCTGGGTTCTTGTGGCCGGATGGCACGATCTCTGGAGTTCATCTCGACTCTCCAGTGGAGAGCACCTCCTTTTGGTATGCAATGGGAGCACCGCGAATCACTTTCGGACGAAGCAAGGAAATTAACACTCACCTCGTGCTGAGCAGGGGACCAAAGGGCTCCTCTTGAGTGTTGGCGGACCCTCGGTGTTCCTGTCGAGTGGAGGTGCGTGTGTCTGGGAACTTCTTGAGTCGTAGCAAGGCAGTGAAGAACCCTTTCGAGGTCCAGGAGGGAAGATGTG
>SJXQ01000761.1:94491-423271 GCA_006408695.1 Aepyceros melampus | reverse complement strand
TGTTTGACCATTTCCCATTTGCCTTGATTCATGGACCTGACGTTCCAGGTTCCTATGCAATATTGCTCTTTGCAGCATCGAATCTTGCTTCTATCACCAGTTACATCCACAACTGGGTATTGATTTTGCTTTGGCTCCATCCCTTCATTCTTTCTGGAGTTATTTCTCCACTGATCTCCAGTAGCATATTGGGCACCTAATGACCTGGGGAGTTCCTCTTTTGGTATCCTGTCATTTTGCTTTTTCATACTGTTCATAGGTTTCTCAAGGCAAGAATACTGAAGTGGGTTGCTATTCCCTTCTCCAGCAGACTACATTCTGTCAGACCTCTCCACCATGACCCACCTGTCTTGGGTTGCCCCGCAGGCATGGCTTGGTTTCATTGAGTTAGACAAGGCTGTGGTCCTAGTGTGATTAGATTGACTAGTTTTCTGTGAGAATGGTTTCAGTGTGTCTGCCCTCTGATGCCCTCTTGCAACACCTACCATCTTACTTGGGTTTCTCTTACCTTGGGCATGGGGTATCTCTTCACGGCTGCTCCAGCAAAGTGCAGCCGCTGCTCCTTACCTTGGATGAGGGGTATCTCCTTACTGCCACTGTTCCTGTCTTTCAACGTGGGATAGCTCCTCTAGGCCTTCTTGCGCCCGCGCAGCCACAACTCCTTGGATGGGTTGCTCCTCACGGCCGCCGCCCTTGGCCTTGGTTGCTGCCCCTGGCCTCGGGCGCGGGGTGGCTCCTCCCGGCCGCCACCCTTGGCCTTGGATGCAGGGTGGCCCGCGGAGCCGCCCGCACTTAGTGCCGTAATATTTGTCTTGGTTCTTTTAGATAAGTTTTTCCTAAACCCCCCACCCCCTAACCCCATTCCCTTTCAAGAGTGTCTGCTTGTTTTTGACCTTGTATGGTCTGAGTTTGATCTGCCTAAATGTGGTATTTGAGGTATTTAACCTTCCTTGATATTCTCTGAGTTTTCCGTATCTGTGGTTTGGTGTCTGTCATTAATTTTGTAAAGTTCTTAGACATTATTAGTTTGAATATGCATGCCTCTGTTCTCTTTCTTCTCCTTCTGGAAGCTTTTCTCTTTCTTCTCCTTCTGGAATCTTCTAATTCATTTATATTCAGGCTTACTAATTCTTTCCATGGCCTTATTTGGTCTACTGTTGAGCTCATCAAAGCATTCTTCGTAATTGTTATGGTGCTTTTGATTTGTTGCACTTCCCTTTGATTTTTTTTTTGTTTTTAACAGCACAGTTGGTGGTTGTAAAGTGTGGAAGAGGGAACAGTTTTGTAACCTGATGATTAAATCTCAGTGGGTTTGTAACTCTGGGCTGTGACCTTCACAAGTATTTCTCCCAGGCTGTTTCTTCCTTTAATGCCCTTAGGTAAGACTGGAAGGCTAGGGGTGGTGGAACTGGGGGTGGAGGAGAGGGAGATACGCCCTTCCCTCAAGTGAGACAAGGCTAAGATAGTCTTTGACCCTAGAAAGTAGAGCTTTCTTGTGAAGTTGCTCTGGGAACATTTCAAAGTGATTGCTCTTCCCCTCCCTCTGCCAGAGCCTGGATCATCTCTGTGAAAGAGTCCAGAGGGGCCCTAGAATTGCAGCCTAGGAGTTGTGGGGAGGGCCTGAAGACTGTGGCCCTCGATAGCCCACTGTTAACCCCTAGCAGTTCTTCACAGTCAAGGGCTCCAGGGATTTCTGTTCCAGATAAGCATATTCCATCTGCGACCTTCCGGATTGACTTGTCTCCCGAGATTTCAGGGATTCGTTTGCTCTGTAGTAGTCCCAGTTCTCTGAGGGGTCCAGGAAAAATCCTTGGCTCCCGATTTCTTCAGCTGTTTCTTCTGTAAGTACAGGAGTGATGACTTATAAACTACTTACATTTAGGTGTCAAAACCCTGGTTTTTTCAAAATTTAAATTCTTTTTTCCTCCTAACTTTTGAGAACTAAACTATGGCATAATATAGATATACCAGAAGTTGTCTATTTCTCTACTAACGGTCTAGGCTATTTCTGATTTTTTGTTACAAACAATTATAAAATATATAATGCAATAAATCATCTTGTACTGTGAGTATTACTACAAAAGAGCTATTGTTGTCTACTCTTTTGCTCACCAGACTCCTCTATCCATGGGATTTCCCAGGCAAGAATACTGGAGTGGCTTGCAGGGGCTCTTCCTGACTCAGGGTCTAACCTGTGTCTCCTGCATTGCAGACAGATTTTTTACCACTGAGCCACCAGGGAAGCTCATGTTGGGTATTTGTCTTAAGTAATTGTATTTTTCCATATAAATGAGATGGCTGATCTTGTCATGTCTCATACTTGGGCCTAAACTGTGATATGGCTGTTCTTGAAAGGCAAAAACAGTGTTTCAGTAGGTAGGATTTTAAAATTCTAATTCAGGACAATGGTTCTTTTAATGGTTCTTTTTCAACATATGGGTTTAGAATACCAGGTTATATATACAGTTTGTTGGGAGCCTGTCAGAATTTTGTCTTCTTTTTTCAAAAGTGTAGGAAGTTTTGCCTTCACAGTACAAAAACACATTTTTTTTTTCCTCCAGAAGGTTTAAGAAAAAACCTGTGGAATTATAATTCTTGAGTTTGGGTGAACTCTGGGAGTTGGTGATGGACAGGGAGGCCTGGCGTGCTGCAGTTCATGGAGTCACAAAGAGTCGGACACGACTGAGCAACTGAACTGAACTGAATGAAACTTTAAGATTTTTCCCTAAATCCTGTGAGCTGTTTATTTCTTCTCTTGTGAAATTAAGGAGTTACTCAGAAAAAACACTTTTCAGTTTTTGTCTGAGCTACTCAAAGGCCATTATAACTTGTCAAATATATTTTTGCAAGTTGAAGCTATTTACTTTTTCTACCCTTTCATAATTTAAAAATGATAAACTGTTTAAAGGATTTAAACAGTTTTTCAAGCAATTCCAAAAGATTTTTCAAGCAAAAAAAACTGTCTGGGCTCATGCAGT
Organism: Aepyceros melampus; assembly: GCA_006408695.1. NCBI lineage: Eukaryota > Metazoa > Chordata > Mammalia > Artiodactyla > Bovidae > Aepyceros > Aepyceros melampus. Next base: position 420,293 of record SJXQ01000761.1, on the reverse strand, counting down.
AATTATCTCATTGCTATTTAAGTAACCCTCTGTTGGCAGCACACTTCCCTCTTGTGAAACTAAATAGAGCTTGCATTAGAAAACTAGTTCTTATGCACAATAATCTTTGTAAATATTTTGAAAATCCCTAATAACTAACCCCCAAATAATCATTTTTATGATTTGTTCTCAATAGTACTACATTTTGTCTGTCTTGTCTTTATTGCTTTATGAACCTCTTTTTGAGCATTTAAGAAATTTTCCTTTATTTTTTATTTATAGTTTTGTACACCTCTAATAAAACACAGTGCTATAAGGGCCTATATTGTTTCCCTTCCTTTTTTTGTTTTCCTTAAATAACTAAAATGTAAATGAAAGGGAATTAAGTATTTCATGATCAAGCTGAAGGAAGAAATTTAAAAATTGTTGAACATAGTGTGCTTGACACCTCATAGAAATGATGCTATTTTATGTATGCATTTCAGAAAGCCTATGAGGAAAGATTTCACAGGTCAGAGAAACCCAAGATTCAAGGGAATTAAGAATTTTTCACCTGGAGTTAACTATCTTACATGGCCATGTGGGTATAGATTTGACCAAAAAGTACCCATTCTTCTCTGCTCTTTCACTGCTGAAGAGTACTTTAAACAAGATAGTTCTGTGTCTGAATTATACCTTAACTTGCAAAACACTGAAGTACAGACAAAGCTATGAGTCAGTAATCTGATAGGCTTAAGTGTTTCTTGGTAAATTAGGAAAAATGAGGAATCTGATTTTTTTCCCCCAAACTGAGATTATCTGAGTAGTCAAGAAATACCAGTAAATCCCTTTAGCTGACTGACTCTGACAGAGATTTAATAACAGTGGTACAATAGCCTGATTACATCTACCAGTTTCTGTCTTTGTGTGATTATTTGTGTGTTTACTACTACTACTAAGTCGCTTCAGTCGTGTCCGACTCTGTGCGACCCCATAGACGGCAGCCCACCAAGCTCCCCCATCCCTGGGATTCTCCAGGCAAGAACACTGGAGTGGGTTGCCATTTCCTTCTCCAATTTGTGTGTTTAGTGATATTTATTAATGTATCTTCAGAAAAGTCAAAAAGATTTCTTTTACATCCTAATTGCCTCTTGGTGCACAATAAATATTCTAGAGTCAGAGTTGCCAAAATTCTGTAATTTAAAATAGGCACATGAATACTGGTAAGCAGATAGGGCTGGATCAGGAGGTCAGAGTCCTAGGTTCTCACTCAGTTCTTTTTCATTGTGCATTTTGAGCAAGTTGTTCTTGTCTTGGGGGGTCTAATTTACAAGCAGAATTAATCCCCTCGGGTCAGTTGCTTAAATTGGAATGATGACCAAAGGAAATGGTCAGAAAGTGCTTTAATGCTGTATAAATAAGGACCGATGTTTGACTTCTTAATGACATAGACGCCTTTGAAAGCTGGAGACTCTTAAAAATGTTTTTTGAAGTGTTAAAGGATCATGAATCCCCTAAATCCTGTCCACACACTTTAGATTATAAACTGCAGCTACAGGTTAAGGAAACAGAACAGATCTATGCATAATCTGAAATGTTAGCTAACTAACATTTACATAGTGGGCTATTGTAATGTATTTGTTGAAATATAATTTACATTTGGAGAATTTAACAGGTTTTTCTGAGAATGAAATATGTCAAGCAAGTTTGAACCAGACTGACTTTCACTTGTCATTTTGTAGTTCAGAGGGCCTCCTTGGCCCTGTGCCAGTGGTCTGAGCACTTTCCCCAGGACAGGACAGCTTAGTGGTGGTGAGTGCTCCTTGAGTAGAGGGCCCTTGGCACAGACCAGCCTTGAGTAGAGTGTCTTCCTGCTCCTTACCTGTGATGAGTCACAGGTGACCTCCTGGTGTAGTGCAGCTAAGCTACATAACATTTGCCCACAGCCAAATGTGGAATCCACTGAAAATTCTCAAGGACAAGCACGCTTACTAGTTCTTCTTATGGCTTTAAAAAGATCAATAGATGTTTGGTAAATAAAGCAGTGATTTCGCCTTTCTTAAGAAGCGCCATACTGGCTTATATGGCAAAATTGCAAATTTTCAAGTTATTCCTGCTTTTCTACAAATTAAAAAGCAAATTGCCTTTTATCCAAGTTTGGTATATCCATAATGTCCTCCCAGCCCTCCTGGTTCCTTTTGTAAGATAATCCTTTTGTTTTTTGTGTCTGAGGTTAGCTGATAGCTGGCACAGTTCATGGTGGTTGAAAAGGGCTGATGGTGCTTTCTGAAAGCTTAGTGTTATTGATTTTGGTGTGTGTTATAACCCAGTGGTTGGTTTATTTATTTCTTAACTGCAGCTCTAGCCAGGGATACCTTTTATATTGTGATTCAAGACACATGAATGCACTCTAACCTAAAATAAATTTTATGAAATAATGATTGCTCTTTGTACATGTATTCCAGTATATTCTATTTCATTAAAAATATTTTTATTGAAGTACAATCAATTTGCAATATTACATTCTATTTCTTTTTTTAATTGATTGTCATAATCTGTTAAAGGAATTAACCTGACCTGGCAAAGGGTTTCAAGTTATAGTCTAAAGAAATAGTTTAAAGTTACATGTCAGTTTTCACTTATGATTTATAATATATTTAGAGGTCTCATTTCATTTTATTTGCATGTTTCAAACTACCATGTAAACTCTTCAGTGAGTATCCCAAGTGTAATCCTTCATCTACAAAAATGTTAAATGATTAAAAATAGAAAGCTTTGTGGATTTGTTTGTTTGTTTCAGTTAATTTGGAGGGTGTGGATGAATTTTAAGTTCTTTTCATCTTTTTCCATATACTCAACTTTAAGCCATATATTAATTTTAAAATTTATGATCCTTTTATTTGTTGAACTTGATATGACTGCCTTAATTGGAAATGTTTATTGCTCATCCAGCACAATTAATTTTTTACATTTAATGTTTTATAGTTTATCCAAACTGGGGCCAAGCTCAAAAGAATATTTCAGTGGCACAATTTGTAACTTGTCATTTAGAGAGATTTATCAAAATTAGCTCTGCCTCTATTTTTTCTGTTTAAAAAGTAGAAAAATATTTTAGACAGAATTTTTTTTGTTTTCCTGACTTTTTAAGAAGCTCTGCCATGCATGCTGGACTTGGTCAAGATGATGATATTTTGACGGTTTGTGTATGAACATCTCCCTGCAGAATTAGAAGAGTTTATCACCACCCAGCCAAGATGAACATGGTGAAGAGGATCATGGGGCGGCCGAGGCAGGAGGAATGCAGCCCTCAGGACAACGCCCTAGGACTGATGCACCTGCGCCGGCTCTTCACAGAGCTGTGCCACCCTCCTCGGCACATGACCCAGAAGGAACAAGAAGAGAAGCTGTACATGATGCTGCCAGTATTTAACAGGGTGAGTCCAGGCTGCCAAGCACCTGGCTTTAGGAGGGGTGGTACTGCAGGAATCTTGAGATTACAATAAGTCATGTTGTTGTTTTTGAGTTGCTAAGTCGTGTCCACCTCTTTGCAACCCCAAGGAGTGCAGCACGCCAGGCTCCCCTGTCCGCCACTATCTCTCGAGGTTGCTCAAAGTCATGTCTGTTGAGTCAGTGATGCTATCTAACCATCTCATCCTCTGCTGCCCTCTTCTCTTCTTGCCTTCAGTCTTTCCCAGCATCAAGGTCTTTTCGAATGAGTTGGCCCTTCTCATCAGGTGGCCAAAGTATTGGAACTTCAGATTCAGCACCAGTCCTTCCAGTGAATGTTCAGGGTTGATTTCCTTTAGGATTGACTGGTTTGATCTCCTTGCAGCCCAGAGGACTCTCAAGAGTCTCCTCCAGCACCACAATTTGAAGGCATCATTTCTTTCAATTGACAATAAGTCATAGGTAGGGAAATAAATGATAGAATGAGTTCATTTTTGAGAAGCTTGATGATGTTCATTCTTTCCTTTCATTTGCTATTAGGCAATTTGATGTGAGATCTGGTCAGAATGAAGTCCTTTTATTTCTAATAGATCAAAGGAAGATTGTGAACATTTTGTAAAATGTTCCTCTAATGGTTGATCCTTGGAAGAGGGATAGGTTGTAAATGACCACTTATGGTATTTCTGTTATCTTTTGAAGTGATGGTTTATGGCATCAGATGGTGCAGTTGCCGCAGCGCTTTGTATACTTTGAAGAGTCATCACAGTTTACTTTGTTGTTTGGATTTTCTAGAAGAGATCTTGTGATAGGATAGTTAGTCCAAATAGAACTAATGTTTTAGTGTGTTTTGTCTAGTTGATCACATGTAAATAATTTAAAAATGTATATGAACATAGTTTAAAAAGTCAAGTACTTCCACAGGGTTTTAGGGTCCTCTCCACTGCTAGTTGTTGCTGCCACCCTTAGCTCTTTCAGCTTTTGCATAGCATACTGTTACAGCTATTTCTTGATTATTCAGTTTTAATTGGCTTCTTGTTGAGAAATAGAATAATTAGCTTTTTTTTACCTCTGCATCCCTCCAAACCATGCACACATGCTTTTACTCATCCATGCCACCCTGCTCCTTTTTCTTCCCATACGAGTACACCATTCATTTAAGGAAGATTCAGTGTTTATCCTCTGTTGACCCTGGTGTAAATATTATTCATAGATGAACCTTATAACAAACCACCACTATTTTCCATCCTTGTTTTCCTCAGACTTTGTAAAGTAACTGTGTCAGGTTCTGCCTTTCTTCGTCTCTTTTTCTTCCCCATCTCTCTTTTACTCTCCTTTGATCTGTCTTTGTCTTCCTCATGTCTTTCTCTACTTCCCTCTCTGTCTCTTTCTCCCCATCTCTGCCTGTCTTTCCCTCTCTCCATCTCTCTTCCCACCTCTCTCCTGTTTCTCTTTGTTCCTCTCTTGGCCTCCCCTGCCCGCCTTTTCTCCCCTCCCTTGTCTTTCTTTTTTCCTGTGTCCATGACTCACTGTCTCCCCTCAAAGTCTCACTGACTCTTTATTGTTTGTTCTCTGTGTCTGTTAGTCTTTCTGTGTGAAATTTTCTAGGTTATTTTTCTCATTATTTTGAAATTTTATGGAGGCTTCACGTGCACTTGCAAGCTTGTACTTTTATTTCTGGGAAAATATTTTGAAATATTTCTTTGTTAATATTCTTCCTTTTGTTTTATATGTTGCCCTTTTCTGCAACTCTATCAATCAAGTGTTAACTTTTTGGGATTAACCTTGTGCTATCATATTTTAATTTCCTTGAACAAGTTTTTTAAATTGTGCAATATCTCCTTATCCCTCGGAAAATATTAAAGCTTATTCAAATTTTCTCATGCCTCTTTCATTGTTATTTGCTCCAAATTACTGTTTTTCTTTGTTTATATTACTTTCTTTCCTATTGGAGTAATCTTCAGATGTCTGATGATAATTGTCTATACATTGATATTTAAGAATGAGGTATTGAAACACTGATTGAAAAGTATGTGTGCAATGGTGAGAGTTTTCCAGTGGTAAGATGATCTGACTGGATAAAATGTGGAGACCCTTTAACTGAGGATATGTTGATACTCCAGGAAAGCATATTTTTCAGTCTCCTGCCTGAAGCGTGTATTTATTGTTATTCAGTCGCTAAGTCGTATGCGACTCTTGTGTGACTTCATTGACTATAGCACTTTAGTTTCCTCTGTCCTCTGGTCTCTCTTGGAGTTTGCTCAAATTCATGTCCATGAGTCAGTGATGCTATCTAACTATCTCATCCTTTGCCACCTACTTCTCCTTTTGCCTTCACTATTTCCCAGCATCAGCGTCTTTTCCAAAGGGTGGGCTCTTCTCATCAAGTGGCCGAAGTATTGGAGCTTCAGCTTTAGCATCAGTCCTTCCAATGAATATTCAAGGTTGATTTCTTTTAGGTGTGACTGATTTGATTTCTTTCCAGAGTATATACCTGCTGGTGTTTCCTTAAAGCTAAATTGAAAAACAAGACTGATGTTTCATGCTCAGTAGATAGACTTTCACTTAGTCTCCAGTTGTAGCTGTCAGTGTTCTTGGTTGTTCCTCTCTGGGGTTTAGACTTTCAGGTGTCTCCTGGCCTTGGGAGAGGCTGTCACCTTCAGTTTCTCGGCTGTAAATAAGAATATCTACCTTGTGGGGTTGGTGTGAAGATTGATTAAGAGAATATACTTAACGCACTTAACAATTGTTTGTCCTAGGGAATTCTTGTGTCTGTTATTGTTTTTATGACATTACAAGATGAAGGAAAGATTATAAACTATTTATGCTGACATGATTTCATATTGAATATATGCTGAAATACATTCAGTTTATGTGTTATTCACACCAAACTAAAGGCTGATTTGACAGCAGAGAGGAGGGACAGACTACATATTCTGTGTTTATTTGTTTGCTTGTCCCTTCATGTATTTTGTTACTGTGTGTTACTGAGTCTTTCCATGAATATGTGTCAGACAAATAGAAGTTGTGCTATATACCATACTCTACACTGGAGTTCCGAGATAAGATAAAGTCCAGCCTTGTGAATCAGAAGTATCATGAGGAAGATAAACATGACATGTAATTCTGTTGGAGAAGAGATGAACACATAAATAGATAATGGAATAACAAATGTAGTATTAGAGACAGAGGAGAGTTTTATGGCACCCCTGAAAGGAGAGTTACCTGAAAGTCTATGGGGGAGTCAGGGCAGGGAAAGATCTTTTGAGGATATGATGTAATTCTTGAATCCTTATAAGGTAAGCATTAGCCAGATTGGAGCTAACTGGGCTAAATTAACCAAGAAGGTAGTTAGAGTAAGAAACTCAAGCCTGAATCAAAGTAAATTCCACAAACATGCTGAGGTGTGTGAGCATCTGTAAGTGGTCTAAGAAGTTGATTTTATGTCAAGGAGGGGTAAAAAAAATGACTATCAAGATTGATAGGAGCTACATCAAGACAGGTTTTATGGCATATTAAGAGCTGCCTCATGCAAAGAGTTGACTCATTGGAAAAGACCCTGATGCTAGGAGGGACTGGGGGCAGGAGAAGAAGGGGAGACAGAGGATGAGATGGCTGGATGGCATCACTGACTCAATGGACATGAGTTTGAGTGAACTCTGGGAGTTGGTGATGGACAGGGAGGCCTGGTGTGCTGCCATTCATGGGGTCGCAAAGAGTCGGACACGACTGAGCAACTGAACTGAATTGAAAGAGCTGATACTTTTTTTGGAGGTGTGCAGAGCCAATGAGGTATTCTCAGCAATAGAATAAGGAAGAAGAAAGGGCCAAAGTGAGGCTATCTGTTATGTTTCTAATTTGAGAAACTGGGTGGATGTTTTCCTAGTAGCTGAGAAACAGAAGTGTAAGTGATAGAGTCAGTTTGGGGCATTGAGTCCACACTGTCTGTGAGCTTCCCAGGTGGAGGTATTCAGTAGGCAGTTGAAAGCTCAGGTGAGGGGATGTGGCTAGATACTTATTTTGGGGACCACTTCAGAGATGTGGTTGTTGGAACCCTAGAAGGGGACCAAACACTACTCATGCCTCCCCCTATGCCAGGAGCAGTAGGCGAGGATGAACCATGGAGAATATGATTGTTTAATGAAAGAAGGGGGACCCATAAAGGATACAGCACAGGAACTGATCAGTAGCAGTACAAACAGAATCAAGAGAGGGTGATTATGGAACTCAAGAGATAATAGTTACAAGAAAAAGCATTCATCTCTGTGCAATAGAGGGACCAGCAAGATGGAGACCTCAACATGTGCTTGAGGTTTGCCAGTTGGAAAGTTACTAGAATGGCAGCATCAGAAAGCAGTATGTTGAGCAGTGACTGGGAGATGAGAAGAGACAGTATGGATTCAGCTTGTGAAAATGTGAAAGAAAAGAGGATGGAAGAGATCGATGGAGGTGACTCCTGCAATAGGGAGTTTGTGTTTGTATATTTCAGAATGACGCTAAAGCTGAAACTTTGGCCCCTCATGTAAAGAGTTGACTCATTAGAAAAGACTGATGCTGGGAAGGATTGGGGGCAGGAGGAGAAGGGGATGACAGAGGATGAGATGGCTGGATGGCATCACGACTTGATGAACGTGAGTCTGAGTGAACTCCGGGAGATGGTGATGGACAGGGAGACCTGGCGTGCTGCGATTCATGGGGTCGCAAAGAGTCGGACATGACTGAGCGACTGAACTGAACTGAGTGTTTTGCTGTGTTGTTAAAAGTGGGAGAGATCCAAGCATGATCATAAAGAGAAGGGAATAAACAAGCATGGGGGAAATCCAGTGTTTAAGAGAGTGAAGTTTAGTGAAGAGAGTCAAATGACAGGTGGGTGAGTGAGCCTTGACAGTGATAAAGAATCCGCCTGCAGTGCAGGATATGCAGGTTTGATCCCTGGGTTGAGAAGATCCCCTGGAGGAGGAAATGGCAACCCATTCCAGTATTCTTCCCGGGAAATCCCATGGACAGAGGAACATGGTGGGCTACAGGCTACAAAGAATCAGACATGACTTAGCAATTGAGCATGTACACATGAGCTTTGAACAAGAGAGACACTGTGTGCTGTAGGAAAGCCTATAGTCTGTTGGGTGTGAACACAGATTTGTAGTGAAGGTGGTGGAAAGTTGAATAAGATTTTGCTCGATGACCTCTGTTTCCTATAGTTTTCAATAGAAGATGTCTGTGAAAACTTTGGAGTCAGTAGGTCAGATAGGGGACTTTAGGAAATTGTGATAGTTTGGAATATTAATGAAAAGGAATCGAGAAAGAGAGTTAGTTCAAAAGGGACAACAGGAACAACAGAAGACTGAAGAGTATTTAGGGTCCAGTGAAGTTTGGAGATAGTACCTTTGTACTCGATCTTACCCATGCAGGCATGTGATTTTTCTCGTTCACTTAAAAAGCAGCATGTGTGTGGAAGCAGGGAAGACAGACAGCTGTGTTTGCTCTATTGGGGCTGAGCTTTTGCTGGGTTGATAAAGCAGAAGGGCAGGAGTAGAGGGACAGAGCACAGTAAGAGATCTAACTCACATATCACCCTTGAAATTGGGTGGGATGGAACAGGAACAGAGCGGGACCATTTTTTTGCTCTCCGAGATAAAAGGTGAGTGATGGAAAGAGATGATAGAGCAGGAACACAAGGAGACGGAGGGAAAGGTTTAAATTTTAGGTAGCCATTTTGAAAATGAGATAACTGATTACAGAAAAGCTATTGTTTTAAAACCCTGTTGAGGTAGCAGTCATTAGTTTTTATTACAGCCAGTTCTGGGAAGTTGGCTTTATTTTGAATGCTTTTGTTCTTGTTTTGTATCATTGTCACAATGTACTTACTATCAGCTACCAAGGAGTCTGAGGTCATTTCCTTCTCTCAGTCTTAAGAACATTGACAAGGTGATGATAATGTTGAGTAGTTAGCACAATTGTTATTCTCAGCTGTTAACATAAATTTGTAAGTCATATCATGGATGTTTGTACCATGTATTTCATCAGTTAAGCTTCCACAGTCAATTAAGTGAGTCTTAGACTGCTGCTGCTGCTAAGTCGCTTCAGTCGTGTCTGACTCTGTGCGACCCCATAGACGGCAGCCCACCAGGCTCCGCCGTCCCTGGGATTCTCCAGGCAAGAACACTGGAGTGGGTTGCCATTGCCTTCTCCAATGCAGGAAAGGGAAAAGTGAAAGTGAAGTCGCTCATGTCCGACTCTGTGCAACCCCATGGACTGTAGCCCACCAGGCTCCTCCATCCATGGGATTTTCCAGGCAAGAGTACTAGAGTGGGGTGAAGATTGAGATTCTTTAGTGGTTATTCTTTATTGCTTAGACTGTTTGTCTTAGTTCTCTTGGTTCTGCACTGCCAAGAAAAAGAAAGTCTCTATTCTTTCAAGCCAGAAGTTTTTAGCTGGTTAATTAAAAGCAGATATATATGTATAGAATTTCCCTGGTGGTCTAATGGCTAAGACTCTGAACTCCCAATGTAGGGCACGCAGGTTCGGTTTCTGGTCAAGGAACTGTATCTCACATGCCACAACTAAGACCTGTTGTGGTTAAATAAATTAAAAATAAATATTAAAAAAATTAGGTCAAAAGCACACATATATGCACTGCCTTAAAGCTCTAATACAGTGAGTGTTTAAATATCATAAAGGTTCATTCAGCTCTTTTTTTTCCTTTTTATTGGACTTCACTTGATTGCATTTTTTTTTTACAAATTGAAGGTCTGTAGTAACCCTGCATGGCCAGATGCCACTTAGCATTTTTATAAATTATTTTTTTATTGAAGTACAGATGATTTGCAGTGCTGTTAGTTTCAGGTGTATCAGAGTCGGACATGACTGAAGCGACTGAGCAGCAGCAGCAGCAGCTAGTTCAGTTATATGTCTGTGTATGTTCATAGTTTTTTTCAGAGTCTTTGTACCAAATATAAATAAATAGAAAGTTATTTTTGTACCATTGTGATCAATTTAAAAATATATATTTAAGTTGTGTTTGTATGTTCTTTTGAGTTCAGGGCTTATCATTTACAAACTAAAATTGTCCTTAGATATTGAAGTGAAGTGAAGTCGCTCAGTTGTGTCCGACTCTTTGAGACCCCATGGACTATAGCCTGTCAGGCTCCTCCGTCCATGGGATTTTACAGGCAAGAATGCTGGAGTGGCTTGCCATTTATATCCATTAAATTTAGAAATCGATAACCATATTTATTTAAATAATGTTTGGCCATTTGTACATGAACACCCTCCACTAATAAGAAACAGCTTGGATGAATGAATGGCTCAGTAAGGCTCCAGACTTCCTACCATGATGGCCAAAAATGAACTGTGTTGTTGATTTTTGAAACTTTGCTGGATTCCTGCTAAATGGCAAATAAACCATATTACGGTTAAGCACAGGCATTTATCTGCAGAATCGTTTCCAAAGTGTGTTTCCTAGTGTTATTTCAGTGTGTGATTTTGGCCTTTAAGAGGCACACAGTTGAGAAGTGGCATGTGTTGAGTCCTTTTCCCGGGCCAGGACTCAAGCTGGGTTCTTCAGCTGCCTCCTGTAGTCATCATCACAGTCCGGCAAAGACACTGCTGGCCTCCTCCCTCTCACAGATTCTCTCAAACCGAAGGATTATGGTGACGTCTGAGAATAGCTGGGTAATATTTAATAGCATTCTCAAAGATAATTAACCTTTAGTCCCAAGAACAAAAGCTTACAGAGAAAATATTTTGTTTAAACTTATTAAAAAATGAATAGCCTTTTAGTCATCTAAAAATGAACTACCATTGTTAATTACTTTGGTATATGTTATCAGACTTCATTGTGTATATTATAATCTTTCCCCTGGATCGTCTTTTAGAAACTCCCCTTGTTTTTGAATTTGCTTCTGAATTACATTCAAGAACCATCTAAGTTGAATCCAGTGTCTGTTTCTTATCCCTCACAACTAACCTTTTCTGCCTTCATTGCTGGAGACCCAGGTTCTATTTCTGGGTGATCTCCTGGAGAAGGGAATTGGCTACCCACTCCTGTATTCTTGCCTGGAGAATTCCATGGACAGAGGAGCCTGATGGGCTATTCATGAGGTCCTGAAGAGATGAAAACGACTAGTCACGCCCATGCACAATAAAACTTTATTAAATAGCTTCATTCAGTAACAAATACATACTGAGCCTCTGCTTTCTGCATTCCATTAGAAAACACCATTCATTTGTTCTCCCCAAATATACCAAAAATATTTATTTGAGAAGCAGCTAGGAAATTTTCTGAAGTTTATTTAGATGGATGTTAAAAATGACCCTTCTAAAAACAAGTCAAGCCATGGTAATTCCCTCTTAAGATGAACACTGTGCAAAGTTGTAGTGCAAGGGTTCCTGTGAAATTAAATTAAGACAGTACAGTTCTGAGTTACTAAGAGCACAGCTTGGAATCAGACAGATCTAGTTTTGAATTCTCTTGCTACCACTACCTGCTGTCTACCCTCCTTATCTGTAAAAGGGGAATAATCTACAGGATTTAATGAGATTTGAATGATGTTATCTGTCAAGTATTTGAATAGTGCTGTGCACACTGTAAAGGCTCATTTTATGATAATTATTGTTATTTTTATTAAATTTGCCAGAAGTTTTGTTCCTTGTACTGTTGTTTTCATCTGGGTGTGAATGTCTGTTCTATAGGACCATCCCTCTGAGTGGATGTGCTGCTGACCAGTTCTCTCTCTCAGGTCTCCTGAACTGAACTTTGACAGATGAGGGAACTAAGAACAGGAAAATTTTGACCAGAGACCTCAGGGCATAAAGAGAATTCCAGCTGTGAGCTTCCCTCTCTGTGGCACACAGGTGCATGATTGAAGCATTGTTTGTTTCCCACTATTTGTGGAAGGTGGTGAATATGTACCCAGTATTTTAAGATTTGATTGTTAAAGTCAGTCACCAAAAAAATCTCTTTACTACCTGACACTTTCAGTATTATCGAAAAATAAAGCTCAGCATTCAGAAAATGAAGATCATGGCATCTGATCCCATCACTTCATGGCAAATAGATGGGGAAACAGTGTCAGACTTTACTTGGCGGGGGGCTCCAAAATCACTGCAGATGGTGATTGCAGCCATGAAATTAAAAGACACTTACTCCTTGAAAGTAAAGCTGTGACCAACCTAGACAGCATATTAGAAAGCAGAGACATTACTTTGCCAACAAAGGTCCGTCTAGTCAAGGCTATGATTTTTCCAGCGGTCACGTATGGATGTGAAAGTTGGACTATAAAGAAAACTGAATGCCAAAGAATTGATGGTTTTGGAACTGTGGTGTTCGTGAAGACTCTTTAGAGTCCCTTGGACTGCAACCAGTCCATCCTAAAGGAGACCAGTCCTGGGTGTTCATTGGAAGGACTTAGGCTGAAGCTGAAACTCCAGTGCTTTGGCCACCTGATGCGAAGAACTGACTCATTTGAAAAGACCCTTATGGTGGGAAAGATTGAAGGTGGGAGAAGGGGATGACAGAGGGTAAGATGGTTGGATGGCATCACCTACTCAATGGACATGAGTTTGAGTGAACTCTGGAGTTGGTGATGGACAGGGAGGCCCGGCGTGTTGAGGTCCATGGGGTTGCATACTATTGGACACAACTGAGCGACTGAACTGAACTGAATATATATATGTCAATCTCAATCTCCCAAGTCATCCCACCCTGTTTCCCCACTTGGTATTTATAATTTGTTTGTTCTCTGCATCTGGGTCTCAGAAAGCTTTTATGACAGCCTTGTCTCACTCCAGGCATTCCCTTTCAAGCGCCCTGTTTACTTCCTTTATAACACGTCACTATCTAACATAATTTTCATTTGTAAATAACTTACCGTTCATCTCCTATACTAATATGTAGGTTCCATGAGCACTTGCCTTATTTACCTTTATATTCATAAGTCTTTATTTACCCTTATATTCATGGCTCTGAGTATTGCCTGTCGTATATAGGAGACCAGTAAATATTTATGAGTGAATAAATGAAAGAGTGAATTAATCAGTAGTGTAGGATCACTAGACTAAAGATTGTTTATGTCAAAGAAGCAATCATTTTTCTTTTCAGATGAGGAAATAGGACATGGTCCTTTCTGCATAATATTGACTTTGGTTTGGTCAGTTCAAGCAAGATAGCTTTTGAAAGAGAAAATTTCCTTGTGGAAATACAGTGGTAAATATCAGGATTTGTATGAAAAGTTAGTTACGTTTTTTAACAGTATATTATTCACTTAGCATGAAAACTACTTGAATATCATTTGCTTATACTATCTCAGAAATGAACTATTTTATGAAGTTGCATTAATTACTCTTAGGAATAAAATAGTGCTTATTAATTCTTAAGAGCAAAATATACATCAGTTTATTTTGAATAGTTTGAATAGTTATCTACTTAAAATCAGTTTGACAAGCACTTAAGTTTGCTTAAGCATTGCCTGAGCAAAATATACGGTTATTTTATAAACATCTTTAGTAGGCAGTTACATATTCATCTATTCATCTCTGGGTGCAGGTAGGATGGCTATTCAAACTTGTGTCGTTAGGCTTCTCAATTTATAATCTATCTCCAATTTTTTAAAGAACACAGGTCTTATTTAACAGGCATCAAAGAGTTACTGTAAGCACATAATATCAGAATTCCAGCAGAAAAACAATTTATTAAGGAGTTCCTGAAGAGAACAGTTCATTTGTTCTTTGAAATAATTTAAAATTTTGTGTAAGTTAACAAACAGACTACCTGCATAAAAGTACACCCTGTAGAATTGATTTCTTATTGTTTGTTAGGTACTTCCTGCTCTATTTGAGTGTGACTGTAAGAAACATGATATTTATTGTAATAATGTAAGAAACATTTCTATTACAAGGATATTATAAATTATATTCTTTTATTAGGATCCTTGGAAGAAAATTTTTATAGTATGAGAAGTAGAAGTACTTTCTTAAGTATGTGTTTTTCTTACCCAAGGACCTCGAGGACCATATAATTCACTAGGTTTTTTTCTCCTGTTTATTTGATCCAAACTTCATGACTAAAATGTGGCAAACATACAGGTCTTTTTCCAGTCCATGTGCCTAACCTTGATTTTTTAAAAAATTTGCTTATTTTTGTTTTTTTTTCTTACTTTTTGTTTATTGTGCTCAGTCAGGTCCAACTCTTTGGGACTGCATGGACTGTAGCCCACCAGACTCCTTTGTCCACGTGATTTCCCAGGCAAGAATATTGGAGTGGGTTGCCCTTTTCTCCGCCAGCGGATCTTCCAGACCCAGGGATTGAACCACATCTATTGTGTCTTCTGCACTGACAGGCAGATTCTTTACCACTGAGCCATCTGGGAAGCTTTTGTTTATAATTTGTGTCCTTCCATGCTACCTAAAGAGTTTCTAGAATTTGGTTGTACGGGCAGGCAGCATGTAAACAACCATATTTAGGGAACATCCCTTTAAAAGGCAGGGTGCTGGCTTAGCAAGGAATACAGTGCTGAGTGAGATATATTTCCTCCCTTTTAGTGACATTTGAAGAGAAAATAAGAATACAAAATATTGTTTAAGTTTTTAATAGAGAGCTATCATTATAGTATTAGGAGACACAGAAGTCCCTTTTAGTTATAAAGAGATTTTTTAAAAATAATATTCCAGACGCATATAGTTATATAGCTATTATAGTACTCTTTCTTTATGTATTACAGTCTGTTCAGGTTTTGTTTTCTTACTATCTTTGCTGAACCTTACCAGTTTAAGAGGATTTATTCTTTTTTAAAAAATAATTTTATTTATTTTTGGCTATGCTGAGTCTTTGTTGCTGCGTGGGCTTTCCTCTAGTTGTGGCGAGAGGGGGTATTCATTGTTGGGTGTGTTGGCTTCTCATTGCAGTGGCTTCTTTTGTTGTGGAACATGTGCTCCAGGGCCTAGACTTCAGTAGTTCTGACTCCCAGGCTCTAGAGCACAGGCTCAGTAGCTGTGGTGCATGGGCTTACTTGCTCAGAGGCACGTGGGATTGTCCCAGATCAGGGACTGAACCCGTGTCTCCTGCATTGGCAGGCAGATTCTAATCCACTGACCCACCAGGGAAGCCCTGGTTTATTCTTAAGTACATTTATTGTAGGTTTTTTTTTTTAAGTATATTTAATGACCTCATTCATATTCTTTATTCGAATCTTTTGGCTAACTGTCTTGTTTTGGGAATTATTGAGGTTAGAATTTAGAAAGTCTGATATACAAGGTTAGTAATTCTATATTTTAGCCTAGGACTTAGCACTAGATAAGTCCCTGCTTTTTACCCTCTGATATGTCTCTTCTTTTGCCATCAAAGGAATTTACCACTTTTCTCTAATTTCTTAATTTAGATTTCTTCAGAAAAATTAATATTTTCTTAAGTTTATTAGTAAGATTAATTCAAATTTGATAAATAAGTGATTTTTGGCTTTTAGATTTCATTTATTTACTCATTCATTCCACAAATTATTTTACATGCATAAGGAAATTTGGTTAGGTGTGATTTATTGAAAGAGTTGTATTTTAACCTTACTCAGATCTGAAATAACTGTGCAAGCATATACTTTTTTTAAGCTTGATTTTCAAGTCACACCACATTTTTAAAAGAACTTTTAAAAATAGAAGAAAAAAGTTGACAGGGCTGTGTTAAAAATGTCTTTGTCATCCACAGGTTTTTGGAAATGCTCCGCCAAATACAATGACAGAAAAATTTTCTGATCTGCTGCAGTTCACAACACAAGTCTCACGACTGATGGTGACAGAAATTCGAGGAGAGCATCAAACAAATCCACAGGTATTTGTCACAGAAACCAGCAAAAACTGATTTATTTGAAGGGACAGTTTGGTAAAAGTGCTATTAAAACCAAGCAGAAAACTGACCCAATGCTAAGCTCAGAGGTGTTAATCCCGTTTCCCGTCCCCTTTCTACGGTCACAGGCTTCTGTTGGATCAGCACCTGCTACTCTTAAGTGGAGTGGGCCTTCTTCCCACGGACCACTACCACCCCAGCCCTCACCCTTTTAACACACTCTCTTTCCTTCTGAACAAGATCCAAGTTTCTAGCATGACATTCAGCACACACTCAGGGTCTGTAGATGCATCCACACATACACACACACACACATACTCTGGAAATACACACACACACACACACACACACTGGAAATACACACACATACACAAACACTCTGGAAATACACACATGGTGTGCATGCGTGTGCTTGCCTACCCTTTTTTATTTCTTGTTATCTTTTTCTGTATATTTCAGTGTCCTTCAACCAAACTGAGTTGCTTGTAGTCCTGTGTGTGCTTTTTTTCCTCTATCCCTGTGGTATATCACCGAGGAAGAAGCATCTCCTCCATCCTCCTATCTTAGTACATCTAAATCTCAGCTTGGATTAAGTCACACTTCCCAGACAGAATGTTTCTTGATTCCGTTAATCAAAGAAACAGTTCTCTCTTCTTATCTATTTAGCTTCCCAAGTGATGTTTATGTATGTATCTTTCTAGCAGACCATCTTTCTGCTTTCCAGTAGACCGTAGCCTGCAGTCTTTACCACAGGCCTTTACACAGTAGGCCTTTTGTAATCACTGCCCGAATAACTGTTCTTACTCATAATTAGGTAATTTTAAATTTCATAAAATATTATTCCTTTTAATCAGAATTAAAATATGCTGTTTTGGTTGTGATTACTATTAGTCATTTTCTAAAGCAGCAATATGTTGGAAGGATTTTACCTTAATTTTTACCTCGTTGTTTTGGTTTTGTAGCAATTGTTTGAGTGATTGCTTCCTACTGAAACATTAGACCAAGAAATCAATAATTTAAGTTTTGCTTCTACTATCTGTTTGGAACATCACTTACCTTTTCCATCCATCGAATTACTATTTTTCCAATAATAACAGTACTGTCTTTGCTATATAATACTATTTTTAATTTAGTTTTTATTTTTAGTTTTAAAAGTATACAGATGCATGGTTTTAAGGGTCAAATAGTTTATAGATTTATTAAAAACAGTATCTCCCTCCCACCATCCTGGTTCATCCTCATTTTTCACTCTTTAGACGCAGTGACTTTTTACATCTCTTAACTGCTTTTGATATTTACTTCTCTGTCTGTAACGTGCTTACAGTGGGTGCCCTTGATTTTTCATATTTAGATTCTATCTTCTGACTTCCCACAAGAGCAGTGGGACTTTCAAGCTCGGCACCAGTACCCCACAGGTGCACACTTCTGTATCCTCATATCATTCTATCACAGTTTGATTAGCTCGGTATTCATTATAATATTGTGTCTAAAAACACTATGCAAAGTGGAGCCATATGGTATACTCTGATTATACTGCCTTTCTTGAAAACTTCTTCACCTCTATCACTAGTTAATAATTGCCCTTTAAAAAAAAAAAAAACCAAACTAGCTTTTCTACATTTTCATTAATACATTCTTCCTCCCCTACTCCTATGTTTTTCTGAATTTCCCCTTAATATGACTGAGGCGTCTGATGTTTTGTCAATTTCATCTTCTTGCAAATAGCTCTTCCAGAACCTTCTGCCTGCTTTGATCTGTGGTAGTTGCTCTTTTGGTCAGCTGGATGGCAGTCATTTTTATATCTGAACTCACATCATCCTGGCATGTCTTTCCACTTCTTTGAGATAGACTTAGTTTCCTGAATCTCACGTCTTTTTTCTCAAATTAACTTCCTCATTTTTGGTAACATATCTTTTCCAGCAGCTTCCTGAGAAAAGATGCATTACAGTTATCATTTTTGATTTGGGGTTTTTTTTGTTTGTTTGTTTTTAGAAATCTGTGAGTGAACTTTCTTTGACTCTTTGTTGCCTTCCTCTTATCCAAGGAAGTCGATAAGTTTAGGGTGACAAACTTTCAGGTACCAGGGCTTCGAACAGACTTTATCACGTCACATAGGATGGCTTTGTTGCAGAAAGGGGGGAAGCTCATAGAACCAGGCTTCAACAGGACAAAAGAAGTCACAGGTCCATCACCCTCATCACCTCACAGAGAAGTGTGCATGGGATAGTCCGCCTGCCCAGAGCATAAATGTAGTCTCAACGGTGAAGATACAAACTGTGATCTAAACTTTGAGTTCTGGACCTGAGTCCTTCCTTATTCGATGTTTGTAGGAGTTGTGTGAGAGAATGCTAGCTGTTTAGTTCCAAGATATTTGGGGGCCCAGAGGAAATTACAAGTCCTCCTACAGAGAATAGAAGCTGCGAGGGTCCTAGGGTGTTGAGCTTGGGTGCAGCACCTCTGGGAGCATGGGCAGTGGTAGGTCTTAGCTGGTCCTTCTCCAGGCAGCCCAGGGTGATGTCTCAAGGTCATTTTGGAAAACCTCACGGCTCTCATGACATTTATCCCCGTCTCAGTGGACACATCAGGTTCTGGATCAAAATCATTTTATCTCAGAATTTAAAAATCATTTCTCCATCATATTCTAGATTCCTGTTCTCCTGTTGAGAAATCTGAAGCTATCTAGATTCTCAATTCTTTCTCTGTGGCCTTTGTTTTTGTTTTGATTCTGTTTTTTTATAGAAACATTTAAAATCCTATCATTGACCCTCCTGTTCTAAAATTTCATGATAACATGCCTTGGAGTGGACTTATTTTTGTACATTATGCTGAGTACACTGGATCTAGGAATACATATCCTTTAATTTTGAGAAAGTTTCATGAATCATTACATAATAATATCCTCCCTTCTTTTTTCTCTTTCTTGTCAGATGAACTCCTAAGTCTCTTCCTTTCATTTTCTTATCTTTCCTCACTTGTTTTCTATCTTATTTTTTTTAATTCTATTTGCTAAAAGAGCTTTTCAGTTTTCCGTCTATTCCTTCGATGAGTTTGGTTTTTTGAGACATGATGCTTTTAATTTCTGAGAGGTTCTCCCTTCCTCCACCTTTATTGTGCTGTTTTTCTCTTAGCTCTTTGAGGAGATTTTTTTGTTGTTTATTTTTTTAAGGTTTTTTTTCTCCTCACTAGTCTGTTTCTTTCAGGTTTTTTGTTGTTGTTTAGCTATTTTTGTCTCAGTCTTTTAAAGAATGTCCTCACATGTCTCACCCTTGGCCCTCTGCTGCTGTATTAGAATGGAACCTTGGAAAGTTGCCAGGTAGCTTAGCAATTGTGAGTGGAGCCTGCAGCGGTGGCTTCAACCCAGGGTCATCTTGCTGAGCCATTCTCTCGACCATCTTTCCCTTGAGCTAGACAGTCCCTGGGAAAGTATGTCCAGTCTTTACTTAGACAGTATATGTCTGACTCTGAACACTTTAGAAGCTAAGTAGGAGAAAGGTCTGAGGACTCTCAGCTTTTAGTACATGAGCTTTCTACTTCATCTGTGATGCACCCACAACTGTGCTTGCTGTAATATCATTGTCCCCCTTCCACCCTAGTCCAGACACCCTGTTTTTCCTTGTATTGACTAAGTCTCCGGTCCAGTACCCACACAGCAAGGATCTGGGCTCTGGCTGCTCTTACACATACTATTACTTCACCAATCCTTCTGTCCCACCTTCACTTTTGCTTCTAAAGGTGCTTAGTGCCACCAGTTCTTTAGCCTCTGGAAAGTTCTGTTGTAGTTAATTGCTTTTGTATTTTCCTTGCTATTGCTTTACAACAGGAATTTTTCTTCACAGTTCTAGAGGCTGAAAGTTTGGGATCATGGTGCCAGCATAATTGGTTTCTGATGAGATCTCTCTTGCTGGCTTGCATATGGCTTCTCTCCCCTTGTGGCCTCACCAACAGAAGTGAGAGAGTTCTCTGATGTCTCTTCTTATAAGGTCATTAATCCCACCGTAAGGGCCCCACCCTCCCAAAGACTGAACCCAGTTACCTCCCAAATGCTCCATTCCAAATTCCATCACATTAGGAGGTTAAGGCTTCAAATATGAATTCTGAGGAGACACAATTCAGCTTGTAGCAGCAAGGTTTCAGGATGGAAAAGAGATCAGTGCGTGTGCTCAACTTTTCATCTTAACAGGGGGCCCATTGTGGAGTCTTTGGAGCAACAGCCATTAACGTACTTTTAGATTGAGAACCAAAGTCTCTTATTAATCAGAAGCAGTATATTATATGAATTGATGCATAGCTTTTAAGGTGACACAATTTAAATTATATTTGTACTCCTTGAAGCAAGTCTAGTGAGAGATGATTAAGATAGTTTAAGGTAACCTTTCTGTCTGTCTGCTTCTTCCACCCAAAATGGAGTTGCATACTTTTTTAACCTTTATCGATTTCAGTTGCTCCTATGGAAGTGAAAAGTCTGTCTAAAATATAAGATTTGTGTTTCGTATGCCTTTTTGGCTATTTTAAATAGGTAGTGTGAAGGGAAATTTCTTAGTCACATGTTAACTCCAGTCATTGCCATTTCTTTCTGGTGTGATGTTTCTAGATTAGAAAAAAAAAAACTCCAAAGCTTACTTATACTCTTGTCTGTTGCTGTCTTTATGAATACTTAATCTGCATGTCTGTGGAAAAACATTTTTCTGCATTGGAGATGTGTTATTCCTAAATCTAGTTTTATATCTGTGGAGCTGTTTTTTAGAAATAATGAAAAATATCTTAAATGGACGAGAACATGTCTCATTGTTAATTATAGTAGTCATTACACAACCTTTTTTTCTTTTTGAACTCTGTGTTGAAATACTTTGGGACTCACCAGAAGTTGCAAAATAGTACATAGAGCCCCTTTTTTCCTTCCTTTGTCCACATCCTCCACTGGCAACATCTTGTTTGCAGGTATTTGATGGTATATTTTTTTCATACTGTGTAATTCCATGTCATTTTTAGTTTTAAACTCTTGAAATGAATTGCAAATTAATTTCAAAAATTAATTAACTTTGAAAATTAATTTTGAAATTAATCCAGAATCGTGAGATTCAGTGCAGTTTTGTAAGTTTTACCTGCAGAAGAGAAACCTTTTCAAATTACCCTTTCTCAATTGATCTTTTGTCCTCTGTCTCCATACCAGTTAGTAGTTACTCAGTCATCTTAAATGCTTCCTTTAGAGCTTCCATCATCATCTGAAAGTATCATGTTTATTTAGTTATTTAACTTTATTGTCTGTTGTGTTCACACATTTATCACCTAAAAGAATGCACGTCATAGACTTATTGTTCAGCCATTAAGTTGTGTCCAACTCTGCCACACTGTGCACTGCAGCACACCAGGCTTCCCTGCCCATTACCATCTCCTGGAGCCTGCTCAAAGTCATGTTCATTGAGTCAGTGATGCCATCCAGCCATCTTGTCCTCTGTTGTTCCCTTCTCCTCCTGCATTCAAACTTTCCTAGCATCAGGGTCTTTTCCAATGATTCGACTCTTTGCATCAGGTGGCCAGAGTATTGCAGCTTCAGCTTCAGTCCCTCCAATGACTTTTCAGGATTGATTTCCTTTAGGATTGACTGGTTTGATCTCCTTGCAGTCCAAGGGACTTTCAAGAGTCTTCACCAACACCACAGTTCAAAAGCATCATTTCTTCAGCGCTCAGCCTTCTTTGTGGTCCAACTTTCACATCCATATGTGACAACTGAAAAAACCGTAGCTTTGACTAGATAGACCTTTGTAATATCTCTGCTTTTTAATATGCTGTCTAGATTTGTCATAGTTTTTCTTCCAAGGAGCAAGAGTCTTTTAATTTCATGGCTGCAGTCACCATCTGCAGTGATTTTGGAGCCCAAGAAAATAAAGTCTGTCGCTGTTTCCATTGTTTCCCCATCTATTTGCCATGAAGTGATGGGACCAGAGGCCATGATCTAGGTGCTCAATAAATTTTTTACTGACTTTGCCATAGGATTTCTCTGCTCCCCCTTCCTCCCCATCATGCTTTGAAAATTGGAGGAGTGTTAGAAAAGCCAGCTAACGAGAGAAAAGCATAGTTTTGGAGTATCTCCTAGGTAGCTTTGAATAAGAACTCTTGCTTTTGGAATCGTTCTTCTTTTCTTTCATTTTCAGTCTTAAACATTGGAAGTTTGATCAATATTGTTATCCAAAGTACTTTCATGGAGATTTTTTTTGATCTTTTCCTAGGAAAAAAATTCTAGATTTTGAGGTGCTAGGTGCATCCTGAATCGTTTTCTTCTTACATATCCTGTTCTGGTTCTCTGATTGATTGATCAGTTGATTTTTATTGGTAAAAACACATAACACGAGATGTGCCCTCTTCAAAAAATTTTACATGTACAATACAGTTAATTGTAAACACAGTGTTATATAGCAGGTCCCAAGAACTTTTTCATCTTCAGTAGCTGTAACTTCATACACATTTATCAGCAACTTTGCTTCCTCGTCCCAGCCTTTGGCAACACCATTTGACTTTCTGCCTCTGTGAGTTTAGCTGCTTTCAATACCTCACGTAACCTTTTATAGGAAGTTATCATTGAAAGTAATTTTGTTAAGGTATACATGCATGTAATTTTTGTCCAAAAAAAGGCAGACAGAATGAACCCTCTGTTCTTCTTTTGAAGACTGGGTCTATGTCTTGTGCATCAGAGCAAGTTTATTTTTCCAGGGCTCCTCTGAACTTGGTGTGAAATACTTATTTTGTTTGTTACCTAATCACCTTTCACATATCAAGTCTTTTTACCAGATCACTTCCTACATGCATATAGATGTATCAGGAGGAACCATGCTTATCAGCAATCCTGTTGTTTAAACCTGTCCATCAGAAGTTAGTAAAAGGTGAAAGTTTTAGGTAGATCAACATGCAGAATGAGTACATGGACTGATTAGTAATACATTAGTCCTCCTCTCTTGGTCTCTTAATTTTGACTTAGTTATTGCCTTCCTGTAGTTTTGTTAAAAATATGTAGTAACTCTCATCTAATTTGAGAAAATGTATACTTTTGTGGCCATATTGTGTACAGGGAATGGCTTAAGACTTTCCTCTGTCTCTTCTAGTTCCTCCCACACAGCTACTAATTCTTAAGATGCTTAACATCACGTGGTTCATTTACATCACTGGAACAGAAAATTCCCACCTGTGGAAAAATAGTATCTTCAGCTTATTATTAAGGACTTTGCTGCATGCTAGGTGCCACTGTTACTCCCAGTGGTGCAGTCCCCACCAGTGATAGAGAAGCCAGGATGCTGACCTCACTTGGCACCTTGTCCAGCATCTTGCGGCATGATGAGTATAATGTAGTGAATCCCAAAGTAGACAACCTAGCCTTTTTTTTCAAACAGAAAAACAGTGTGTCCCGCTCTCCTCCAAGGATTTCAAAGCCACAACACCTTCAGGTAATTTCATTCCCAAGATGTGGTTACGTATTATCAAATGGAAAGATGCATGGAAGCTATGAGTTCGAATACTGTTTTCTCACTAACACGAAAGTGGGTTCCTTTTTTTTTTTCCCAGAATGGGGGATGGTGGAAAGAGGTTTTTAGGGCTTGGTTACATTATTAATGAGAGAAGTGTAATAGTACTATTGATGTGCCTCGCATTATCATCCTGACGCAAAAGTTTGAAAATAACTATGCTTTAAATGGACTTTCAAGGAACAAATTACTGTATTACACTTACTACTAACACATTTTGTGTTCTGCTTGTTCTGAATGCTGTCTGATTGAGTTTACTTGTATTCTCTCAGTGCAGACTGGGAACTTATATTTCCTTGAAAAGTGTCTGCATGCTATTCTTAGTTAATCTAATAATGAACTCTGTTAACTCCATTTCTGTAATTTTTAGCCTAACTACATGCATTGAAATGCAGCATGAAAGCTAAAGTTTAAATCAAATGATTGGCAGCTCTCAAGATGGGCTGATATTGATATGTCCTTTTCATTAACTCTTATAATCGTAAGTCAGCATTTCAATTTGCATTTGTTAAGAATTAGAGAAATTCATAGTTCATAATGTTAGTCAATCAGTTGTGTCCAACTCTGTGACCCCGTGGACTGTAGCCCGCCAGGCTCCTCTGTCCATGGGATTCTCCAGGCAAACTACTGGAGTGGGTTGCCATTCCCTTTCCAGGGGGTCATCCCGACCTGGATATTGAACCCAGGACTCCAGCATTGCAGGCAGATTCTTTACCAAAAATTACTTTCTAGTCTGCATAGTTATTTTAAAGAGAACAGTAAATATTATATACTTTTACAGTGAGCTTCTTGACTCATTTAAAATAAAAACTGAGAGATCCCATTAAGTTGTTTTGAATAGCAATATACTGAAATTCTGTAGTTCATGGGGTCTCAGAGAGTTGGACATGACTTAGTGACTGAACAGCAAATAACTGAAATCAATAGGTGAGAGTAAATTAGCTCTTCTGAATGCATTTGTTATGTAAAGATAGTTTACTTGTCAACGCGAGTCTCCAGCCTCACCCTGTCACTCAGCCTCAGCCACTGTCCAGGCCTCTTCCTGCTCCGTCGCTGCTCAGTCATGTCCCATTCTCTGCGACCCCACGGACTGTAGCCCCCCAGGCTCCTCTGTCCATGGGATTCTCCAGGCAAGAGCACTGCAGTGGGGTGCCATTTCCTACTCCAGGGGATCTTCCCAACCCAGGGATTGAACTCACGTCTGTAGTGTTTGCTGCATTGGCAGGGGGACCCTTTAACCATTGAGCCACCTAGGAAGTCCCCAGACCTTTTTGTACACTCCTATAATTCAAATCCAGATCACACCATTATATGCTATTGCTGATGTAACTCATCTTCACCATCTTTCGCCCAGAAAGAGCAGTTATTATTAAAGTGGTAAAATTGTTAAATGGATACCATTAATAATTATACTGCCTTGTTCTTTTTCAAGGTTTATTTTCCTAATTTGTATCTCTTTCAGTCAACTTAGCAATCTACCAAACTGTGGTAATCTTTAGTAACAAAATTTTTGTAAATACATTGTCTTTTTGTATGTTGAGGAATATCTTAATGTTCATTGTCAATGAAAATAAAGGAAACCACACTCACACTTATAAATGCCAATAATCAGACATATGGAACTGTTTCAAACCAAGAAACATTTCGGTATTTTGTATCTCAAAATAAGCATCGGTATTCATTGTTGGTAATTGGCAGCTTACTGAAGAGCAGTGAAAATACATTTGTCCAATCTTCTTTTATTGTTAATAGTGTTAAGTAATATAAGTGGAATTCAGAGTCACTCAAAATGTGTCTTGTCTACAGGTTTCTAGATTCTGTACCAGGAAGATAACTTCCTTTTTTAATGTTAGGTTTAGTTCTTCAAAATCTTTTCTCTCTCTCTGTGAAAGACATAGGTAGTGTGGACAAGTTGGTTTGCTAATCAGTGTTTTTTTTTTTTTTTTTTTAATGAACTAGAAATCTATTACATTGGTTTAACTGTGAAATAATCAATTTGAACACTACAAGTATTTTTTTAAGATATTGAGTTATGAAATAGAATTGCACAATTTAAAACCAAGGTTGCCTAGTTTTAAAGAAGCCTAGGAAATGAAAGCGTAGCATGCCAGCGTTTGATTGAGAATTTTAGCCAACTGGGAAGGAGCGGTCTTCCTTACATGAGCATTTAATTCCTATCAAGGAAAGACTCCTCCTGTTATATGTAATAACAGATGCCTGGGTCCATTATAGGCTTGCAGGAAAAATTTGCAGGTTATTTTTTACCAATGACCTTAAACTCTGATAGCTCAGTTGGTAAAGAATCCACTTGCAATGCAGGAGACCCTGGTTTGATTCTTGGGTCAGGAATATCCAATGGAGAAGGGATAGGCTACCCATTCCAATATTCTTGGGCTTCCCTATGGCTCAGCTGGTAAAGAATCCGCCTGCAGTGTGGGAGACCTGGGTTAAATCCCTGGGTTGGGAAGATCCCCTGGAGAAGGGAAAGGCTACCCACTCCAGTATTCTGGCCTAGAGAATTCCATGGACTATATACTCCATGGGCTTGCAAAGAGTCGGACACCACTGAGTGACTTTTACTTTAAACCATGATTGCTAAAATGATTTCTCAGTGGTATTCTTTTGTTTTCTTCTTTCTCTATTTAATCAGCTTTGAACATTGCTTTTATGTATTACTCCGCCTTTAAATCCAAATTATCCAAACCTCCTAGTGTTCATGAGAAGTTGGATTCCATGTGTCCTTCTTTGATCTCCCTGGATTGTTTATTCACTCATTTAACAGGTGTTTATTGAGCTCCTACTTAGTGTCAATAATGCGCTCCATCAGGGCTCTGAACAGTGCAACCAAGGGTTGACTCCCATGGTTTAATTTTCTAGAGAGGGGCAAGAGACTAAATCAGTGAGCATGACTACAATAACTTCAACACTTAGGAGATACTGAATATCAGAAGTAAGCCAGGCTTCAGTTGACTTCTCTTTTCCAATACAAATTTTTTATCACTGTCTTTATCTTTACAAGCTAGACAGCCTGGATTTGAACATAAGTTCTGTCACTAACTAGACAAATTACTTATCCTCTCCGTTTCTCAATTTACGTTGCAATAAGGGGTAGCTCAGTCATTAAAGAATCTTCCTGCAATGCAGGCGACACGGCTTCAGTCCTTGGGTTGGGAAGATCCCCTGCAGAAGGGAACGGCTATCCACTCCAGTATTCTTGCCTGGAGAATCCCATGGACAGAGGAGCCTGATAGGTTCCCAGTCCATGGGGTCGCAAGAGTTAGACATGACTTAGCAACTAAACAACCACCTCCACCAAGGGGTATAAGAATAGAAAGTAACTTACTGGGTTCTTGTAAAGATGAAATGAATTAAATCTATAAGTACTTAAAAAACAGTCCTTCTTATACAGTTAAGAGTCAGTACAAATAAGTAGCTAAAAAATTTTCCTTTTAAAATGTTCTTTCAAATGAGAGTATATAAAGATGAAATATGCTGAGCACAGTTTTATACATAAGTCTCATATTATTCCATTATTGAATAAAATTCTTTTATCTTGATTGTCTTAAATGGAAGAAAACAATACTTCTAAAATAATCTGTGAATGAGTGAAGTTGCTCAGTCGTGTCTGACTTTTTGCTGCCCCATGGACTATAGCCTATCAGGCTCATCTGTTCATGGGATTCTCCAGGAAGAATACTGGAGTGGGTTGCCATGTCCTTCTCCAGGGGATCTTCCTGACCCAGGGATCAAACCCAGGTCTCCCGCATTATAGGCAGATGCTTTCCCATCTGAGCCACCAGGGAAGTCCTAATCTAAATTCTATTTATTCTGCATCCTACATCTTTATGACATGTGTTAAGTAACTTAGCATGTTGGCTTAGAGTGAACAGATTGGATTTATTTTCTGACTTTAGTTCATCTCGTATATCAATATGAAAATTAATGAACTTTATACTGATAAATGCATGGTTTGGGGTTTATCCATTTTCCTTTATCCTTAAAAATATAATCAGCTAAATTGACTTTCAGAGATTGTTCCAACACTACAGTTCTATGAATGACTCCTTCATTGTTTCCATCTTCCTAATGTCAGCTGCTCAGGTCACCCCTTGTTTGTCTCACTGAGCGAACCTCCCAGTTTGTTTCCCCCATCAATCTCTTTGCCTTTCTAGTTTGTCATACACATCACTTTAGAGTAATCATTTTTAAATAATCCTTTCATCATCTGCTTTGTTACAGAAACTACATTCTCTCCCTCTTGCCCAAAGAGTCAAGTACAGACAGCCCCTTAGCTTACCTTCCTTCATAAATAGGTACTTTCTATCACTGCTATTGATATTAGACAATATTCTCAGCATATGCTCTTCTAGAATGTGAACAAACCCTGTGTTATTACAGTTCTTTATCTCGATCATTCCTCTGGCCACACTTTGGTTTTAAAGCAGTATGCCTAATCTCTGCTTCTCTCCCTTCCTCTGTTTTCCAGACAGACATGGACTAGTTTTCGAGGCAAATTTAACTCAAATTTCCCTTCTTCCATGACTATTTTTGACTAGTTTGTGACATACTTTTTCTTAAAATGTATCAGTTGACTTTTATTTTTCTGTACTTATATGATAATATCTGCATATACCAATAAAATATTACTCTCTTTAACATAATTTACACGTGATTTATCTCCACCTAATGATTTTCCTTTGGTTTTATAGAGCTGCAAGTCGGGCCATAGTCCAGTTCTTGGAAATCAATCAGAGTGAAGAAGCCAGTAGAGGTTGGATGCTTCTGACAACAATTAATTTGTTAGCATCCTCTGGTCAGGTGAGATCTTGCTTTTCATGTTTGAAGCATCTTCTCTCTTTATCCTCTTGGGATTTTGTCGAATTAAATTTATCATCATATCTAAGTGAGATTTTATGATAATCATTGCATTCTCCTCCTTCACCTTGCACATTTTTCTGTGCTTCTCACAAGATCGCTGTAAGGAAGTTAACATTTCCATTTTACACATGGGGAAATGCTTAACTTAGAACAGTGTTTTCTGTCTTTGTCATTATAGTGTGTGGTCCCATTTGTACAGCACACTGGGCAAAGAGATGAACTCCCTGCAGCTGGACGGAAGGAGCCCAGGAACTCTGGCTCCCCAGGCCTGGCCCAGAGTTTCTGTAACCCATGTTAGGGAAACTTTGGCTCAGAAGAGTCATCTGAGATTCACCCAAGGTCACTTAGCTATTTTCAGGATAATATGTATTACCTTCCCACTTGATTTATTCCAGAGTTTGCTTTTTTCCCCTTTAAATCAACTTTAAGCATCTATCATGATGCATATGGCACGTAGTCATTTATGTGCTGTTTGAACACCTGGTTTGTGACCTGCGATGTTTTGGGGATGAAGGAAGTTTATTCAACCTTCTAAAATCTGGAGTAGAATTACCTGTCAAAGCTCATACCAATCTTGAGAACGACTTTCGTCTAAATTACAGTGGGCTTTCAAATACCTCATGGATCACAAAAGTAAGTGTAACATAGATCAGACTGCCATGACAGGCCATGGGAGAAACAGTGCACAATTCTTGGTAACGATGTCCCAAAACCAGTTACTAGCCCACTGGAACAATTACTAGCCACTGGAATAATTACTAGCCCACTGGAATAACTACTAGCCCACTGGAATGGTTTTCTTTTGGAATACCTTGTTTCCCTCTTTGTTTGCTGGATTTTGTTTTGTTTTTTGTTATTTTATATTGGAGTACCATTGATTTATAATATTGTGTTGTGATTTGTTTTTTAAAGCAGAAAAGGAATAAGAGTCAGTTGATCCTGATTTATCTAAGGCTGTCCGAGTCTTACCTTAGTTTAGCATAGAAGGCCCATATCCCAGGAAACTCCTCAGCCCTGCGCACATGGAGATGTTTATTCACCCTGAGAACTAAGTAGCCTTTCATATGGTCCTGAAGTAGACCATTGTTTTCATGTATCTGTGGCCGTATCAGATGGCTATCAAAATACCAATGCTGCTTGCTATTGATGATTGCTATACGTGACTCTAAATTACTGTACCAAAATGTGCTTGGGCTAAGCATAACATGTAAAATAATTGTATATAATTGGAATATATGTAAGTTTTATTCATATTTTCTGTAGATGTTCCATTTTCCTTTCTCAATTGTGAGCATGGACTGTGCTCTACTATAACACCTGGAACATGGTAGAAAGTCAGTAAATGTGTGTTAACTTAACATGTGCACACATGGATAGACCAATTTATAAGCATAAGAAAAGAATCAGGAGAAAAGAATCACTTAAGAAGAATTTACAGGTGTTGCCAGTTACCAGTTTGGATATCCAGTTGTACTTTCAATTTGTCTTGTCATAAGATGAAAATGAAAAGTGATGTCATTTTACTTGATACAAAGGGGCAGCCAGTAATAATCTAACTGGCAAAAGAGACGTTTTGAAAGAAAATTCAGTGTTACATTTTGAGCTGACATTTTGGTTTGCATCCTGGATTTTGTTAGCAGCAGTGAGTTACAGAGATGACTAAGACATGGTCCTGAGTCAGCAGGTAGATGACAGAGGTAAAGTGGATGAAGCTAAGACTGTGAAATGCAGCAGTGGGCTGTATGTAGTAGTATGAAAAGGGAACTGTGGTAGTTGTAAATTTTGCAGGTGAAAGTAGGAGGAAAGATGTGGACTTAAGTTTCAGGTATGAACAGATGTTTAAACTGAGAGTCAGATGGAGACATGGGGTGTCTAGAATAATAAAAGGTAGGTGAGAACAGCAGAGGACTTTGGAGTGTTAGAGGAGGGAAGTGATGGTGGGTGCATAGAAAGGGGCCAGATTGTAGGCAGGATTGTTCCTTAGGCACGCTGCTCCCCTCATCTGGCTGCTGCGGTAGCTCAGGCCCCATCTGTCTTGTGGGGTTTTCTGTACTAGTTTCTGAAGTACTCTCGCTTTCCTGCTCTTTAATCTATAGTCTGTACTACCAGCAACTGATTTTCTGAAATCTGGTTCTATTACTCCTTTGTTTGGAACACTTCGCTAGGTTTCCAGTGCCCACCTGCAGAGGGCATTGAGCATATACCCGCTCCCCAACCCAGGGCAGGATATGTAAGTAATGAGCCTTCCTTGTAAATGAAGGCTTGCGCAGTAATCAAATCTATCTTGTAAGGCTGACTTGAAAAACAGATGAGAGCATGTATTTAAAGTGCTTAGCCTTAAGCCTGTTACATAATAAACACACATTAAAGATTAGACATTATTGTGCTTTTTCAGGAGTCAGCAGTTTTGAACTCTGGTTCCTGAAACATGTTGTACAAAATGGCCTTACCTTCTGTGTATCTTCCAGGTGACCTTTCCCCTCTTGTTTTAATTCCTATCCTTCATGCCACTCTTGGCCCTGTTGATTATTCCCGTATTAGCCTGAATGTACTACCATGGTTACACTCAAGAGAGTAAATCATAGTTATTGATGAACTTGTTTCTGCTGGTAGACTACAACTTTGTGAAAGGCAGGATTCCTTCATCATTTCTCGCCAAGTTCCTAAAATACTGACATAGGCTATGCGTTCAGGAAATGTTTAATAAAAAAGTTAATAGACTAATCAACACATGATGCTAGCGTGTTGATTTCCAACATGGAAAAACTTACTCCAAATCGTACCATGGAAAGATTTTGATAATTTTTATAGCATGCTTCTTTTCCCACCCCCATACTTCTTAACAATACTGAAATGTTCACCATAAGGTCTAAAATTTCTTCCTCTAGCAATCTTTGAAATAATGTACAAATTTTCTGTGTCAATGATGGCTATATCCTTCAAGTGCCCTTCCAACCTAAGAATCTGCAATGAGAATAAAATAAAAGTAATAGTAAAAGAAATAATACATAGTTTAGTACATTAAAGTGTCTTTGCATTTGTTACATGAACCTCATATTAACCCTAAGCGATATATACCATTATATAGATTTTATAGGAGAGAAAGATGAGGCCTAACAAAAGTTAGTTTGCCCAAGTTTATGGTTAAGCTCCTTTTTTCTAAATCTTAGAGCTAATATTCTTTGGAACATACTGCCTCTTAATAGTCAACTTAATAGATACCTTAGTAGGCAACAAAATTTTCAATATTTGATTAAAGCAAATTTGTCCAGATGGGAAATGAGTATTTTAAATACTTTTTCAGGCATTTGAAAAGGTATTTTGAAGTATGATTTTCTGGCTTGAAATTTGTGAGCTTATGTAGCTGTACCAAGTACAGTTACTGGATTCCCTAGTGGCTCAGATGGTAAAGAATCTGCCTGCAATGCAGGAGAACAGGTTTCGATCTCTGGGTGGGGAAGATCCCCAGGAGAAAGGAATGGCAACCCACTCCAGGATTCTGGCCTGGAGAATTCTGGCCAGGACAGAGGAGCCTGGTGGGCTGCAGTCCATGGGGTCACAAAGAGTCAGACTCAACTGAGTGACTTTCACTTTCATAGTACAGTTATGTCTCTCTGTCTGTCTACTCACTTTATTTATCTGTTTGTTTTCCAGAAAACCGTGGACTGCATGACAACAATGTCAGTGCCTTCCACCCTGGTTAAATGTTTATATCTGTTTTTTGACCTTCCACATGTGCCTGAGGCAGTTGGAGGTGCACAGAATGAGCTACCTCTAGCAGAACGTCGGGGACTACTCCAGAAAGTTTTTGTACAGGTATGAAAGGTGCTGTGTGTCTGTTCATCTAGACTACCTTATTTCAGGTGTAACAGGTACACTCCTTAAATAGATGTTCTGCCTGTCCCATTTTCTGTAGTGTTTTTGCTGTTTGTTATAAATTGACACCTGTCCCGTTTTCTATAGTGTTTCTTGCTATTTATTATAAATTGACTTTATTTCATCTAACTGGCATATTTCTTGAATTTGCCCATTTCTTTTGAGGAATATTTGGGCAAGGGATTCACAGGTTTGTTATTCTGGACAGATTAGATCATTAAGATTACCTTTCATATTGTAAAAGCATCTCTACAATGAACAAAGCAAGGAACACTTTTATTAACAATGCTGTTAACTTTGGGGTGATATTGCTTTTCGTGTCAAGAAATTCTGTCTTGTTGCTGTCTAAATATAGGAAGTCCTTAGCCAGTAAGTATTTAACTTAGAAAAGACAGTTGATTTTAGTGACTCCTGCCACCTCTTCTGCTCCCTGTCTGTGAACCCTCTTTCCCACTGTGGTCGCTCTTCTTTTAATAATTGCATGAGCAGAGTAAGTGAACCTTTGTTAGCTAGCCTGGAAATATTGTCATCATTTGATATCCATTCTTAGGAGAAAATTTTCAAAACAAACTATAAACATTTACAATATAATCTATCCATGGGAAATATGGTATTAAAAAAATATATGTTTGACATAAAAAGATGGATACTGCATGATTTTATTTATAAGTTAAGAGGTCAGACTTTTAAAAGTAGAGTGTTGGTTGCCTGGGGCTGGGAGGTGAGAGAAAAGAGAGTTGTTTTCCAGGGGATCCAGAGGTTCAGTTCTGCGGGAGGAGAATGTCCTACAGATGTTTTGCATGACAGTGTCCATGTAGTTAACACTCTGTCCATAAAAATGATTAAGAGGGTTAAATTGTTATGTGTTTTTATGCCTCAATTTAGAAGACTCACACCTGTTTGAGTCCCATTTTATGAAATAAGATGCCAGTTTCTCATCTCTAAAATGAAAATACTACCTGGCTAAAGGATTTGGGGGAAGAGTCAGTGAAATAATACCTTAAGCTGTGCTTCTCTGCTTTAGACATAGTGGACCTGGAATGCAAAAAGTCCTTTTTCTGATAAATAGTTTGATTTCTTGTAAGTGTTGCCTCCACCGCTTTCAGCATCGATGAGAGCAGGGAGAGAGAACAGAGAGGACACTGGATCTGCATGAGGCGCAGCAGAGCAGGGCACAGGCGATGCTGCACCTGTTACACTCGGGTTGTTGCTCCAGGAACGACTCGACTTGGCTGAGGTCTACATGTGCAACTCTTTGCAGCCCCACGGTCGGTAGTCCGCCAGGCTCCTCGTCCATGGAATTTTCCAGGCAGGAATACTGGCATGGGTTGCCATGCCCTCCTCCAGGGGATCTTCCCAACCCAAGGATTAAACTCACGTCTCTTATGTCTTCTGCTTTGGCAGGTGGGGTCTTTTACCGCTAGATTTCCCAAGTGTCTCAACTGTGAAGAATACTCCTGCCAACTGCAAGAGACAAGGGCTCAATCTCTGGGTAGGGGAGATCCCCTGGAGAAGGAAATGACTACCCGCTCCGGTATTCTTGCCTGGAAAATCCAATGGAGAGAGGAGCCTTGTAGTATATATTCCATGAAGTTGCAAAGAGTCAGACTCAGCCATGTGACTGAGCCCCCACACAGCAGTGAAGATGAGGGAGAGGGGGCGAGTAAGACAGATTAGAAATGAAAAGACAGGATTATCAATAAAATGCTAATTCAATAAATATTTATTGAACACTTGATTTATTAAATACTTTTGTGCTAGCAGTTAACATCCCTATCTTGTTTGCAAGACCTTCCATGACTTCAGAGCTCTTGTTTCCCTCTGAAATAACAATGTGATGGAATGGCAGAAATGGGATTAGAACTCAGGTTTATCTAACCTCTCAATTAGAATGGAAGAGAATAGCAATGGGAAGAAGTAAAAGAGTAAACCAGCTAGGAATTAAAGCTGTTTTAAGACATGGCTGTTGAAGAGAGTAGGTTAATCTTTGCTGGTCATACTAGAGCCCTAAAGTCCCTCTGAACAAGTAACACCTTAGACAAATGGAAGCTTGTAACTAAGTAGCAAAGATTTCTTCTAAAACTTAATTTTTTTTCTATATCTGAAAGCAGTGGGTGCTGACTTTGAACTGAATGTAGGATTCATTTTAGCATATTGGAATCATTGGATGTTAAAGGAATATTAAAGGCCAAACGGAATGCAATAGAGAATTTAAATGAAACACTTCATTTACACTTAGGGAAACTTATAGTCATGCCTGTTGCACAGCTGGTGCTCTGCAGTGATCAGAACCCTGCTCTCTGGTCCAGGGTTCCTGCAGTGCATCAGCTTAGCTTCTTTCATTTGTTACCAAGGTCCAGACATTGTTTTCATCATTTTGTCTAAAAAACCCAATGGACACAAACTTATTAAATGTTTTCAGAATGCATAGTGTTTATTATAGATAAAATCCCTGTGTTTATATTTTGTGACAGATGGTTTCCTGGGACCTTAGCAGTTGGTAGTGCTTCATGTAGGCTTGTTTTTTGGTATTTGCATTAATGTGGCCAATTACTGCTCTGCCACACTTGGCTGGACATTGTAACAGAATCCCTGCAAATAGAAGTGCTTAGAGTAGGGGCTGAAGAGGAATGAGTAGATTCTTCAGTTTTCTCCCATAAAATGAAAAGGTTATTAATACTAGATTATCTGTAAGAATTCTTTGGACTTGGAAGATTTAGTTATCTTAAGGGTCAACAGCAAGGAATTAAATCCAACTTATTTTTAAGCACAAGGATTTGACTTGGAAAAAAAAAACATTTTATTTTCAGGTTTGTTTTTATGTTACAAATTAGAGAAATGACATCTGTCCCTCTAATCACATATGGGCTTAGTGAAAAGTATAATCAACAATACACTGTTATGAGTATATATATATGTGAATATATATATATATTTGCTGCAGTTATCTTTATTTTCATATACCTTTTTGTTACATTTAATACATGTGGGAAGAGATACACATATTACATGTATTAATAAAAATTTGGTATTCAGCAATGTCTCTAGGCAATTTTTGGGGGTAAAGGGGGAATGCCTGTACTTAATAGAGTTTATAAATATTTTGTTGTTACTGAATTCTTAATCTTTTTCTCCCTGATATTTATCAGCTATGAATTAGAAATTCTTATATTTGAGTAAAATTTTGCACTGAAAGAAATAGGAAAAGGCAGACCTAGCTTTCTCAGACAAAACATGATACTTCAAATACTTTTTCTATGTAATAGTTTCCCTCAGATATTAAAATACTCCAGTTTTATTTATTTTATATATTTAAAAAATATTTAGATGAGAAAATATAGCACAGAGAAAGAAAGTTATCTTTTTCTGCCACCATATTGAGATTAGAAGAAAGGTTTTTGGAGGACAGAAATCATAGCTTCCATTCCCCAGGTAGCAGGGCTTTAATGCCATAAATGGTTGTGCAATGTGTATTTTCCAAACCATAGGTAAGGAATAAGTTTTCATTCCAGAGTTTAAGAAGTGTTGAGTTATGCTTTAGAAGATTTTTGGCTGCTGCTGCTAAGTTGCTTTAGTCGTGTCCGAGTCTGTGCGACCCCATAGACGGCAGTCCACCAGGCTCCTCCGTCCCTGGGATTCTCCAGGCAAGAACACTGGAGTGGGTTGCCATTTCCTTCTCCAATGCATGAAAGTGAAAAATGAAAGTGAAGTCGCTCAGTCGTGTCCAACTCTTCGCAAACCCATGGGTTGCAGCCTATCAAGGCTCCTCCGTCCATGGGATTTTCCAGGCAAGAGTACTGGAGTGCCATTGCCTTCTCCAGATTTTTGGCTACTAGATATAATTAATAATTCTGAATTAAGATAACTGTATTATTATAATGTCCCCTTCTACTTGCATAAAAGTTGGAAAAAACTGAAAATACTTTTACTTTTAAAGACATGTTATTTTCTTGTCTCCCTGTAAGTGTCCTTTTTGGAGAAGAAAATTACAATTCACCTATGGCAAACTAAGAATTAACATTCTAAAACTAGAATGTTGACCTTGAAAGTTACTGTTGATTTATTCCATTTCAGGGTAGGGCAAAACAGTACCCCCCCCCAAAAAAAAAACCACCATGGTGAAGTGAAGATGGAAACATGTAACTTAAAAAAAGTAATAAGCTGATAAAAGTAGAGGTGGTTAACTGTCTTACCATAACACACATGTAAATTATAGGTGTCTTTTTTAACATTGCCTAACTTAGAGCGCTCATCATTGTGGCTTTAATGATAGCACTCAACACTGACCCTGAACTTGCAGAGTTTTGAATAATCAGATCTAGTCCTTTTCTAGCCCCTGCCTTTCCCCCAATCATTCATTCATTTATGTACACATTTTCTTTGTTCTTTAGATCTTAGTGAAACTCTGCAGTTTTGTTTCTCCGGCCGAGGAGCTGGCTCAGAAAGACGATCTCCAGCTTTTATTCAGTGCAATAACCTCTTGGTGCCCTCCCTATAACCTGCCTTGGAGGAAGAGTGCCGGAGAAGTCCTTATGACCATATCCCGTCACGGTCTCAGTGTCAACGTGGTGAAGTATATTCACGGTGAATATCTCGTAACGTGTTCATTCTAGATGCTCTGAATTTTCTCCGCCTTTCTCTCCTCATATGATGGCAAATTTGTTTCTCTTGTTCAGTTCTCCAAAGATTCTATTTTAAATGAAGAACTATATTTGCCAGGAGAAAACAATTATTTGTGAAGCGTTTCAAACGTAAAAAATTCTCGTGTTCTCAATAATGGATATCCAGGAGAGTTAAAATAACCTTACCTTTAAGTAAATGATGTCATAATAATAATGCAAATTCCATCTCATTGCCTCTTCTTCCTTCCTCTTTTGCTGAATGAAAAGAGATTTTTTGAGATGCTATAGTTCAAACTCTTTCTGAAGATATTTCATAAGTAGACAGATAATCTGTCCAATGAGGCATGAATAAAATTAAGTAGATTCTTTATCAGCACTGAAAAGAAATCGTCCATTTTTGTAGCTCATATATGTAAATATGTGTCAGCTATCCCTTAAAATGGGTCAATAAGAGAAACAGACAATTATAGCATCTCAAATAGTCCATTTATGTATATGTATACACACACACACACACACACAAATTGAAAAATTTTGAAAATAGCTTTTAGTACATCTATTCATTTACCTAAAGTCCATCAGTCATTAAATGTTTCTTACCTCTGTTCCTGTGTTAAATCTTCTTAGTTATTGTTATGTGACCCTAGATTTCTTGAGACAAATAAATTTTTTTTAAGATAAAAGAGGGAAAGTCTTCTTTGAAATGCCTCCAGTCCCAGAAGTCATGGGATGTAACTATGTTTTAAACTAGTACCTGTATAGTACAGACAAAAATTTTGAAAATTTTATTTCCTGAAGTAGTTCTGTATCTTATGTTTCTCCATTTTTTATTATATTAATATAAAGGTCAAAAATATCATTTGGCAGCAGGCAATCATCTTTTTTAATAATAAAACTTCTAAATATGATGTGAAAACTATTATAAATGTCAACTGATTTTCAACACTTCCTGTATTACTCTTTGTTTACTACTTAGAGGTATAGCTTCCCTAGTCAATTTGAATCTTATATTTGCTTTCAGAATGTGTACCATTTATCTTACCATATTTTATAAATATACTAAAATTTAATGTTTCATTAAATACCAGTTAAGAAAGAGGTTTTCTTAAGCAGTTGACGTAAGTTACACACACACACACACACACACACACACACACGTATATTTATTCAGTTCTTTATTGTCTTTGTTTTTACAGAAAAAGAATGTTTATCTACGTGTGTTCAGAATATGCAGCAGTCAGATGACCTGTCTCCCCTAGAAATTGTTGAGATGTTTGCTGGGCTTTCTTGTTTCCTCAAAGACTCCAGTGATGTTTCCCAAACTCTTCTGGATGATTTTCGGATATGGCAAGGATATAATTTCCTTTGTGATCTCTTGCTTAGGTAAAACCCTACAATATAAGAATGTATTTTAATTGTCTACTCAGTCTTCTCATCAAAGGAAGCAAAGTAGTTTGGGCTATAGGGGAAAAGAAACCAGCCAATCACTTATGTAAGATATACTTTATACTCCTAGCTTTAATCACTTCTTTTTATTCCTATTCTGTCAAGAGAGACAAAGAGTGAATTTAGAGTTAAATTGGAAAATGTAGGTTGCACACATGGATTCAGTGGTTAGATGTGAAGAAGAAATCTGCTCTTCCTTAGCAGCTGAGGGAGAAGAGTTTGGGTGAACTAATTAACATCTTCCTGAAGTGTAAATTCCTTGTGCTTAATTATATTTTTGATTTTCCTTAATGGTAATATCAATGCTATCAAGCTATTAATACAGTTAGTAGCAAGAATAATTTTGCAGAATGAATGAGATGCTGAAAATGTATATATAAAACATAGTAGTCTGAAGCTACTTAGCAGCAGCAGTCAATCTAAAAGTGTTTTACTAGCCTTCTTTTTCATCCCAGATGTTGCTTGCATATACTGGAAAAACAGCTGGTTACAAGTTTATTAGGAAGAGGATATTCATGCTAGTCGTTCCCAGGCCATTAATCAGTTTTAAGTTGTTTGATTTACTGTAAACCACCACTGTTTTGTAAACTTTTAAGTTCTAATACCAGTGTAATAGTAGGCAACCCCTAAGAATATAATTTTGCACATATATCCTAATTTACAAATGAAGACATGTGAAAGTTTATGAAATAACTATTTAATATTACTAATTGATGCTGTCCTTTGAGAATTCAAGAGTCTTAAAAATGTTGGTAACTTGTTGCAATAATTTCAACGTGTGTTTATTGATCCTAAAGATACAATTCTAAATGCAGACAAAGTTTTATGTGTATTAGTGCTCCTGAATTCTGATAGCTACTAGCTGTCCCACTCTCCACATCTATGGTTGATTCTCCATGGCCATTAAAAAGCATATGTATGACGAGTTTATACTAACCTGGAGCAGCATGTGCATAACACGAATTAATGAAAAGAACAGGTTACAGCATTCTGTGTATAGTATAAAAATATTTATTGTTAAAACATTTTCACATTAAGAAAAGACAAGTTTAAAGGAATTAAGTTTGTTTTTAAAAATTGTTAGACTCTCAGAACTTTATTTAAATGTACTCTAATGCCAGTATTTGAGTTGTTAATGAAATGCAGATGAAGTCTTACAAATATTCCCCTAGAATTCATTGTTTAAAATTATTAATGGAGAAAATGTCTTAGGAAAGAAATGGTTAATAAGTTTTTTAGTTATAAACAGTCAAACTTAAAACCTTAGAGCCTTAGGGAACTTAAGAGATATTTAATCTAATCCTTTTATATTAAGAAACTTTCTACCAAAGATTAACGATTTACCTAAAATAATGCTGTTAATGGCAAAATCAACATTTATCAGGTGTTCTATTGGTGTAATTTCTTTCAAATACACCATCATATCTCATAATTAAATTTGTAGCTTTATAAAAATATCATGTGTTTATATAGGAAAAAATATAAGAAGAAACTTCTTATAGTAGTCTGTACATTTATTTATTGCATATAAAATTGAAATTTTCTTTCTGTATTAAATTTTAAAATACAACACAAGAGAAAACATATTTGCTAAATCACTTTTCCTAGATTGGAACAAGCAAAAGAGGCAGAATCCAAAGATGCCTTGAAAGATCTGGTTAATCTGATAACTTCCCTAACAACATATGGTGTCAATGAACTAAAACCAGCTGGTATTACCACAGGGGCACCCTTTTTATTGCCTGGATTTGCAGTACCTCAGCCTGCAGGCAAAGGTGAGTCTTCCCCCGACCCCTACCCACCCTTCCTGTTCTGAGCCACTCAAACCAATAAGGAAAGAATAAATGTATCCATCTGATTGCTCTTTATTTATGTTGTTTATATAAAGGTCATATGCTGTTTTTCATTAAGGTTGCTGCTTTTTATGGTATAATTTCTTGAATGACAGTCTTTAGCAGATAAAATACTTGAAAACAATATGAAAATATCATAAAAACAATGAAATTTATATTTTAGTATTTCATTTTAATATTCAAAGAGTTTAATAATTCAAGCATGCCTCTGCTGAATGTTGGCACCCCACACATTTCTGCTTTATGTGCATGGTACTCGAGTCACTCTCTCTATGCCTATCTCTGTAAGATGTATATAGAAGCACAAGTGCAAACAGTTAGTATTTTCCTAAGGAAACCTAAGTACAGAGAAGTTACATTACATACTTTCAGGTCAGAGAATACGTTTTATAGTTCAGATTTCCTAGCTTTGGCTTTTCTCACCTAGTAATCTATTAAGAAAACTTATTATATATTAATAACATTCAATTATGTAAGAGTGCAAGTTTTATAGTTTATGTAATTTTTTTAATGCATGCTAACCATTCTGAGCTTCCCTGGTGGCTCAGAGGTCGGGAGAGCTGGGTTCGATCCCTGGGTCGGGAATATCCCCTGGAGAAGGAAATGGCAACCCACTCCAGTATACTTGCCAGGAGAATCCCATGGACGGAGGAGCCTGGTGGGCTACAGTTCACAGGGTTGCAAAGAGTCAGATATGACTGAGCAACTTCACTTTCCCATGGGTTCACATTATTGTTACATACTAAATATTCAATACTGTGGTGATATTTGCATGTAAAATTTAGCCAGAAAATATCATCATATCTGGTTATTTCAATTTCACAGCACATTATCTATGTATTTTATAATGTAGAACCCAGCAGTTATAAATTCTTAAGCCTATGAGAATAAATAGATATATCAGAATACACTAAATTTAATTTACTGGAGGAAATTATATTGAAAAGTCATGACTTAAATTGAAGTTGTAGTACTAACTTCCATAAGATGTGCCCTCAGTTTATAGGTTATACAGAGCTTCTTAAATAAATAAAATCTAGGAGTATTTTACAGAGCTGTTCAATATTTTATTTAATATTAAGGAACAATATTAAGTTAATGCTTCTAATTTATAGACTCAAGTTTAAATATTCCACAGTTAACTCTTTCTATGCATTCATCTAAACATAGCTCACTAATATAATTTTTATTTTAGATTTCATTATTTTATTTGGTTAATCAATCTGATTGTGACACTGAGATAATATTTAGTTACACAGTAGTGTAATTTTGTAATGAGAGAATTAATGCAGCTAAATTAACCTTCCTCATATTTCTGCCTGTTTTATCTCATCTATAACAGGGATGATTCACATATAACCTAGCACCTCTAGGGATTATTTTGAGAATTCAGCGACATATGTCTATGAAAACAAGGTTAACTAGAAGGGACGTTGCCCTGAGTCAAAACTCAGGTTACCCATAAGTGGCATAACCTTTCTAAATATCAACTTCTTCAGAAACATTGATGTAATATTCTATAAAATGAATAGATCAAGCTAGATCATTCTGAGTTTCATTTATGACTCAAAATTATCTTTCTCATGGCTTGTTTAGACTCAAGGAGATACTAATGGTTTTATTTCACATAAAGAGATTATGAAATACGGGGTTTTTTGCCAGCAGTATTAAGGTATAATTTGCATATATTAAAATGTATCCTTTTTAAGTGTTGGGTTTGAGTTTAGGTAAATATTTGTGGTTGTGCAGTCACCACCATAATCTTGATAGGGAATATCCCATCCATCTAAATCTGATGCTGGGAAAGATTGAAGGCAGGAGGAGAAGGGGAAGACAGAGGATGAGATGGTTGGATGGCATCACTGACTCTGTGGACATGAGTTTGAGTAAGCTCCGGGAGTTGGTGATGGACAGGGAAGCCTGGCATGCTGCAGTCCATGGGGTTGCAAAGAGTCGGACACGACTGACTGAACTGATCCATCTAAAAGTTTCCTTAAAAAAATAAAATAAAAGTTTCCTTGTTCCATTTTATATTCAGTCCCCTCTCATCACCCCCTTACCCTGGTAACCACTGATCTGCTTTGATTTTTCTATTTCTGGAATTACGTAAACTAGACTCCTAAATTACGTAGTTTTCGTGTATCTGGCTTTAGTATTTCTCCATGTTACTGAATGTATCTGAAGTTCTTTTTTAATACTGGATAGTATTTCATTGTTTAAGATTCTGCAGTTGTTTATCCATTCACCAGTTGATGATGTTTATTTAACTATAATGAATAAAGTATTAGGAACATTTGTATAAAACAAGTCTTTGTGTGGATATACATTTTCATTTCTTTGGGGTGTAACCAAGCAGTGGAACTGCTGATTCATATGGTAAACATATGTTTAACTTTAATGAGAAACTGCCAAACTATTTTCTAAAGTGGCTGTCCCATTTTATATTCACATCAGCTCTGTAATGAGAATTTGTTTTATAGTCTCAAAAACAGTTGGTGGTGTTAACCTTGATTTTAGATATTTGAGTGTGTAATAGTATATGTTGGTTTTTTTT
The DNA here is from genome assembly GCA_006408695.1 of Aepyceros melampus. Taxonomy (NCBI): domain Eukaryota; kingdom Metazoa; phylum Chordata; class Mammalia; order Artiodactyla; family Bovidae; genus Aepyceros; species Aepyceros melampus. The sequence goes on along the minus strand of SJXQ01000761.1, from coordinate 377,313 downwards.
TTTTTTTTTACTTTTTTCTAAATTATTTCAAGCTTTTTTCATATTCCTATTTGCTGTCTGTGTCTCGACTTTGGTTCACATCTCTGTGTTCAGTGTTTGATAGCTTTGTTGGTTTTATTGGAATTTTTAGAGTTCTTTAGATATTCTAAGTCCTAAGTATGTTCTCTTAATCTTGACATGCCTTTTCTTTTCTTGGTAGTATCTTTGAAGACCAAAAGTTTTGAATTTGATGAAGTCCAATTTAGCACTTTTGAGATATTTTATAGGTTTTGCCTTATATTTAAGAAATCTTACTTAACCCACATTCACAATTATCTTCTTCTGGTTTCTTCTAGGAGTTTCACATTTTTAACTCTTACTTTAAAGTCTGTGATACATTTTAAGTTAATTTTTGTATATGGCTGGAAGTAAGGTTTATTTGTTTTCCCAGTACAGATATGCACACGTGCTGGGACTCTTTGTTGAAAAGATTGTATAACTATATATCTGGAAGTCTTCTCAATTCTGCTCCGTTAATGTGTCTGTCCTGAAGCCAGTGCTGCTTCAGTTTTGATTCCCATATCTTTAAAGTCTTGAAATGGAATCATTTAAGTTGTCCAAGGTTGTTCTTCCTTTTCAAAATTATTTTGGCTATTCTAGGTCCTCTGAACTTCCACATAAATTTAGTCATCTTCATGTCAATTATTGAAAACAGAAAAAGCTTGCTGAGATATTTATTGGGAAGTATGTTGAACCTGTAGATAAATATGGGAAGAATTGGCATCTTAACAACATTGAGTCATCCAATTCATGAGTATACAGCTTTCCACTTATTGGGTCCTGGTATTTTCTCTCAGCAGTGTTTTATAAGTGTCCATTGTAAAGACCTTTCCTTCTTGTTCTTAAATTTATTCCTAAATTTTTTTTAATAATGTAAATAAAACTGTTTCTGTTACTTCGTTTTGGATTGCATGTTGTTAGTTTATAGAGGAGATGATGGTCTTTTCACAGGGATGGAAATGGGGAAGTATGGTTGTGACAATGCCGTGTTTATGTAACATTGCTAGAATGAAGCAAGGATGGACATTTACAAATTTTAACTCTTTGATTTGGACTATTTGTAAATTGGAGCTGTGTATATTCTGATATAGTCGATACTATTTATCTTTTGGTCAATCAGGCTATTTTGGGGTATGTTTTCTTCAACTTCACTGGTTTCCCTTTCATTATTTATGAAAAGAAAATAACTGTTACCAAGGACTTTTTACCCATTCAGTGATAATTACTTTTAAAAGAGAAAACATGAATATATCTACCTTATGTTGCTCTATACATGGATACAATTTAGCTGCCTTATTTTTATTGCTGATTTTAGATCAAGTGAAACAATATAGAAATATAAAATTTAAAAGATAAAAGTAAACTGAGTTATTAGTGAAGTTGGTAAATGTATCTGTGTAAAAGCTTGAAAATGATTCCTGTTTCTATCTTATATAGTAGAAGCTTTATAAACCTTTTTGTCCTCACCAGTCTATAGATTTTTTTTTTTCAAAAGAAGAAAATTAAAGAAAAATGGAGTAGTCCTGTTTAGTAACCACTCCATGGTGGTTTTTGTTTTTGTTTTTTTTTTAACCTTAACTATGCTAGTAACATCTTTGCAAGGTGGGACTCTGTAATTCAGAGCTCTCTATAGCTTCCACATTTGTTCCCTAAACACAGAGTGTTTTAAATACAAGTTTTAATAGAGAATATGTCTCTTCATTAAAAAAGACCACACGTATCTTTTTCAGAACTCTTCTGTGACTTCATCATTACAAATGTTTTCTCATAACACATCAATTCTCATATGACAGTTCAGAAAAACATCTATTTCTGCTTTATTGACTATGCCAAACCTTTGACTGTGTGGATCACAACAAACTGTGGAAAATTCTGAAAGAGATGGGAATACCAGACCACCTGACCTGCCTCTTGAGAAATCTGTATGCAGGTCAGGAAGCAACAGTTAGAACTGGACATGGAACAACAGACTGGTTCCAAATAGGAAAAGGAGTACGACAAGGCTGTATATTGTCACTCTGCTTATTTAACTTCTATGCGGAGTACATCATGACATATTAGGCGATGTAAAAGGATAACGTGTTTTTCCTTTTCTTCATTTTTGTTCACACTAGTAACCAAAATGCCTTACACTGTTCATCACAGGATTACTTTGAAGCGATTTTTATCTATGCTGGTTCTATCACGGGTGCAGATGTGGCCAGGGCTGATGTTCAGTTGGCTTGCAGGAGGAGAACCCTGAGGATTGTTTATAGCCAGGCACCATTTTGATTGGTCACTCAGATGTATAATTTGTTCGTTATTTTCTGTCTTATACTTCCTAAACGTTTATTAGTTTCCTTCCTCTGGTAGCAGCCCTATTGCCACCACCTTAGTTGAGGCTCTAGAGATCACTCACCTGGATTACCATAGGTGTCTTTTTTGTTTGTTAATAATTCACTCATTTGGCTGCATTGGGTCTTAATTGCACCATGTGGATCTTCATTAAGGCACACAGACTCTCTGTTTGTGGAGCCCATAGGCTCAGCAGTTATTTATTTATTTTTTATTTGAAGGCTAATTGCGTTACAGCATGCGTTGGTTTCTACCAAACATCAACATGAGTCAGCCATAACTGGGACTCGATAACAGCCTAGAGGGGCGAAATGGGGAAGGAGGTGGGAGAGATGTTCATATAGGTGTCTTTTTAACTGCTGACCTTTCTATTCATTTCTGTTCCTCAGCGCTATCCTCTCAGTGTTGCATGGAATCCTAACTCCCATGACCTGGAATCTGAAAACCAATATTCAGTGTGTTTACTAAATGAGTGTCTACATTCTTTATTCTTAATTCATTTTGCATTTTGCTTATGCTTGTACCATTTAGGCTCTTTTTTCAAACATAAACTTCTACATTTTACATTAGGTTCTGAATATAGGAAAGCTCTATTCTTTCTTGTATTTACACTTATTCTTCTAAACCTTAGAATAATTCATTTCTTTTGTTTCTACTTGTATAGACTTGAGAGTAATGAGACAGTGATTGTCATCTTTTATAATGATTCCCTTACTTTACTCTTATTTTAGTTATTTGTGTGCCAAATAGATTTTAATCAGTTAATGCAAATTTTGAAACTTATGCAGGATACACCTGTTTAATTAAATTATTAGAGCACATATGTGTCAATATTTAAGGCATTTTCCTATCATATAGAGCAGCCTTTTTAGTCATCCTTTAGATCTAAGTATTCCCCCTTCCCCCAATTAAATATTGTAGTAATTTAATGGCTATGGCAGTCCTAAATAACTACTCATAATATCATAAGCATTTAAAATAAACTTCAAATTTGTATGCCACTAGTTTTGGAATTATAATTAAGTCATTCCTTTAGATAATTTTTCCTGATAGAAAGCCATATTATTAGATTCTGTTTAGTTTCATTGTATATGTGCTGCGTACTAAATTGCTAAGCTGGGTCCGATTCTTTGTGACCCACGGACTGTGGCCCTCCAGGCTCCTCTGTCCATGGAATTCTCCAGGCAAGAATGCTACAGTGAGTAACCATTCCCTTCTCCAGGGGATCTTCAGACCCAGAGATCAAACCTGGGTCTCCTGCATTGCACGCAGACTCTTTACCGTCTGAGCCACCAGGGAAGCCCTTTGAGGTTGGTTGGTAATGTACCTTATCTTTTGTCAGTGACATCACTTAAAATTAGGTTTTAAAGAAAAAATCAGATAATGAAAATGAAACTTGAAAAGATCCAGTTTTTTCGCATTACATGAAGTTCATCTCCTTTAAACTCTTTTCTTAAAGGTGAGAATTGATACTGTCACATAGCCAAAAGATGCAAAATATTGATAGAGGTATTCTTTAACTTTACTTGTCACATGTAGTCAGATTTTTGCATTTGTAAGTTCATCATTCTGTCTAAGCTTGGTTTTTAACTACCTGCAGGTAATAAAAAGCGATATCCTCAATAAGAACAAGCATAAAATTAATAAGGAACTGGAAATAAAGATTTGGCATTTGCTGCACATAGAATAAATTTATATGTTATAAACAAACAGAAAGTTAAAAATCATATATAGACTGAAGAGATTTTTTAATCTTTGCCTTTTCAGATAATGTTCAAGCCACAATGTCTGAGCAGTCTTTCTAACCCATTTTATTGTTTTTCCTAGTTCTGTGTTCATCCTCTTTCAAAAATCCAGCTTATTCTGTAAGGCACTGTGTTAATATTTTGATCATTCTTGCAAATGCTCTATATTCCTACCAGGTGCAAACCTGAGGACAGTTTTTGTAGGTAAAGGCTTGTTTTCATTTGCCTTGCATACTATGTTAATTTCTTTATAAGTATTTTCAGTGATTTGCCTTATAAGAGCTATTGTAATTTTTCCAGTTGATGTGTTTGAAAATCAGGTATTTATAAATATAGCTAGTAGCTGGCCATAAATTGCTTTAACAAATGTATATGTAAGGAAATTGTACTTGTGGCTTGAAACAGTAAATTTCCATATTAAAATTTATGAAAGCTGTAGTGTTGTAATTAAAAATGGAAGGTGGAGTATTTTCCCCTCCTGTTTCACGCTGCCATTCTTGCTTTTCTCTTCAGCCTAAAAATCTTTTCAGATTGAGAGGTAACTGTCATTATAGTCAAGGACAGTGTTACAGATAGTAAAAAGCAACACTCTTGCATATTTCCAAACTCTGAAGCCTAGGCCTATATAATTTGCTTTATTCCTTTGAAAACCGTCTGATGTTTTAGTGTATACTCTTCTGGAATCAGAATATTGATAATACTGCATTAAAAGCTTAATCAGTATTACTCATTTTTAATTAAATGACTGACCCCAGTGAAGAAAAAGACCTTTTGTGAAAACTAAGTGTTCTTAGTGAATAGATGATAAATGTTACAGTTCATCATCTGCTTAAATAGATTACTTTGCCATCATGAAAATATCATATAACACTTACTTTTGTGTTCTGGTTTTCTACTTTAGGTCACAGTGTGAGAAACATCCAGGCCTTTGCAGTTCTTCAGAATGCATTTTTAAAAGCAAAAACCAACTTCCTCGCCCACATCATTCTCGACGCCATCACAAATATTTACATGGCCGACAACGCCAACTATTTCATCCTCGAATCACAGCACACACTGTCACAGTTTGCAGAAAAAATTTCTAAACTCCCAGAAGTACAAAACAAGTACTTTGAGATGCTGGAGTTTGTTGTTTTTAGCTTAAATTATATCCCTTGTAAAGAACTTATTAGTGTTAGCATCCTCTTAAAGTCTAGCTCTTCTTACCACTGTAGCATTATTGCGATGAAAACACTTCTTAAGTTTACACGACATGACTACATATTTAAAGATGTGTTCAGGGAGGTAGGCCTTTTGGAGGTCATGGTAAACCTTTTGCACAAATATGCTGCCCTCTTGAAGGATCCAACTCAGGCACTAAATGACCAAGGTAAAGCATTTTCCCTACTTTTAATTTTATTTGGCAGAGGAGTTTGGGCAGGATGTTTTGTTCCTGTTTTGTCTTTCATTTGTTTATAGATTTGAAACTTGATAATATGCGTAATTGTGACATCCTTGTGAATATTTCCCACAAGTTAAAATTTGTTCACTCAGCCTCTGTTAGGGAACTGGGGGAAGGCAGGGGAGGAGACAGAAATATGTCGTGGTGGAAGAGAATTTAAGGTAAAACTGAGGAAACCATTTATGATCCACATAATTAGTGTCTTCTACTTTGTTAGGGAATAACAAAAAGCTTCTAGAAACAATTGGGATGTTTAGGTGCCTCAAAATGTTTATTAATTATAGAGAGCACATTAGTTTAATATATCTTTTTAGTGATGTTTATGCACATATTTATTAAGTACCTTAAATTTGATGTTCTTTGCCTTTATGATAAAAGCGTAGTAGTATCTGGCACTTAGCATTAAATATGTTGAATGAATTAAATTGAATAGACAGTACTACTTACAAACTTTTTTTTCCTCTTTGGTGCATTAAAACCTAGCATTCTTTGTTGACTCTTCTTTGATTAGGAAAGCGTCTGTGAGAAGGATACATTTTACTTTGTCATTTTCCCTTTTAATATTTTTTAGATAACTGTAGCTTTGTAGCCATACCAAAATAAAATCTATAAACATTGACTTTACTTTTGGTAGCTGGTAGTTTAGACATATGTATCATTTTTTTAAATGTTATATTGAGTCAGCCCAAAAGTTCGTTTGAGTTTTAACATCTTGTGGAAGAAACCAGATGAACTTTCTGACCAACCCAATACTGTGTCATTTGTATTAGTGGTAAAAGTAATAGAAATAAAATTTTAATTTGTTTTAAAAAACCTAAATCCAGAAAGAAATAAGCTGACAAGTTTTGTGATTCGGACCTTTGATTCTTTTTCCCAGGGGACTCAAGAAATAATAGTTCATTTGAAGACCAAAAACACCTGGCTTTGTTAGTCATGGAGACTTTGACAGTGCTTCTTCAAGGGTCAAACACAAACGCAGGTAATTAGAGAAGCTGCTTCTAGCAAGTGCGCTGGTAAGATAGTACCTGTGGTTAGGTCTTCTCTAATGATTCTTACTTCTGAGATGCTCTTGCCACTTAGAGAAAATTGTATTGATTCAGTGATGGTACTATCCCATCTGTAGACATGCAATACTTTTGACCTTCCTAAGTTTATGAATGATAAAATATATACTAATATTATTACTTTAAAATGTATTCTTTTATTGCTTTTTATAATATGCCTTGTGTTTGAAATATTCTTTTTCTATTTGTTTTCTTATATAGTGCAGACTCTTCGTCGGATAACTTTGCTTATTTAAATATTTTCCCAAAACATCTGCTTCGCATTGTGATTTTCTTAATTATTCAGTAATTCAAATCAGAGTATTATAATGCTACAATCTTAGGAAATACTGAAAAGAATAAAACTTGCTTCTCTCAGGGAAAAAATGGATTTAGTGAATCTTTTGCTTTATCTTAGGGCTTCCCTGGTGGCTCAGATGGTAAAGCATCTGTCTGCAATGCTGGAGACCTGGGTTCGATCCCTGGGTTGGGAGTATCCCCTGGAGAAGGAAATGGCAACCCACTCCAGTACTCTTGCCTGGAAAATCCCATGGGCAGAGGAGCCTGGTAGGCTACAGTCCATGGGGTCGCAAAGAGTTGGACACGACTGAGTGACCTTACTTTACTTTTGCTTTATCTTTAATCTCAGCTTCTCCTTAATCCTTTTTTTTACCTGTCATTAATGAACAGTCCATTGGAAGGACTGATGTTGAAGCTGAAACTCCAATACTTTGGCCACCTGATGCAAAGAGCTGACTCATTTGAAAAGACCTTGATGCTGGGAAAGATTGAGGGCGGGAGGAGAAGGGGACGACAAAGAATGAGATGGTTGGACAGCATCACCAACTCAATGGATATGAGCTTGAGTAAACGCCAGGAGTTGGTGATGGACAGGGAGGCCTGGCGTGCTGCAGTCCATGGGGTGGCAAAGAGTTGGACACAACTGAGCAACTGAACTGAAATGAACAGGCCAACTGTATTTATAAAATATCACTCCTGCTTTTTAACAAATAGAGCTAAGACAGTTTAATAAGAGCTATTATATTAGTGGCATTTACGAGGTACTCTAAAAGCATAAAGGACAGAATGCTGTTACTCTGGAGGAAATACTAACTGATGATTTGGATCACTTGGTCTATGTGTTTTTTTTTATACTCGAAGATGGTGTTTGATGTAAGAACAGTCATCCATGGTCAAAAGCACAGGCTATAGAACAGGGCTATATAGACATACATTCTGCTGGCTGCTTGCTCTCTGTATCACTGACCTGACACCTTGCTCAACTTCTGCATGTCTCATTTGCTTATCTGTAAGCAGGTAAGGGATGAGGAGATTAAATAAGTCAATCTACATAAAGCCTTTGGACAGTACAGCAACCAATGCTTTCTATTATAGAGTTTATTATTATTACTTTTTTTTAATGAATAGGGGTTCAGCCACCTTTATTTATCTCTTTTTTTAACATTTTTATTGGAGTATAGTTGATTTACAGTGTTATGAGTTTGTCATTTTTGTGTCTTCTACCAACTTAAAACATTTGATTCCTTATAATTTTTTCTCACTGTAAGAAAAACTTATTCCCTTTTTTTCTTTCTACTGTTTTGGAAGCCTTCTTTTCAGTTTAAATCTCATTTATTTGTAATATTGTTCATCTAAAAGCCTTTTACTAAGCTGATTTCAAGTATTTCTTGGTAAAGCCTCTGCATAAAAATACTGGTCATTTTGGTAACCAACTATGAAATTTCTGAATGGTTGAGACTTGGAGAAATTGGGCATGTGGAACGTATCAGGGCATTCTTACATAAAGGAAACCTAGAGAAAATTTGTATATGCCTTTGCTGACATCCCACAGTTTTGTATTGTAATTGTAAATTTAAAAGGAGATTTTGTATTTCACTTTAAAAAGTAAAATCGCTGGGTAGGTTTTATGTGCCTTCTTTTAAGTTACTGTTTTCTACAGATGGATCAGATTTGAGTTCATCTGACTTAGAATGTCAACCTGTGTTGTTTTGTCTCCCTCCTCCAAGGAATTTTTCGAGAATTTGGAGGCGCAAGATGTGCGCATAATATAGTGAGGTACCCACAGTGTCGGCAGCATGCCCTGATGATGATCCAGCAGTTGGTGCTCTCTCCCAATGGGGACGATGACATGGGCACACTCCTGGGACTGATGCACTCGGCCCCACCCACAGAGCTGCAGCTCAAGACCGACATCCTCAGAGTAAGTTTGAGAAGTGTGTGGTTTTCTTTTTTTTGAGTACAGGGTACTTTTATTGATGGTACATGACAAGGCAGGGCTCCCTAAGCCCTTCCCCTTCCTCAGGGCCCTGGGGATGGAAACATGTGGAGGTCGGGAGAGTCTCAGTGTGGTGGAGGTGGGGCAGGATCCCCAGCAGCTGAGGAACTCTCTCTTCCTCTCGTGCTCCTGCTGGAGCTGGGGGTCCGGGAACCTTACTCCTTGGAGGCCATGTGGACCATGAGGTCCACCACCCTGTTGCTGTAGCCGAATTCATTGTCGTACCAGGAAATGAGCTTGACAAAATGGTTGTTGAGGGCAATGCCAGCCCCAGCATTGAAGGTAGAAGAGTAAGTGTCACTGCTGAAGCTGCAGAAGACAACCTGGTCCTCAGTGTAGCCTAGAATGCCCTTGAGAGGGCCCTCTGACACCTGCTTCACCACCTTCTTGATCTCATCATACTTGGCAGGTTTCTCCAGGCGGCAGGTCAGATCCACAACAGACACGTTGGGGGTGGGGACGCAGAAGGCCATGCCAGCGAGCTCAGCGATGACCTTGCCCACGGCCTTGGCAGCGCCAGTAGAAGCAGGGATGATGTTCTGGGCAGCCCCTTGGCCATCACGCCACAGCTTCCCGGAGGGGCATGCACAGTCTTCTGGTGGCAGTGATGGCGTGAACCGTGGTCATAAGTCCCTCCACGATGCCAAAGTGGTCATGGATGACCTTGGCCAGGGGGGCCACGCAGTTGGTGGTGCAGGAGGCATTGCTGACAATCTTGAGGGTGTTGTTATAGTCCTCGTGGTTCACGCCCATCACAAACATGGGGGCATCAGCAGAAGGTGCAGAGATGATGACCCTCTTGGCGCCACCCTTCAAGTGAGCCCCAGCCTTCTCCATGGTAGTGAAGACTTCAGTGGACTCCACCACGTACTCAGCACCAGCATCACCCCACTTGATGTTGGCAGGATCTCGCTCCTGGAAGATGGTGATGGCCTTTCCATTGATGACGAGCTTCCCGTTCTCTGCCTTGACTGTGCCATGGAACTTGCCGTGGGTGGAATCATACTGGAACATGTAGACCATGTAGTGAAGGTCAGTGAAGGGGTCGTTGATGGCGACAATGTCCACTTTGTCAGAATTAAAAGCAGCCCTGGTGACCAGGTGCCCCATGCGCTGAATCCGTTCACTCCGGCCTTCACCATCTTGTCTCAGGGATGTGGCTGGCACAGCATGGAAATTACGGCTATCTGTCGGACGGGCAGGAGCAGAGAGCCGAGAAGTGTGTTCTTAACAATTTTCACTACTAAAATCTGTGGCAATTGTTAAATGACTGAGAACTAGTATGAACTATCCTTATGATTTTTCTTCAAGTCTAAAATTATGTCAAAATATGACAAAGGAGGAGGCAAGAATATATAATGAGTCAAAGATAGTCTTGTCATTTGTGCTGCTGGGAAAAGTGGGCAGCTACATGAAATTAGAACACTTTCTAACACCAAACACAAAGATAAAACTCAAAATGGATTAAAGACCTAAATGTAAGACCAGAAACTATAAAACTCTTAGAGGAAAACATACTCAATGACATAAATCGCAGCAATATATTCTATGACCCACCTCCCAGAGTAATGGAAATAAAAACAAAAATAAACAAGTGGGACCTAATTAAACCTAAAAGCTTTTGCACAACAAAGAAAACTATAAACAAAGTGAAAAGACAAACTTCAGAACGGGAGGAAATAATAGCAAATAAAGCAACTGACAAAGGATTAATTTCCAAAATATTCAAGCAGCTCTTATAACTCAGTATCAGAAAAACAAACAAACCAATTATACAGTGGGCCGAAGACCTAAGCAGACATTTCTCCAAAGAAGACATACAGATGGGTAATAAACACATGGAAAGATGCTTAATATCACTCATTATTAAAGAAATGCAAATCAAAATTACAGTGAGATATCACCTCACACGGGTGAGAATGAAAATGAAAGTGAAGTCAACTCAGTCGTGTCCAGTCTTTGCGAGCCCATGGACTGTGGCCTACCAGCTCCTCCATCTATGGGATTTTGCAGGCAAGAATACTGGCCATCATCAAAAAATCTACGAACAAGAAATGATGGAGGAGGTGTGGAGAAAAAGAAATCCTCTTGCACTGTTGGTGGAAATGTAAATTGATATAGCCACTATGGAAGAAATACACAGATTCCTTAAAAAATTAGGACAGATGAATGGATAAAGAAGCTGTGGTGCATATATACAATGGAATATTACTCAGTTATAAAAAAAAGGAATGCATATGAGTCAATTCTAATGAGGTAGATGAAGCTAGAGCCTCTTATACAGAGTGAAGTCAGAAAGAGAAAAACAAATATCATGTATTAACATATATGTATGGAATCTAGAAATATAGTACTGATGAACCTGTTTGCAGGGCAGCAAAGGAGGCATGGAACAGACTTATGGACACAGCTGGGGTAGGGGAGAAGGTAGAGGGTATGATGTAGGAGAGAGGAACATGGAAACATGTACATTACCATATGTAAAATAGACAGCCCGTGGGAATTTGCTATGTGACTCAGGAAACTCAAACCAAGGCTCTGTAGCCACTCAGAGAGGAGGGATGCAGAGGGATGTGAGTTAGGTTCAAGAGGGAAGGGACATAGATATACCTATGCCTGATTCATGTTGATCTTTGGCAGAAACCAACACGATATTGTACAGCAATTACCATTCAATTAAAAATAAATGAATTTAACTGTAAAAAAGCAAAATAATGTCAAAATAATAATAGCTGAAGAAAAGCCAGTGTCTCTAACCTGGCCTCCAAGAGCCCTCGGAATGCCCACTGTCTCTTTTCCTTCTGACTTCCTCTCCTGAGACCCCTGCCCTTTTCCTGCCACAGACATGATAGGAACTATAGTTGCCTTCTACAATCATACATTTCTTTTATTAAACTTTTGCTTTATGCTTCTCATCAGTAATGAGAAGTTTGTGGTTTTTATCTTTGTGCTATTGTATGTTTCATTCTGAGTATGACTGTTTTGAATATGCATTTTAACTTTCATGCATGATTAATCTGACCACAATTTATCTCGTAGACAAAGAGGAAATCTACATGCTTATCAATATTGGGGAAAATCTGTGTATTTGAAGGGATCACCTGGGAAAATACAAGTGCCTTCAAAAGCTGTTAAGGTTGCCAAGTTTCTAAGCATCATTTTCCTCCTTTCTTGGTACCGTTATAGTTCGATTTGTAAAATATTGGTAGATAGAGGCAACTGACTGATCTGTAATTGTAAAGCAGTGTTGTTCTAGTATGTGGAAATAACTGCCTCCCTCAGGCTGGGGGAAGGCAAGAGAAGGGTCCTGATGGGCAGCATGAGTGATTCCCATGGAGTGAGGACTCCTGCTGTGACCTATTTCAGGCAACTGATGTGTTAATAAATGTGGCTTGAGAAGAGATGTACAATACCACCCCATGGTATAGTATCTCAAGAGCACAAATAATAAAATGCAGAAAATCAGAAGTACTGAGTTCTGAGTATTTGCTACTTTTGGTTTTAAAACAATTTATTCAGTTTTTAATTTATAGAACTTAATTTTTAATTATGGTTATGTTTTTAAACAACTGGTAGGCAATATTCCAAAAAGGAAACAGTTGGCTCTTACGACCAATATGAGCTGGCTGCAGCATTCCACCGCTTTAAAGGAATAAAGTTGTGTTGGAAGACAGACGGGAAGATTTGGGATTCTGGTTCAATTTTCATTTTTGCTCCACTCTGAATTGCTTCTCACTTTGCTGTTGTGGTTCAGTCATGAAATTGTGTCCAGCTCTGCGACCCCATGGATGGCAGTATGCCAAGCTTCCCTGTCCTCCACTATTTCCCGGAGTTTTCTCAAGTTGATATCCATTGCTTCTCACTGCCTCCATTCGGTTGACACAACCACAGACCTATGTGATTTAGTTTGTAATTATTTGGGAACAAGGCCAAAATTCCATGAGATATAGTATTTTATAATTCTGCTAATGTAAAAATTTGAAGTTTAAGCATTAGATTTTTGCAAATGTAGGTAATATATAGCTGATGATTCTGTCTAATGAACCCCCTAGCACCTACAGCTCCTTTTAACTTTGGTATTCACTGCCTTATCATTAATTATTGACTTAAAAAGGATATTCACTTATACATGGTATTTGAAATTTTCAGATACTGAGATTATGCTGTGATTATGTCAAAGTACCTACGAATGGCAGTTTTCAGGCAGTAGGAGGTGGACTTATCCAAAAGAATGTAACATAGACTATTTTCGGTCTAAGGAGTGATAAGCACTATTTTTCTGACCCCTATCATAATTCTAACCATTGATATGTTTTTGTACGTAATACTTTGATTCTTAACTCGTACTTCCTCATGTATAAAATAACACGTGTCCAGTTTTTCCCAATGTGTCTTTGAAGACGGTGATGAACTTTTATGCTAGGCACTTTGCTAAAGGTTTTCATGTATTTCCTGTGAAGTAAGTTGTTATTGTTTAGGTTTCACATAAGAGGAAGCTGGCATAGAAGGGTTAAGTGACCATAGTGAAATGCTTTTTAATGTTGGAGTAGAATTTCTACCCAAGGGTTCTAACTCTAAGCCCTTGCATTTAGCCTTCAGGCTAGGTTATATGACGCTTAAAAATATCAAAAAGTTATGAAGTCTTGTGTTTATATGAGTTGGTATTACAAATATAGTTTATTAAATTTGAGAAAATACAGACACAAAATGGAAACTTACTGGTTGCTGAATAATAGAAGGATTACACTGTATTTCTAAATTTTATTTACATATACAGATTGCACATTATTATTTTTTAAAATAATAAAATATGCATGTTAGTTGCTTAGTCATTTCCGACTCTTTGCTACCCCATGGATTGTAGCCTGCCAGATTCCTCCGTCCATGGGATTCTCCTGGCAAGAATACTTTAGTGGGTTGCCATTTCCTTCTCCAATAAAGTATAGGTATGTACAATGAAATCTCATAATTTCTAAAGTAGGGCCTATTTAGTCTTTCCCTTTTTCAAATACTATTAAAAATAAAATGACCTTTTCAAATGTAACAACTGGGAAGATTTAAATTGTGTCTTAAATAAAATATTAGGCTCCTAAATAATGATATTATGTTTCAATTGCTGAAACAGGGAAAAGGAGCCTGTGTATCTGCTAACGGATTTCGAATTGCTCTCTGGGGCAGTATAGTTTCATGGTTAAGTGCAGAGTGCAAAAGCACTCTTGAGGAGCAATCAGACTGCCTGAGTTTAATTCCTGTCTCTGCCATTGTATAAGCTATGCAACTCTTTGTGACCCTGTGGACTGTAGCCCTCCAGGCTCCTCTGTCCATGGGATTTTGCCAGGCAGAAATGCTGGAGTGGAGATCAGACCCGCTTCTCTTGCATCTCCTGCTTGGCAGGCAGATTCTTTACCACTGTACCACCTAGGAAATGTTGTAAACTGTGTGGTCTTTGGAAAATTATTTAACCACATGAAGCCTCACTTTTTCATCTGTGAAGTGTGAATAATAATAATGCCCATTGCATAGGATTATTTAGAAAGTTAGGTAAGCTAATGTATTAAAACACTTACAGAAGTATCTAATACAGGGCTTCCCTGGTGGCTCAGCAGTAAAGAATCCTCCTGCAATGCAAGAGACACAAATGAGTTCAATCCCTGGATCAAGAAGATCCCATGGAAGAGGGAATGGCAGCCCACTCCAGTGTTCTTGCCTGGGAAATCCCATGGACAGAAGAGCCTGGTGGGCTACAGTCCCTGGGGTCGAAAAGAGTCAGAGATAAGTTAGCAACTAAACCACCACCACCAGTACATAGTAAGTGCCCCAGAAAAAGTTAGTTATTTTATAATGTGTTATTTTTAATAATGAACACAGTTAAAAGTATGCCAGTTCATATAGTAATAGTGTCCAATGCATAGGATTACTGATAGTTATAAAAGATTGTCTTACCTGTTTGGCCTTGTAGCTATTCTGGGGATGAACATGCTTTCAGCCCTCTGGCTGTAGTTCATTCTGCAAGTAACTCCATGAAGTGACTCCTTTTTCGAAAGTATCAGGATATGGTCATTTTATATGAATTGAAATACTGCAGGTCTTGGCTGCCTGATCATCTCTCTCATCCTTTCTAGAATAAATCATTTTATATACACATAGTCATAAGTATTCATGATTGTGTAATATTGTACTGCTGCTGCTACTGCTAAGTCACTTCAGTCGTGTCCGATTCTGGTGACCCCATAAATGGCAGCCCACCAGGCTCCCCTGTCCCTGGGATTCTCCAGGCACAAACACTGGAGTGGGTTGCCATTTCCTTCTCCAATGCATGAACGTGAAAAGTGAAAGTGAAGACGCTCAGTTGTGTCCAACCCTCAGCGACCCCATGGACTGCAGCCTTCCAGGCTCCTCCATCTATGGGATTCTCCAGGCAAGAGTGCTGGAGTGGGGTGCCACTGCCTTCTCCAATATTGTACTAGAACATGTATTTTACTTACTTAGCAAAATTACTTTGTAAAAATGAAAAATGACTTCATTGATGTCCTTATTCATCCAATACATAGGAAAAGCTTTTTCACCCAGGATTTGGTTATAGCCATTATTCTATCAAAAGCAATATGTGGTGTGTTTTCTAAAATTTTCTCCTGCTTTTAATATGGCATTTTTTAATTAGCAAAACATTTTACATGCTTCATAAGATTGTTTTTTGGGTAAATAACAAAAATACTCTTATCAGATATTCACAGAATGGCATTCCCCTTTGACATTCATGTGTGGGTTTTTTTTTTTTTCTTTAATTTGAATTATAAGTTTGTGTTGTTTTTTGTCCTCCGTAGGCCCTCCTGTCGGTCCTTCGAGAAAGTCACCGGTCCAGAACAGTCTTTAGGAAAGTTGGAGGCTTTGTGTACATTACATCCTTGCTCGTGGCTATGGAAAGGTCTTTGAGCTCACCCCCCAAGAATGGGTGGGAGAGAGTGAACCAGAACCAAGCATTTGAACTTCTCCACATGGTGTTCTGCACACTGACTGCAGCGATGCGCTACGAGCCGGCCAACTCACACTTCTTCAAAACAGAGATTCAGTATGAGAAGCTGGCAGATGCCGTTCGCTTTCTTGGCTGCTTCTCAGACCTAAGAAAGATCAGCCCCATGAATGTCTTCCCTTCCAATACTCAGCCGTTTCAAAGACTTTTGGAGGAAGACGTCATCTCAATGGACTCGGTGTCACCCACTCTGCGGCACTGCAGTAAACTGTTTTTTATCTCTACAGAGTAGCCACAGATTCTTTTGACAGGTAGGACTCTGCTCCATATTCTGAATTTAAGGATGTGTTATGTACAACTTCAACATTAAGGCTTGAATTATATTTTAGCTTAAAGTGAAAACACATGGATCTTCTCTCGCATTCACTTACCTATCATTCACTTTATATGTGAACATTACTATTGCCCTGATGTTAAGCTTTTCAGCACGGACATCTGTGTAATATTTGTCAAACCAGGGTTAGAGTTAAGCTCTCAGTGCACCTACTAGAACAGTTTCTATGACGTTTATGTCTCGTGGTGGTGTTTCTAGCATTCTCTTTTTCCTCAAGAACAGTAGGTACATCCAGGCTTAATTGATGTTAATTATCAAGAGGAGAACATGGTTATGATGAATGTATTTTCAGACAGATGATGTAGTCTCAACATAGAATCTACATTTTATAATCCTCAAAAAGTGATGTGTCTTCCTGGGAGATTCTGATGGTTCAAGAGTCTATGAGTTTAATTTGCTTATTCCTTCATTAAACAGTTTCTTAACGAACGTCTACCACATGCCACGTGACGATGCTAGGCGTTGAGAGGTCCGCTCAGCACAAGGCTTCTCTGTTTGTGTCCATCCTTTAGCTTCAGTACAAAAATTCAAACACATAAATGAACAATTACAATATATCAAGATAAAATCTGAGGGAAATCTAGGGTTCTAAGATCATAAGTCTGCTTTATCTAAATCCCTTATTTTCAGGAGTGTGTTTTCCATCAAGTTCTCACTTTGAAAATAATGTAAGAGTGATTGGGCTGCTCATTTTCCCCAAGCCTGATCACTTTTAACAGTTACCATTTGTTTTATCTTAGGAAACAAATGAACTGTTTCTGTTAATATAATGTCCCTGTCAATAAAGCAAGTAACTCTGTTATATCCCTAACTGTAAAATTATCAACTCTGACCTACCTACTGAGATGTTTCTTGTTTCTTAATATTTCTTAGGCCTTAATATTTAGATAGAAAATACAGGTATATAAAAAAAAGTTTTCAAATTTTTCCTGTCTTGAAAACAAAAATGCATATTTATTGTTATATATTGTTAACTTATAGAAGACATGGGAGAGTGTAGTGTTCAGGGAATAAAATGTTTTTAAAGTTAAAATTTGTGTATTTAGGTCCAACCTCTTTTCCTTTGTTTTCTAACTTATCCTAGTTAGGGTACCTTATTTTTAGTTTGCTTTGTCAAAAAAAAAAAAAAAAGGCCCACAGCAGTCTGTTTAACAAATATGTTAAATGTTAACCTTGATGGATAAGCATCTGCCTTAAGCATGCTTTTCTGTCTCCCTCAGTGCATGTGCTGTAGTCTTGTTCCTTGTTCCCCTGAGTACGGAGGTTGTTCCCTATTAAACTTTTACTGGTATTGCTTGTGAAACTAACCAGCTGCCCTCCTGGTGTTTTGCTCTAACCTCTTTGACCCCCCCTGTCTGTTTTGTTGTCTGTAGTCGTGCAGAACAGATCCCTCCTTGCCTGACAAGTGAGTCTTCTCTTCCCTCTCCTTGGGGGACTCCAGCTTTGTCCAGGAAAAGGTACTGATCTAATAATAGCAATCCATCTTTGTTTGCGTGGGTTTTTTTTCTCCTGTGCTTAATGATATATTAATGTGGATTTCGTGCTTTGTGTTAAATAACTTGGAGCTTCCCTGATGGGTCAGTGGTAAAGAGCTTGCCTGCCAATGCAGAAGACACGGGTTCAATCCCTGGGTCAGGAGGATTCCCTGGAGAAGGAAATGGCAGCCCACTCCAGTATTCTTACCTGGGAAATCCCATGGACAGAGGAACCTGGCAGGCTACAGTTCATGGGGCCACAAAAGAGTTAGACACTAGTTAGCCACTAAACAACAGCAACAGTTGAATAACTTTGATTTTTTTTCCCTTTCTATTTGAGTTCTTTGTTTTTAAATTTTTCAGCTTCAGCTGAGTATATTTATGAGAGTAAAGTGTGTTGATGCTATGAAGATATGAAGGGGATGTAGAATTTTGTCATCCAACTGTAGCTAAAATGTGCCTTTTAGAGCAAACATGTATTTTATTAATATTAATTTAGAAAAGATAATGTAATGCATCTTTAGGTAGGATACTTTTCTGCTTTTTCTTTTCACTTTAAATGTGCATGGGATCATTCTTTGGTTTTTAGTATTACTCCAAAATGAACACGCCAGCCTTGGCTGAGGAAATGTGTATTTTCTCAATCAGGTTCAACCAGTTGAAATGTGATGCTGTTATGAAGACTGAACTGGCTAACCTTTGAAAAAGTGAACAAAAAAAACCTACCCTAGCTCCTGCTTTCATCAGTTGTGTGTAAATCTCTTTCTAAGCTGATGTGGTCTACCTCATACTTAAATCTGATGACTGTAAAGTTCCCCAGTGGCTCAGGGCTAAAAAATCTGCCTGTAGTGCAGGAGACTGGGGTTGGATCCCTAGGTGGGGAAGATCCCTTGGAGGAGGAAGTAGCAACCCACTCCAGTATTCTTGCTGGGAAAATCCCATGGACTTTATCATAGCTTTATCCAGGCAAGGGTCGCAAAGAGTTGAATATGACTGGCTGGCTAGGGTCGCAAAGAGTAGGACAGGACTGAGCAACTGAGCACATATACATAAAGAACCAGCAGTTGATCGACAAAGTGAAGTGTAGTGAAGATTCATTTGAGATTCCATTTTTCAACCTGTACTTAAAGCGATCATAGTCTGTGCACTTGGCACCAAAGTTTCTTCCTTCCCATGTTTCCTCATAAACAAGTACTAGTCCTTAGGTCTTGTATTAATATTCTCACATTGTGGCTTTTAAAAAATGAGTCTGAGGCTCTGCTGTGCTGTTTAATTTTATTTCTGTGGTTCATGTTTTAAAAGTGGAATAGAGTTGTTGATAATTTAGTACTATGCAAATTTAGTATTTTAATATATTTTAATAGTAATATTCATTAGGTATATGAGCTTATATTTTCCTTTTTCTCTAAATGTACACTGGAGTTTACAGCTCATTTTCTTCTATTAGCTCATGAATCTTCATAAAGGAATTAGCATTGTTCCATGTACTTATATTTAAAAACTATTTCTTTTTCATTTTTTTTAAAGAGCAGTTCTTAATTCAAGAAATTATAAAATCAGTTTGAGTTGACCTAAGTGTGTTTTTCTGTTGTTAAAGTAATTAGTGTAAAAGATATTATTTGTGTTGGAAGATTCATATGTGCCCACTGTCTCACAGAACTACTAGATGTTAGAACAATAGTTTCAATTGCCAAATAATTTTAATTAGTTAAAAAAAAATCACATTCATGACTCTGTCATACATGGTGGATGCCTAAAAATTGCTGTGTTTAAAAACATTTACATCATTAAATATTAACCAGAATTTACAAAAAACTTTGAATAGAAATTTACAGATTAAAGGAACAAATATTTAAAAATTTATCAGATTTTACTATTTATTTAAATAGTAGTTTGACAGAGGAAAAAATAGCATTTTATTCTGTATGATAGGTATTTAAGGTCTTAGATCAAAAACATTTTGTCACCATTTGCGGGATGGCTACATGGAAGGATGCCCTGCCTTTGACCTAAGGGGAGACTGTCACGGAATTGACAGTTGTAGCTTGAGTTGTATCTCATCCATGAGAATTCTAATCCAGCTTACAATCTGATGTTACCCTCAAGGGTTCCCAGTGCCATTCATACTAATAATAAGATCAATGTTGACATTTTCAGGTTGCCTTTCTAGTCAGGTTACATACATTTGCTCAGTGGTAAAAATCATAAGCTGAAAGAAATTTTTTTATTTCACAGCATAGTAACTTTCAAAGTTAGAATATCTCAAGAACATCTCAGATTACATCAGTGTATGGGGATCTTTTTTCTTGTGACAAAACTTTTTTTTTTTCTTTTGGCAAAAGGGAAAACCAACATTGTGTCAGTTTTATGGCTTGTGGAGATTAAGATACTAAGGAAAATTTGAAATTGTGATACTTGTCTGGCATGTAAAAGCTTCAAGAGTCTTCTCTAAATATGTTAAGAGTTGAAGAACTAAGAAAACTTATTTTGGAAACTAAAAGCATAGTTTTTTTCATTATTCAGAAGGAACAATGAAACAGAACTATAGCTGAACAGTATCTAATCAGAGTTAGAGGAAGTGATAACAAAATATAAAATAGTAGCCAAGACTCTCAGAATACTATCTACAGTACGGAAAACAGTGGCAAATACTAGCTATCATTCAGACATGATTCCCATTATTCAGTGCCTATACACACTTGATGATAATTGATGTAAAGCAAATTCAGAATGTAAATATTTAAATATATATTCCTCAAAGGGGTAGATAAGTCTTAGGTGTATATGAGAATTTAGATTGAAATGTTAAATTGCAGTTTCTTTAGGCCTTAAAAGTAACTGCAACAAAAAATTAACAAAATCTTGAAATGTCATTTTATCCTATCTTTGTGAATGGTTAGGTCTTGTTTGATAACTGTCCGTTTAATAGGTTTACCATAATCTCTAAATTTAAAAAGTAGTGTGAATACCTGTGATATACTTAAGTGACTTAGTAAGAATTAATTGTTATATAATGCCTGTTAAAATAGACCCCATTTTACTTAATATATATCATGTTTTAGATTTCTATGATGTTTACAGTATTTTTCTTGTTTGAGAAGAATAAACGTAATTCCTGCATTAGAATATTTTTATAAAAGATTGAAAGTTTACCACTATAATAGTTAATATTAGTAAAGAGTTCAGTTTCCAAAGGCATAAAGGACTTCTTCCTAGCTAGCTATACATATCCATAATTTAAGCTCTAAATTTCTATCAGGCACCTCAGAAATAATTTGAGAAGGCCTGTAATTAGAATATACAATTAGAATCTATGTTTCTTACCCTCACACTTGGGCTACTTTTTGTGTGTAATGAAAGTAAGTTTTATGAAATTCTTAAGTTTGGAGTCCCTATTACACAGTGGAGAAATCATGATCTTTTTTTCCAAGTGAAAAGAGTAAGAATAAGGGGAGAAACAGAAAGAGGAGTATACCTATTGGTAATGAGCATTCAGAAATCTACCTTAGTAAGTTGAAATTAAATCTTTCTGAACAAAAACAGAAAAAGAGAATGAAAAAAATGAGTAGGTGGAGGATAATGCTGACTTTAAATAAATGGGAGAGCATGTTTTTTAAGTGAAGCTGAATACTTTCCTAGAATCTCTGTTAAAAAGAGAATAGTACTTAAAAAAAAAAAAAAGTGGCAGTGCCAGTTCTTTGCTACTAAATCAGTGACTTAAAGCATCTGTTTCCCAAGCTACTTTTGTGCCAGAGAGCTGAAACTGCACTGCTCTCGGTGACAGAGCTCAGCATTAGACAAATTATGCTGAAACCAATTCACTGGAACAAAGAGCTCTCATAGGTTGAAACCACAAGCATTTGTTTCCTTGTGCCAAGACACAAAATGTGCAAAATTCATGAATTGTAGAAGAATATGAACTAGAAGGAGGATATCATTGATGAGATGAAATGGGTATTTGGGACATATCCCAAGATTGAAAAAATTGTGATGAATATTTTCAGTGGTAGGGAAGATAATGCAAAAAAGGATGCTGCTGCTGCTGCTGCTAAGTCACTTCAGTCGTGTCCGACTCTGTGCAACCCCATGGACAGCAGCCTGCCAGGCTCTTCTGTCCTTGGAATTCTGCAGGCAAGAATACTGGAGTAGGTTGCCATTTCCTTCTCCAATGCATACATGCATGCTAAGTCACTTCAGTCGTGTCCGACTGTGCAACCCCATGGACAGCAGCCTGCCAGGCTCTTCTGTCCTTGGAATTCTCTAGGCAAGAATACTGGAGTGGGTTGCCATTTCCTTTTCTGAAAAAAAGGATGAATGTAGTGTTAAGTAACCTAAAGGAAAACTCCCTTGATGCTTAATACATATATTGCCCAGTAGCCAGTCTTCCCAGAAGGTGCTTTGGTAAAGAATCCACCTGCCATTCCAGGAGACACAAGAGATGGAATTTCTTTCCCTGGGTCCGGAAGATCCCCTCAAGTAGGAAATGGCACCCCACTCCAGTAGTCTTGCCTGGAAAATCCCATGAAGAGAGGAGCCTGCAGGCTACAGTTTATGGGGTCTCAAAAGAGTTGGACATGTGAGTGCACATGCATAGAACCAGGATTTGAAGCCAACCCTGACTCAGTTGAACCAGTTATAGAGTAGGCCATCTTGTTTGATCGTATTTGTTCTTGATTATATTGCCCTTGGTTCAAGGAAAGGTTAAAAACACATAGGTAATTAAAAAGAAAACAATCTCACTGAGAGATTTAGTATAACCTGTACTCTCATCATGAATTATCAGAACTGTCATCTTTCCTAGAGCTTTGTTGTTTCTAGAGCTTTCAATCACTGTAAGTTAACTTGTTCTTTATATCTTCTGGTGTATATGTTATCCTTTTTTTTTTTCTCCTTTGTTTTCTTTCAGTTTTACTGAGATATAATTGATGTACTACACTATATAAGTTTAGGATGTGTATTCATATGGCTTGCAAAATGATTAACACAGTAAGTTTAGTTAACATCCATTATATAGATTCAAGGAAGAAATACTTCTTTTCCTTGTGATGAGAACTTTTAGGATCTACTCTTATAGCAACTTTGAAGGACACCTTAGAGCAGTGTCAACTGGTCATCGTGCGCCATTCTTGAATGAAACAATTCCAATAGTAAATGGTAAAAACATATAAGACCCAGAAGAATTGATAGTGAAATTGTCTGTGTGTGACTCGCTAAGAATTATTAATATGTAGGTTTTTAAATTTCCCAACCTTAAAGTAATAGAAGATGAAGAAAATGAACAGAGACTGTGATTGAAATTAAATACCCGATTACCCTTCTTTCTTTTGTACAGGCATGCATATCATTCTGTTTCTACTCCCCCTGTCTACCCTCCTAAAAATGTTGCTGACCTGAAACCACACGTGGCAACTTCATCTCTCTCGAGTTCTGATGCCGTCATCATCCATCCTGGAGCCATGCTTGCTATGCTGGATCTCCTGGCCTCTGTTGGGTCAGTGACACAGCCAGAAGTAAGTTTGTGTATATTAGTGCCTCCCTGTCTTTAATAGTGAAAGGTGTACTGCACAATGAAGGGGATGGGTCCAAAAAAGTGATACGGAACCTTTCTATGTCACATACTGAAATAGACAAAGGGGAAAAACAGGATTCTTCTATTTGAGTCTTAATGTTTTTAATCAATAGTAATAACATGTTTTAGAGTACAGTTTGTTAAATGATACACATGCCTGTCTGTTTGTTGGGCTTCCCTTGTGGCTCAGCTGGTAAAGAATCCACCTGCAATACAGGAGACCTGGGTTTGATCCCTGGGTTGGTAGATCCCCTGGAAAAGGGAAAGGCTACCCACTCCAGTATTCTGGTCTGGAGAATTCTATGGGCTGTATAGTCCATGGGGTTGCAAAGAGCTGGACATGACTGAGCAACTTTCACTCAGTGACAAATGTTTTAGAGTACAGTTTGTTTGTTAAAATGCTTGTGTATAAAGCTTTTGATTTCTCCTTCATATTTGAATGAGATCCTTGCTGGGTACAGTAATCTGGGTTGTAGGTTTTTCTCTTTCATCACTTTAAGTATGTCCTGCCATTCCCTTCTGGCTTGAAGAGTTTCTGTTGAAAGATCAGCTGTTATCCTTCTGGGAATCCCCTTGTGTGTTATTTGTTGTTTTTTCCTTGCTGCTTTTAATATTTGTTCTTTGTGTTTGACCTTTGTTTATTTGATTAATATGTGTCTTGGGGTGTTTCGCCTTGGGTTTATCCTGTTTGGGACTCTCTGGGTTTCTTGGACTTGTGTGACTATTTCCTTCCGCATTTTAGGGAAGTTCTCAACTATTATCTGCTCGAGTATTTTCTCATGGCCTTTCTTTTTGTCTTCTTCTTCTGGGACTCCTATGATTCGAATATTGGGGCATTTCACATTGTCCCAGAGGTCCCTGAGGTTGTCCTCATTTCTTCTAATTCTTTTTTCTTTTTTCCTCTCTGCTTCATTTATTTCTACCATTCTATCTTCTACCTCATTTATCCTATCTTCTGCCTCCATTATTCTACTGTTGGTTCCCTCCAGAGTGTTTTTTATCTCATTTATTGATTATTCATTATTAATTTACTCTTTTATTTCTTCTAGGTCCTTGTTAAACATTTCTTGCATCTTCTCAATCCTTGTCTCAAGGCTGTTTATCTGTAACTCCATTTTTGTTTTCAAGATTTTGGATCATTTTCATTATCATTATATTCTAGATTATTTTTCAGGTAGACTCCCTATCTCCTCCTCTTTTGTTTGGTTTGTTGGGCATTTATCATATTCCTTTACCTGCTGAGTATTTCTCTGCCTTTTCATCTCGTTTAGATTGCTGTGTTTGGGGTAGCCTTTCTGTATTTTGGCAGTTTGTGGTTCATCTTTATTGTGGAGGTTCCTCCCTGTGGGTGGGGTTGGACAAGTAGCTTGTCAAGGTTTCCTGGTTAGGGAAGCTTGCCTCGGTGTTCTGGTGGGTGGAGCTGGATTTCTTCTCTCTGAAGTGCAATGAAGTGTCCAGTAGTGAGTTTTGAAATGTCTGTGGGTTTGTTGTGACTTTGGGCAGCCTGTATATTGAAGCTCAGGGCTATGTTCCTGCATTGCTGGAGAATTTGCGTGGTATGTCTTGCTCTGGAACTTATTGGCTCTTGGGTGGTACTTGGTTTCAGTGTAGGTATGGAGGCTTTTTGATGATCTCTTATCAATTAATATTGCCTGGAGCCAGGAGTTCTCTGGTGTTCTCAGGTTCGGGGCTTAAGCCTCCTGCTTCTGGTTTTCAGTCTTATTCTTACAGTAGCCTGAAGACTTCTCCATCCATACAGCACTGATAATAAAACTTCTAGGTTAATGGTGAAAAGATTCCCCACAGTGAGGGACACCCAGAGAGGTTCACAGAATTACATGGAGAAGAGAAGAGGGAGGAGGGAGATAGAGGCGACCAGGAGGAGAAGAGGGGGAATCAAAAGGGGAGAGAGCGAGCTAGCCACTAAACAATTCCCTATGTGCCCTCTACAGTCTGGAACCCTCAGAGAAGTTCACGGAGTTACACAGAGAAGAGAAGAGGAAGGAAGGAGACAGAGGTGACCAGGAGGAGCAAGGGGGAATTAAAAGGAGAGAGAGAGATCTAAGCAGTGCTCTGTTCCCTAAGTGTTCTCCACAGCCCAGAACACACAGAGATTCACAGAGTTGGGTTGAGAAGAGAAGGGGGAAGGAGGAGATAGAGGTGACCCGGGGGAGAAAAAGGAGAGTCAAAAAGGGGAGAGAGTAATCAAGCCAGTAATCACACTCCTAAGTAAAATGGGTAATGAAGATTGGATTCTTAAATGTACAGAATTGATAACAAATACTCTAAAGCAAAGATTAAAATTCTAGAGGTAAGACTCTCAAAAATACAATATTAAAAAAAATCACAAAAAGGATAAGAAATATATATGAAGTTTGCTTTAAAAATAGGATCGAATCTTTTTTTTTGCAAGGTAATAGTAGGTTATAAAAATGAAAATTAAAGGAGTAATAGAGGACTTAAAATTTTTTTTTTAATTAAAAAATGATAATAGTAAAAATCTATTTGGAATTTCTCTGGAGCTGTTGCGGGCAGTGTGGGGTCAGTTCAGTTTCAGATAGTTCCTTGTTCTAGCTTATACTTCTCAATATCTATAGGCCCTGTCCAATGTAGTCGGTGTTCACTACAGGGATTTTAACCTGTTGCACCTGTCACTTACAAAGCGGTTCCCTCTGTTTATTTGGCTTCCTCTGTTTGCTGGTCTCTTCAGTGTCTAATTTCCGCTCTGACACAAGGGGGCAAAGGTGGTCTCTTGTTTAGGCTCACTTGATCAGTTGTGCTGTGGGGAGGGAGGAACACTGCAAACACATATCACTGGCGTGTGTGGGGAGTGCTTGCAGTGTCTCCCCGCACTTGGGTCTGCCCCTGCCCGCAGTGTGCGTGCTTTCCCAGTGTATACTGCTCAGGCTTCAGGTTGCTCTGCAGGGAGCAGGGTTGCACTTCCCAGGTCTAAGCCGCTCAGGTTCAAGTTCTCCGGTACTCCACAAAGGGGCAGACTGGGTTGGGCCTGCGTTTTGTGCTGTTCCTCAGTCCCAGCCACTTGGTTTCCGGGCACACCATCTCCGGTGTGCCCCAGTGTGCCGTGTGTGTCTTCTGGGGAGCTGATCTCTCGCTGCGACCCTCCCGGCGGATGTCAACCGTCCAGAATCTCAGCAAGTCTTTGGTTAGAAGCTGGAAGCCTGTTGGCAGTTTGGTAGGGGATGCCCTCTCTGGGGCCGAGTTTGCCCCTTTCTGGCTCTGGCTGGCACCTGCCTGCCCCCTGCCTCTGGCGGGGGGTGGCCCCCCAGTCTGCAGCCCGCTAGCCCTTCTCTGGTATTCGCTCAGTCCTGTTCTGTGAGCTGGCAGTGCCTTAGGTTAGGGCTCAGGAGATAGTCCTCTCTCTCTCTCTCTCTCTCTCTCTCTCTCTCTCTCTCTTTCCTTTCTCTCTCTCCGGCTATCCCCTAGTTTAGGTTGCTGTCTCACGTTAGCTCCCTCAGATTGCCCTCAGGGCAATCAGGCCCGCTCCTCTCCCTTCAGCCCTGCTTGCTGGTGGTGGATGCGTGCATCTGGGGTACTTCTCTGCTGGGAGTTGCCTTTAGGCATGTAATCTGTGGGTTTTATTTATTTATTTTCCCTCCCGGTTATGTTGCCCTCTGAGATTCAAAAACTTTCCCCAGACCTGCCGATGAGAGGGTTTCCTGGTGTTTGGAAACTTCCCTATTAAGACTCCCTTCCGGGGACAGATCTGCGTCCCTAACTCTTTTGTCTCTCTTTTTATCTTTTATATTTTGTCCTACCTCCTTTCGAAGACAATGGGCTGCTTTTCTGGGTGCCTGATGTCCTCTGCCGACATTCAGAAGTTGTTTTGTGGAGTTTGCTCAGCGTTCAAATGTTCTTTCAATGATTTTGTGGGGGAAAAAGTGGTCTCCCCATACTGTTCCTCCGTCATCTTTGGACCGCCTCTGTTTGTTAAAATGCAACACGGTTACTTTTAGTGCTAAAATAATTATGTTTCTCCTTGTAAATCCTGCTCAGCAGTGATAATTGTTAATAAGACGGGGAGAGAAATAACTGAAGATACCATTTTCAGGCTGTGGATTATTTTTAGTTGTAGCACTCGAGCTTGGGTGAACTAGAGTTTGGGTGACCAGTTTTGTTAAAATATTGTATGGTCTCAGGCCTAAAGTGTCACGAATGTTAACTATAAGCCTTTAATGTGATTATTTACCTACCATGAAAAGGACTTTAGACAAAAATACTGTTACTTGTATATAGTCAGGTAATATGATGGACTTGAAAGAGAATGTAGTCCAGCTGGATATGCTTCTAAGAAAATGAAGATTGGAAATATTTCCTTAGTCCTGTTCTGGGATTATTTTGTGCTTTTGTGCCAGCTACTTAATTCATCTAAATGGAATTTGAAGCATCTAGAGACACCTCATATTGCAAGGTGTGCTTCACCTTTTAAAGGGAGAGAACTATCACCCATCTTATTAAGAGCACCCTGGTGTCATGGATTTCTTTGTTACCTCCAGCATGCCTTGGACCTTCAACTTGCTGTGGCCAATATTTTACAATCCCTGGTGCACACGGAAAGAAACCAGCAGGTCATGTGTGAAGCTGGTCTCCATGCACGACTGCTGCAGCGGTGCAGTGCTGCTCTGGCTGACGAGGACCACTCGCTGCACCCGCCCCTCCAGCGCATGTTCGAGCGATTAGCCTCTCAAGCGCTGGAACCCATGGTGCTCAGGTCAGTGCGTTCTCCTCTCCACATTCAGATAAGCTGCCATGAGTGATGGTCATTTGCAGAGTCTTTGTAGTCAGGAGTTCTTGTTTATAAACATATATTCAGTTACCTGTGGGCAAAACCAGAACACCACCAAAATGGGCAAAATGCTCAAAATATAGAAACAGAAAAATCTAGTTATTAGTAAAAGAGATGTGTTTATTGTTGGTCGTTTCTCCTCCTAGAATCCAGCAAACTCACTTTGCTTTAAAAACGAAGTCATGTTATATGTATATGACTTGCATTTACTTGATAGTTATGAACACTTTATGAACTCTTTTAGGAAGCACTTTTTAAATTTTAAAATCATTACAGATTCAGAGGAAGTTTGAAGAAGGTTCTGTGGTCCATCCTCTCGTTTCCCCCAGTGGTGATGTATTATGTAACTATAGTTCAACATCAAAACCAAGAAACTGACATTGGTGCTATGTGTCTATGTACACTGTAGTTCCCTGCCATTTATCACTTGGGCCAGATTGATGTAATCATCACACAATTAGGGCTTCCCGTGTGGCAGTGGTAAAGAATCTCCGTGCCAACGTAGGGGGCATAGGTTTGATCCCTGGTTGGGAAATCCCCTAGAAGAGGAAATGGCAACCTGCTCCAGTATTCCTGCCTGAAATCCCATGGACAGTGGAGCCTGGTGGGACACAGTCCATGGAGTTGCAGAGTTGGACACAACTCAGTGACTAAACAACAGTCACACAATTAAGATGTCGCAAGGGTCTCCCCAGTGCTACGCCTATATTATCATATTCACTTCCTTAGCCCCCGCCATCTCTAATCCCTAGAAACTACTAATCTGTTCTTCAGCTTCATAATTTTGTCACCTTGAAAATGTTATGTAAATTAACTCATACAGTTTATGACCTTTTTTGATAAGCTTTTTCTGCTTATTACAATGCCTTTGAGATGCATCTAAATTTTTGTATATCAAGAGTTTCTTTCTGTTGCTGAGTTGTGTTCCATGGTATGAATGTACCTTGCATAATTTAGCCATTCAAAAAAAGACTTTCCTTTAAGTCACTTAACCAAACATATTTAATGTGTAAATCAACTTGTCTCACCTTAAAAAAAAATACACTGATATATCTTATCACTTTCAGAATGTTAGTTGCTCTCTTTATAAAATAATTTTTTTCTGCTGTTAAAGTACCCCTTTTTCATACTTTTAGAACTTTCTTAAAAATGGTTGGACTCTGTTTGTAATTAATATTTTGTAACTGACTCCAAGCTAATGGTGGATTAAGAAAAACTTTTGCAGTTAATATTTGTTAAACAGTATTGTACCAGGCAGTGTGGTAGTCCTTATCACACTAACTAATGTATACAGTTCATTATTACACTAATTACACTATGAGACAGTCTCTGCTTACTTTGACCGTCACATTATGAATGTATTCAGAGACCTAGAGTTTTGAAAGCAGCATAGAGATTTCCCCTGATCCTTTTTGGTAATCTGCTACTTTAAAAGTAGAGAGTGAATGAGTGAGTGAGAGAGACTATCTCATACCTAATACTTGTATTTACTAAATAACTTATATTGCCTACTTAGATAAACAGAGTAAGCAATGGAAACCAGCCATTTCGACAGGCTTGGTTTTCACAGTGAATGAATTATCAGAAGAGAAGGCTGCATGGTGGTACAAGCACCTTGCTGTCAATAAGCCATAAGTTACAAGCTAATTCTATTGCGCTCTCTCTGTGAAAAACTGACAAAGGGTACCTGACTTCTAAATGTTTGGGTATATTGCTGTAGGGACTTGAAAATTCAAAGAAGTATTTTTTATTTTATATTTTTCCTTTTACATGATGCCATAAGTGACTAGGTATAAAGGGCTTCTATTTGTGTAATCCCGTAACATTTCACTATATTTGTACCCATCACATTCCAGGAGAACGTGCTCTTCGGTTTTCATTTTCTAAGTTGTCACAATATTTTATGCTCTCTTCAATGGTTCGTGATTAAAACA
Source organism: Aepyceros melampus (assembly GCA_006408695.1). Classification (NCBI taxonomy): domain Eukaryota; kingdom Metazoa; phylum Chordata; class Mammalia; order Artiodactyla; family Bovidae; genus Aepyceros; species Aepyceros melampus. Next base: position 347,269 of record SJXQ01000761.1, on the reverse strand, counting down.
TAATATTAACATTGTGTATTATAAAACTGTTTGGATTGCTTTAGCATTTTTGGTTTGTTATAATTCATTAAATCACTTTTTTGTGTGCTTAGCTTATGAATTATATAATGTTCTCAATCAAGGAATAACTTTGCTTTGTCTCCTCTTTAGGGAGTTTTTGCGTTTGGCAAGTCCATTAAATTGTGGTGCCTGGGACAAAAAACTGCTAAAACAATATAGGGTCCACAAACCAAGTTCACTGAGTTTTGAGCCAGAGATGAGAAGTAAGTTGACTTTTGAAATTCCCTTTCCTGGGTTTATCTTATAAATGAAAATCCTGTAGAGGATGAATATTATTTCAAGAGAAGTTCGAGTATGGAATAAAAGGGTTTGTTGGGTTTTATTCATTGTTATTTAAATAGAAAAAATAAATCTCATGGATTGACTGGAGAACCAGTTGATAGGGATGGCCGAAGAAGCACTGATGTAAGCAACATCCAGAGAAGATGAGAACTATGTAAAGCATAACCCTTGGTTTGGAAGAGGGAATGCCTCTTTCTCAGAGGATCCATAATTTCTCTGCCTTTCTCAATTAACTTTTGCTGCCTGGACCAGAGTGGTTGACTAGACTATTAAAAGACTGAGGCTTTGCAAGACAATTGATGTGGGAGGACTGGAGAACAAGAAATTTTAAATGCTAATAAAAATAGTTGAGAAGTTACACCAAGGAGAATAGGATAGATAGAGGAAGAAGCTAGTGCGAGGCTGGGAGAAGAGGAACAGATAACTGGGAGGGAGAAGAGTGGCTTGGCTGAAAAGCAAATGTAGTGAGAGGATAAGAATGGGAGAACTGGAAGAAGGAGATAGGATAATAGCAATCAAACCTGGAGTAGTGAGACAAGCAAAGAAGAGGACTGTGCCCAAATTTTGGCTCTGGAGTGAAGCAGAGGCGAAGCTCATTGGAGGAAAGGTGATCATAGAAGTAGGGTATTAGGTTGACATCCCCCAGTACACTGGCAAGAGTTAGTACAGGGAAGAAGGGGGAGTGAAATGCTAACAGTAGTAGATGGGGGACTTCCCTGGTAGTCCAGTTGTTAAGACTTCACCTTCCAGTGCTGGAGGTGCAGGTTCAGTCCCTGATGTGGGAGCTAAGATCCCTCATACCTCATGGCCAAAAAACCAGAACATAAACAACAGAAACAATATTGTAATAAATTCAGCAAAGACTTAAAATTTTTTTAATAAAAATATACTTAAAAAAAAAAAAACTGACAGTTTCACAGAGAGGGCTGTGATAGGATTGCTAATGAGGAGCCTCCAAGGAATAGAAGTTTTTGATAGAAGGATGATGGCAGGGTGTGTTAGCAGAATGTAGGAGCTGCCTGCCTGTCCATCATGGACCATGGAAAAGCACCAGATTCCATCCACACACAAGCTCTGGGGAGAGTGTCTCACTAGAGAGTTCAGTTGCCCTGGATTTCCTCCCAGCATTAATTCTGTAATTTGTTGGGGTTTAATATTATAATTTATTTTGTCTGATTTTAGCCATAGTTAAGGCCTCTGTGTTGATGAATTGAAGTGACTGTTACTAGTGAAGCAGGAAAGAATAAAACTTAGAAGAGTAGAATGCCCTTTTTTCCCCTTTTTCTTTTCTTAAATTAGAATGCCCATTCTTAAAGGATATAGTTCACCCCTTTTTGCAGGTGAGAATCAAAGAGACTGAACAGCCTTTAATCATTATTTCAACCTTAATATTTCCTGTGGTTTATCAGTGATGAGCAAATACTGTGTTCTGGAAACCTAAAGATCTTTCGAGTTCGAACACAGTTTTACTGGAAGACGAGAGTATTTCAGTTTTTCTTATCAATTAACATATATCCCCTGCATGTGTATATATTTTTTGTTGTTTTTGTACTTTACATAATTCCTTAGAACTGACAAATATAGTTCCTTTCTCTAAGAGAATACTGAAAGATGTTTATGGTTGCCTGAATGGTTAGCACCCTTAAGAGGGAAACAGGTAAATTCATAGGCTTCATCTTGAGAGGGAATATTTTCTCCATGACATTTGTGATGTATTCCTAAAAGAATAGAACAGCTTGTATAAAATTTTTTTGTTGTTCTTGAAATTGTTTACCATTTGCATGCATATAGGGATTTTTCAATTCAAGTGTTTTTGTGATCACATGTTTAATAGTTAGAAGAATCAAAACTGGGGAGAAAATGGGAGGAGCAAGTTTCTGCTATTTTCTGATTTTTTTTTTTAATAAGAAAAATGAACTATTTCCTTTATAATGCTTCTCAAATATTTTCTTCTCAAAGATAAATATTAAATAACTTTGTGGAATAAAAGTATAATCTGGTTTCTATGAACATTATTAATTATAGCTTATAATTAAATTTTACTGTACCAGTGGCTCAGATAGTGATGATTGGTGATTTTTATTCTTTTTCTATCTGATTTATACTTGACTCTGTAGTTTCCAACATTTCTGCAGTGTTTTTATTGCTTTAGTAATAAATAACAAAGTAAAAAATGATGATATTTAAGTTTTAAAATGAACATAAATGAAATTAAAACTTTAGACTTTAAAAGTAAAATTATTGTGTAGATTGAAACTGAAAGAGTAGTGTTTAAAAATTAATCAGTCTTGTTAAAGTCATTGTTTTAGAAATCTACATGATATTCTTCCCAAGAGATTTTCTTTGACTTACAGGTAGTATGATCACATCCATGGAAGGTCTGGGTTCTGATAATGTTTTCAGCTTACATGAAGATAGCCATTACCGGATAAGCAAGAGTCTAGTGAAATCTGCAGAAGGAAGTACTGTACCCCTGACCAGAGTGAAATGTCTGGTCTCCATGACAACCCCACATGACATCAGACTTCATGGGTCATCAGTAACTCCAGCTTTTGTTGAATTTGACACATCCCTTGAGGGGTTTGGGTAAGAAATTTGCAAGGTAGCCAAACCTTATATTATTTTATGCCTCAGTCTTGCCTTTGACAAATAAACCTTCAGTTTTAAATTTACTCAAGTACAATACAGTATATGCTATATATTTTCAAATGATTGAGTTCTTGAATATGTTAAAGTTTTTAGATTTAATTATTTTTAATTATGCTAAATAAGTTAGTATGGTATGGGAATCTGCAGTCTAAGGTCCACAGTCCAAATCTGTATTTGAAACTTCTTTTTTTCTTCTTTTGTAAATTATGTTTCATTTTAACATAGCGACATTCATTTATGTATATATATTATTTATAATTGGAGAATATTTTCATGCTGGTGTACAAAATTGTGATAGAGACTCTCTGGTCTGCAAAGCATAAAATATTGATGTTCAGGCCTGCTCAAGAAAATGTTTATCAACGCCTGATTTAGCGCAGTAAAGTTACAGATAACATATAAATTAAAATTATTTTAAAAGATCTTTGTCATCATTTTTTTCCCTCAAATGACCTAACTTACTAGCTTACACATTATACATTTCAGTTACTATCACATTAAATGAGTAAATACTTGCAAATGGCAGAAAAAAACTATAGCAGTGGAAGTAACAATAAAGAGTCTGGGGGGGTGTTCCTTGGTGGCCTAGACATTAGGATTCTGGTTTTCACTATGCTGGCCCAGGTTCCTGGTTGGGGAACTGAGAATCCTGCAAGTTGTGAGGCTAAAAAAAAAAAAAAAAAATAGAGACACTCTTCTGCTTATAGGTTCTAGAATAAAATATATTAATCATTTTTAAAAAAGAAATCTATAGCAAATCTAGAAGAGTATATTTATAAAGTCACTTAGCTTCAAAATGGATATAAATGCTAAAAGATCTATATCTGTGCTAGTTTTTTGTGGGATTCTTATACATAAATTGTGTTTTAAGAACGTTGTTGTGGATTATTGTCGGACAGTGAATTAAAACACATTTGGGACTGGGCGAAACTAATCAGAACATTGTTAGCAGAGAAGAGTGACTCACTAGGAAGGGCCACAAGGGACTTTCTCTATAAATATGATGATGGAATTGTTCCAATATCTTGAATAGGGTTATACATTGGTGCATTTTACCACGTGAAAATTATACTATGATTTTTTTTTTTAATTTAAAGTGTCTTTGGATATTCTCATAATTAAAAGAAGGGAAGGACTTTGTTAGGCATCCAGACTTACTCCATAATCTCTTATCTCTGATTACCCTTAAATAATGGTAGTTTATTTCACTGTGGTAAGTACCTAGCAATAGGAGAAGAAAACAGTTGCCCTCTAAAATGTACTTTATCTTTTACTTAATAGCTGCCTGTTCCTGCCCAGTCTGGCCCCTCATAATGCCCCTACAAACAATGCTGTCACAACAGGTCTTATCGATGGGGCCGTGGTCAGTGGCATTGGTTCCGGTAAGTATTACTTCCTCTGCTTATGAGATTTTTTTTTTTTTTTTTTCCAGCAGACTATATGTTAGAGATTTTGCTCTTTCTGGCACCTTTTTCAAATACAAATATGAGTCAACACAAACTCCTCATTGTTATTTTTCTATTTTCACTTTAGGCGAACGATTCTTCCCTCCTCCATCTGGCTTAAGCTACTCCAGCTGGTTTTGCATTGAACATTTTAGTTCTCCTCCCAGTAACCACCCAGTCAGACTCCTTACTGTTGTTCGCCGAGCAAATTCTTCTGAGCACCATTATGTATGCCTTGCCATAGTTCTCTCTGCAAAAGATCGGTCTCTGATTGTCTCCACCAAAGAGGAACTACTCCAAAATTATGGTCAGTATCTGCCTTTTTCTTTTTGATTCCTGGCAATTATTAAAAGTACCAGACTTCATTTTAATATTCAGTTTTGAGGTCCAGTGGTAATTCTTCTCTCATTTAAATTATTATAGAATAGAATAGGTTATATGATAGCTTGAAGATTGTTTACTGGTGAAATTTCAGGGCACTTTACTTTCAAAAGAGACTTAGATAGAAAACAGTGGAGAGAGGTCCTAAAATAAGGATTCATCCCTGCTCGCCAAGAAATCACAGCTTTTGCTAGGAAAGCAGGATGCTTGTTTAATACATTTTAGTAAGGATTTTCATTGGCTGTGAATTCTGCTTGACTAATGAATATTCATTGAGCACCTGCCTACCATATGTGCCACTCTGTGCTAGACACAATAACATTTTAATTACTTTATTCACTGCTAACCTTCAAGACTTAATACTGACCATTTAATAATCCTAATTCTCTTAATTCCCTCCAACATGCCATACCGTTACATTGCTGACTTTAAACTCAAGGCATTCATAAAGATCTTCCAAAAGATACAAATAAAATAATATCGAAATATCAGTTCACTGAATTTTCTTTGCTCGGAATGTAAGCATTTGTATATAAACATACCTCTTTTTTATCATCTAATTTTGTATTTTAACTAATTAAATAAAATAATAGCATATATTGCTTCACCTGTAGTCACTATTCACTTATTAATTGAGTATGAATATTAACTCCTCAGTTAGATAGTAAGGCTTCTTGTCTTAGGATTCTTAACCACGATAGCACAGAGTTAGGCAGCAATACAGGAATTGCTTTAAAATCCTTTATTTGCCCATTTTGTGGCATTTGATTCTGTTTCTATTTTCCTCCTAATTAAGACTGCCTCCAGTCTTGAGATACCTACTTTCCTCTGTTCTTTCTCTATGTCTCGGACCTCTCTTGCAATTTCCTTCAACAGCTTTCTCTTCCATCTTCGTCTTAAAATTCGTATTCTTCAAGCTTTTATGTTTAGTCTTTGTACTCAACCAGCTTTTCATGAGAAAACATCAATTTTCTGTTAGCATTATGCCTTTGTAACTTCAGGGACGCTGTGAAGTTAAAATTATTTAATTTGTCTCTATTCCAGGCTTTGTCCTCATATGTTCACTGTGTACTAGACCTCTTAATGTGAATACAAGTCCACAGAAATATTTGTTCTTAAAACCTACACTTCGTCCTGTTTTCCTGTCTTGCTGAATAACAGCCTCATTAGCAGCTATCCTGTCTTTTGTTGCTCAGTCGCTGGTTGTATCAGACTCTGCGATCCTGTGGACTGCAGCACGTCAGGCTTCCCTCTCCTCTATCTCCTGGAGTTTGCTCAAACTCATGTCCATTGAATTGGTGATGCCATCCAACCATCTCATCCTCTGCTCTCCTCTTCTCTTCCTGCCCTCAATCTTTCCTTGCATCAGGGTCTTTTCCAGTGAGTCATCTCTTTGCATCAGGTGGCCAAAGTATTGGAGCTTCAGCATCAGTCCTTCCAATGAATATTCAGGTTTGATTTCCTTTAGGATTGATTGGTTTGACCTCCTTGCTGTCCAAAGGACTCTCAAAGAGTCTTCTCCTGCACCACAGTTTGAATGCATCAATTCTTTGGTGCTTAGCTTTCTTTATGGTCCAAGTCTCACAGCTATGCATGACTACTGGAAAAACCATAGCTTTGACTATATGGACTTTTGTCAGCAAAGTGTTGTCTTTGCTTTTTAATATCTTGTCTAGGTTTGTCATAGCTTTCCTTCCAAGGAGCAAGCTATCCTATCTAAGACGTCAAATCATCCTTGAAACTGCAGCTGGGAAGCTACCCCTCTTTCTATTCAGTCTTACTGTACTGTCCCTCCTTAATGTTGCTTGAATTTTCCTTTCCTCCCTATGCCCACTGTCATAGCCTTTGTTTATATTCTTTACCACTTTCCTGGACTTCATAGATTTTAATTTTTATTTTGTTCTTATCCATTTATCCTACCAGAAGTCTTAAGTTCCCAGTCATGATACTTCTATTTTTGTAATCTGGACCCTACCACCTAAAAATTGAAAAGGGAATAATGAGTTAAGTGAATAATAATGGAGGATTTGGAAAGAGGATAGAATTTAATAGAAAAGTTTGGAGTGGATCTGGGGATATTTCAATAAAAAAATGTTTTCTAACTATATCATTCACTGAATATAATTTATAAGACTACAGTAGTTAATATATCATTGGAAATTGTAGTAGCATATACATTAGTAGTATTAACGATATTACTTTTATAAGCATCTATCCTCTGAACAGCTACAGTTCATTAAGATGCCTAGGTAACTTAAAGTTGTCAGAACCAGTTGGCTCACTAAATATCCTGAAATACCACTGAATGCTGGGTATATCTTAGTTTAAGCCTGAGTCAGAATGTGAAGCTCTCAGAAAAGTTTTTCATCTTCTACAGCTCTCAAGAGGATTCAGTCTATTAGCCAGGGAAGGGAGAGGGAAGAGTTCTTGGTTTCACCCATACCTTTTATGTTTTTTTTGCATCCCTTAGTCCATGACACTAGACCTCATCAATAGATATATACTCTGAATCATCATTTAAAAATAAAATCTTGGCTTTTCAGTATATGAAAATGTTTTAAGATTCCAAAAGTACGTTTTATTTGTGCTTGTTTCTTCAAATAATACAAACTTTTAATTGTCAGTATATTATATGAGTTTGTCCTGAAAACCACTGTGTCTGCATTAAGGTAAATGGTTAAGATTAGCTCTTTTTTTAAAAGTTTTCTTGGGTTGTGGTGAGGAATGAGTTTTTAACATCTGGTTTCTGCTGCTGTCCCATCTTCTTTTGAATTCTTATAAAAGATAAATTAATTTTAACTACCTTAGCATTAAGTTAGTACTTAACCCATTATATCGTGGCATGATTTGGCAACATACTCGGTAGCAGAGGCAAGCCAGATTGGAGTCAAGAAATGACTGCAAATGTTAGCAGATCCCCAGAGCAAAAGAAAATATCTTTCCAATTAAAAAAGAAAAATTTTTCCACTCCACAAATCACTTTGTTACCAACAGTTGTCAGCTAAAGGTCAAGGCTGTGCAACTATAAAGAACAAATAATTGCCCCCCTTGTATCACTGAACAGAGCATAAAGCAAAAATAAACTGTTTAATTTTCTTTTTTATTTTTCTAACCAATTCTATAGTCGAATGCATGTTAAACTATGATTTTAAAAGATGTTTTATAACAGACTATGATGGGTAGTATTTAATCTCTTTTTTTATCTGTTGTAAATTTATTTTACAGTCTATTTATTTTTCATTTCATTAGTTATCATAACTTTGATTATGACTATGTATCTTGAACAGAAATGAGCGAAATGTATCCCAGGTTTTACTTTTTACTACAGTTAAGTTATTCAATGAATAAGGTATTTTAATTTACATCATCATCATAATAGTCTGGGCTTCCCAGGTGACTCAGTGGTAAAGAATCCACCTGCCAACACAGGAGACATGGATTCAATCCCTGGGTCGGGAAGACCCCACTGGAGAAGGAAATGCAACCATCTCACAGTGTTCTTGCCTGGGAAATCCCATGGACAGAGGAGCCTGGCAGGAAACAGACCAATGGGTCGCAGGAGTCAGATGCAACTTAGTGACTGCACAACAGCAAGATATTAGCCCAACAAAGAGTGGAAGTCTCAATGTGAATAACTGTTAGAATGAGGATGATGATGAGTTTTCAATTCTTCCCCCTCCTCCTTCAGTTGATGATTTTAGTGAAGAATCCTCTTTCTATGAGATTCTGCCATGCTGTGCTCGCTTCCGTTGTGGAGAACTGATCTTGAGGGACAGTGGCATCACCTGGTTCTGGTGATGAGCAAAGGGATGCTGAAGAATAGCACTGCAGCTCTCTACATCGACGGCCAGCTTGTCAGCACTGTGAAGGTGAGTGTGCTCGGAAACCTACCTTACAAGACAGTTCAGTGGTGTGTGCAAAGCATTTATGTGTGTGTTTGCAAGGGTATTTTTTTTTAAATACTGGCTTAATTTTAATTTGTCCTTCAGTGCCCATTTAAAACAGTATGTGAGAGTCATGTGGCTGGCTAATTCATGTCACTTTGTTAGAAATAAAGGAGGTGTTACAAGGAACTGAAGATGTTAGTGAATAGCACAGTGCTTGAGCACTGAAGGCCAAGCACTTGCCGGATTGGTAAGTGCTTTTTCACCATAGGGAAATCAGATGGATGGCTGGAAACCAGGCTTGTTGTTCTTGTTATTCAGTCGCTAAGTTGTGTCTGACTCTTTGCAACCCTCTGGACTGTAGCCCGCCAGGCTCCTCTGTGGGATTTCCCAGGCAAGAATACTGGAGCCAGCTGCCATTTCCTTCTTCAGGGGATCTTCCCGACCCGAGGATCGAACCCTCATCTCCTGCATTGGCAAGTGGGTTCTTTACCAGCTGAGCCAAGAGGAAACCCTTAGATGTCTCAAAAAACAATGAACACACTATTTTGTCACTTCATTTTTACTACTGTGTGCAGTCCAGTAGATTCTGTTTTCCTTTAGAGTTTGAATTGTTTTTATTCATATTTGTTTTCAGATCAACAGGATTAGTCCCTGAAAATAATATTGAGTGTTTCCTTATTGTTTGTTGAATGAATGAATGCATGCACGTTACTCTCGATAGCTGTCCTACAGTTTTCAGTAGAGAGGCCAGAGAGTTGATGTAACCAGTAAAGAATCCAAAGGTCCTTTTTTAAGTCAGAATGAATTTGCATGTTACTTTCTACTGAACTGTGTTTAGCAAGCTCTTAAAGTTCTTTAACTTTGAAAAGATGGTATCCATTTTCACAGAGATATCACTTGAAGAAGCAACAAAGATGAATTCGGCCTTTTTCTGAATTGAAGTTTAAAAAGTAATGAAATGAGCTGCCTTTGAATACATTTCCTTCCTTAATGATATTTTACGGTGACATTGTTTCAACATGATAAATCCTGAAAGGAACTCTGTGGGAATAGTCATATGTTTTCTTTGTATACAGGATTACATTTGAAATGGGCTTGTAGATTCTTTAGAAGGTTGCTCCTTCGTTATTATTAATATTATTGATATTTTTGATATTGATATTTTGATATTCATTATTATTAATATTATTGAAAATAAAAATGTCTAACTTCTAGGATTAGAAGTGAAGTAGGAAATTTATTATTGATATATTGATATCATCATCACTATGCCTGTGGGAAGTCACAGTCCTCTGAAACTAACCTTTAGGTCAAATGTTGGTCTTCATACTCATACTTTTAACATCACAGGGAGCTGTTCTTTAATGCAGAGTAATAGATGTGATCTGAAGCTGGGACAGTATTAAGACAAAACAATATGGAAATGTACACACTTGTCAGCAGATGAGAACTGCCTGTACTGTAAGAAGCTACTTGATTTTCTGATCTCTTATACTCTATATGTTTATTTTCATAATTGAATGACAGTTTATGCATCTTGTCAGTAAACAGTAGTATAATTTCAAATCTAAAAATATATTTTTCACTGAGATTAAACTGTGTGTATAAATTATAACCCCCTTCATGGATCACAGCCTTGTCGTGGAGAAGGGGCTCACATAACTCAATGGAGCTATGAGCCATGCCATGCAGGGCCACCCAAGACAGATGGGTCATGGCAAAGAGATGTCAAGGGAATATTTTATGCACGGATGGGCTTGATAATGGACAGAAATGGTAAGGACCTAACACAAGCAGAAGAGATTATAAAAAGGTGGCAAGATTCCACAGGTGATCTATACAAGTAAGGGCTTAATGACCCAGATAACCATGATGGTACGGTCACTCACCTAGAGCCAGACATCCTGGAATGTGAAGTTCAGTGGCCTTAGGAGGCATTACTATGAACAAAGCTAGTGAGGTAACAGAATTCCAACTGAGCTATTTAAAATCATAAAAGATGATGCTGTATTTTAACAGCATTTAACATTTTAGTTACACTCAACATGTCAGCAAATTTGGAAAACTCAACAGTGGGCATAGGACTAGAAAAGGTCAATTTTCATTCCAATCCCAAACAAAGGCAATGCCAGAGAATGTTGAAACTACTATATAATTGTGCTCATTTCACATGCTTTGCTCAAAATTCTTCAAGATAGGTTTCAGCAGTATGTGAACCAAGAACTCCCAGATGTACAAGATGGATTTAGGAAAAGCAGAGGAACTAGAGATCAAATTGCCAACATCTGTTGAATCATAGAAAAAGGAAAGGAGTTCCAAAAAAACATCTGCTTCTACTTCACATCTGACTGCACTAAAGCCTTTGACTGTGTGGATCACAACAAGAGGAAAAGTCTTAAAGAGATCAGACTGTGAGACCACCTCACCTGGCTCCTTAGGAACCTGTATGTGGGTTAAGAAGCAACAGTGAGAACCGGAACTAGTAACAACAGACTGGTTCAAAATTGGGACAGGAGTACAACAAAGCTATATATTGTCACCTTGCTTATTTAACTTATATGCAGAGTACATCATGCGAAATGCCGAACTGAGTGAATCACAAGTTGAAATCAAGATTGCCAGGAGAAATATCAACAACCTTATATATGTTGATGATACCACTCTAATGGCAGAAAGTAAAGAACTAAAGAGAAGACTGAAAAAGCTGGCTTGAAACCCAGCATTCAAAAACCTAAGATCATGGCATCCAGTCCCATCACTTCATGGCAATTAGAAGAGGGAAAAGTGGAAGCAGTGACGGATTTTATTTCCTTGGACTCCAAAATCACTACAGACAGTGACTACAGCCTTGAAATTAAAAGATGCTTCCTCCTCGGAAGGAAAGCTATGACAAACCTAAACAGTGTATTAAAAAGCAGAGACATCACTTTGCTGACAAATGTCCTATAATCAATGATGTGATTTTTCCATTAGTTATATACAGATGTAAAAATCGGATCATAAAAAAAGGCTGAGCACCGAAGAATTGATGATTTTGAGTTGTAGTGCTGGAGAAGAGTCCCTTGGACATCAAGGAAATCAAACCAGTCATTCCTAAAGGAAATTAATCCTGAATATTCATTGGAAGTAGTGATACTGGAAGTGAAACTCTAATACTTTGGCCACATAATACAAAGAGCCAACTCATTGGAAAAGACCCTGATGCAGGGAAAGATTGAGGTGCAAAAGGATCAGGTGGTGGCAGAGAAAGAGATGGTTGGATGGCATCACCAACTCAATGGACATGCGTTTGTGCAAACTCTAGGAGAGGCATGCTGCAGTCCGTGGTGTCACAAAGTGTTGGAGCAACTGAATTACAGCAACAACATAAATTATGTAATACTCATTTTTCTAATATTTGTATAGCATTTTACTCATTCATGATTGATAAACAATACAGTTTTATTCAAGAGACTCACATTGCAAGTGTTATAACTAATTGCAAGACTACCTGCCTAATCATAGTTGGAAAGTTCTTTTTATATCAACCTGAAGATTCCATAACAGCATCATTAATTTTGTTTGCAAACCAGAGAGTAGTAGTGTCCCTATATTTGTCTGTTGCCCTTTCTAGCATTAGGTGGTTTATCTGTATTACAGAGATTAGTTACAAACTTCTGTCTTGCGCATCAGTTTCTAGAATCTTGGCCTGCTCTTATCTTTCCCAACTCAACAGCATTTGTATATTTGTAAAGTTGTATGGCCCTGGGATAATGAAAATCTACATTTGAAAAATGGTTATTTTCCTGGTGACAGTGTTTGAGGTTGAATCTCACAAATTTGCTTTCCTTTTCTTCACAGCTTCATTATGTTCACAGCACTCCCGGGGGCTCAGGCTCTGCCAATCCACCCGTGGTTAGCACAGTCTATGCCTACATTGGTACTCCGCCTGCCCAGCGCCAAATTGCTTCATTGGTTTGGCGCCTGGACCTACACACTTTCTAGAAGAAGTATTACCTCCTTCAAGTGTTACTACCATTTATGAACTAGGACCAAATTATGTGGGAAGCTTTCAGGCCGTATGTATGCCATGTGAGTAACTTATTCTTTGTTCTTAAAATTGTGTAAGACTTAACCTCCTGTGATATAAATGTGTGAATAAGTGCATACGTGTAGATAAGATTATACATTACGTTTGTCTAATAAAAGGGCCTTCTCCTTTGCATTCAGCATGAAACTGTTGACCCCTCTCTGCTATTCAAAATGCTCTCCTCCACTGATCATCCCGTCCATCCTTGTTTCTTGTCTTCATGTCTGATCATGTCTGATCACTAGTTTTCCAGTTTCTCTTCTTGGCTTCAAGATGTGGGTGTGTACTTCTAACAGTCGAACCCCAACCTTCTTCTCTCTGTCATTTCTCCTATTACATGAAGCCATTTAAAGTGTATGTCCTTTGGGAAAAGGAAAGAAGGAAGAGTCTGACAAACACACACATAACATTCTTTAGCTTGGACCAGTTAGCATCAGTTTGCCTCATCTCTTTATTCCTGCAGTCCACTCCTGTTATCCTTTATTCCAAAAGGAATTTAGAATCAGAGCACTGATGTTAAGCTCAGTTCTTTGGTAGCGCTCTTTCCAGATGCTACCTTCCCTTCCCTTGTTCTCATTCTGCCAAATTTCTAAGTAGATTTGGGACAAGTATACTATGAATGATGATAGTACTATGACTACGTAATTTTGCTTTCACTTAGTTTCTTGATTCAGATAATATCTAATAATAGCTAACACTGACTGAGCACTTAGTATGTGCTGAATAAGGACATAGCTGTGCCGGGCCCCTCACAAGTATCCATTCGTCTCCTCAAAACACCAGGACTTAGGGACTATTGTTATCGTCTGCATTGTACAGATGAGGAAACTGAGGTGCAGAGATGTAGAGGTCACACAGCTTTTAAATGAGAAAGCAGAGGTTCACACTGAGTCACCTTCTTTAGAACTACTCTGCTGTGCTGCTAGAGGACTAAAGAGAGGCATATCTGAGCGCTCTCACTGGGAAGGGGACCTAATGCTACTAAGTTCACAGGTGTTCCGCTCATTCCCTTGTTCCTTGGAACCAAGAGAAAGTGTTTTGTAATTCCTTTGGTAATACTTAGAACTCTTCTTCTTCCTTTACACTGTGCTACATATTAAGTACATTTTAAGAGTAAAACTTGGGATGCAAAGCTTTATGTTATTTAGTCGCTAAGTCATGTTCAACTCTTGAGACCCCATGGACTGTAGCCTGCCAGGCTCCTCTGTCCATGGGATTCACCAGGCAAGAATACTGGAATGGGTTGCCATTTCTTTCTCCAGGCAAAGCTTTGTGACTGGGTGGTTTTTCCTTATTTTCTAATTAAAGAAATAAATGAAGAGCTGGAAATTAAGTAAAACAGTTTCTAAATTTTAGCTCCTTGTTCCACTTTAAAAGATTTTCAAGGCTACCCATTTAAAAATGGTGATAAAAAAAATAAAAAATGATAAGAATTAAAAAATTGTCTTAGGATCAAAGAAAAGCTGATAATTTTGAAAAGGATTATTCTTCTTTTGAAGGTAAAGATGCAAAATCTGAAGGTGTGGTCCCATCTCCTGTGTCATTAGTACCAGAGGAAAAGGTGTCATTCGGCCTCTATGCACTGTCCGTGTCCGCCTTGACAGTGGCGAGAATCCGGAAGGTGTACAACAAGCTCGACAGCAAAGCCATCGCTAAGCAGGTAAGCAGAATGATTTCCCAGTGGGCTGTGGCTGATGCTCCCTGCAAAGGTGTTCCAGAGCTTTCTCTGGCACCCCCTCAAGCAGGAGTGGATGCTAAAAACAGCATTTTTCATCTATTACTTTGGTTTATTTTGCTTTGGATTTAAGCCACAACATTTTTAGCCATTTAGTGTAATTTGGAAGAGTGAGAATTTCCTTCCATATGCACTGTCCGTGTCCGCCTTGACAGTGGCGAGAATCCGGAAGGTGTACAACAAGCTCGACAGCAAAGCCATCGCTAAGCAGGTAAGCAGAATGATTTCCCAGTGGGCTGTGGCTGATGCTCCCTGCAAAGGTGTTCCAGAGCTTTCTCTGGCACCCCCTCAAGCAGGAGTGGATGCTAAAAACAGCATTTTTCATCTATTACTTTGGTTTATTTTGCTTTGGATTTAAGCCACAACATTTTTAGCCATTTAGTGTAATTTGGAAGAGTGAGAATTTCCTTCCAAGTGCCCAGTGTATATTCTTATATTTTCATTGGCAATTAAGAAATTGAACCTCAGGAAAATAAAGATCATAACTGATATTTTAATTTTTTCTGGGTAACTTACGAAACACCAGGCACCATTTTGTTCAGGACACAGCAGTAGATGAAGAGTCGATCCCTGAGTGCTAGGTAGAAAAACCAAGCCGGAAAGGGGAGAGAGAGAGGCTGATAGTTTTAGTGGGAGGGTCAGAGGAGGCCTCCCTGAGAAGGTGAAATTGGAGCAGTCTTGAGAGAGAGAAGGCAGCAAAGAATGATGTATGTATGGGGGGAGGGGAGGGGAGTGTGCATTCCGGGAATACTAGTGCTGAGGCCCTGAGGGGACAGTACAGGCCTGCCAGAGAGGCAGGTGTGGCCGGAACGACGGGAGAGAAGCCTGCGAAAATGGAGTCCCTTGTGCTGATCCGAAGAAAATTATAGGAAGAGTATTTGAGGGGCGGTGAGGGAGATGTTGAGAATTATCTTTTGGAAAACTTTGGTGTCTCATTAAGAGGCTTTTCAAAGCCACTGAAAGTAGGAGTCGGTTCAGGGGAGAGGTTTGAATGCCAGGGTTGTTCCTAGGTGGTGTTAAAGCCGCTCGACTAGGTGCAGTCACCGAAGAGGAGATGCAGGTCGAGAAGAGGAAAGGTTTACAGACAGAGATCTGGCACATTCCAGTGTCACGGCCCCGGGGGGATGATGACGAGCCTGCAGGGAATGAGAAAGCGAGGAGAGTCTGGTGTTGAAGGCAGTGATTCACTGTGGCGGACGTGTCAGAGCAGTCAGGAAGGGTGAAGGCTGAGGACCACCGTAAGGTTTAGGAAGGTGGAGTCGTCAGTGAGCTTGACAAGACATTTTGGCTGTTGAGGAGAGGCAAAGCCGAGGGGAGGGAAATCAAGAGGCTGGAAGGAAAGGATTCGGGAATAGTAAGTATTGACAAGCTCTTAAGCCAGAGGCTTGCCTGTGAATAGATATATCTCTCTTCTGAGAAACGTAAACCACATAAATTTAGTTCTACAGATAACAACAGAATTACGTCTATGAATTACATTTTTTTGCTTTAAAAGCAAATTGTGTATGTCTGTGCAAAATACATTTCTTTTATGTGGGCATGTTTTATCCATAAACTTTTGATGAAGCAAATTTTTTTTGCTTTCCTCTCGAACTTGTAAACTTTCCCCTTGCCCCTGTTAGCATGGACGCGGACAGTGCCTGATATTCATTCTATGATATTCACTGATCAGAAATACTGGGAGGCAGTGAGTGTTGAGAACCTTTACACCACAACCGAGTTTCATTCAGAAGGACTCCAGAGCTGTTCCCCAAGACCCCCTCACCACCTTTCTCTCGGTGGATTGTATTAATATTTCACTTACTTCCTTCGAGTTTCCACACCTTTGCAAGTATTCACACGTTTTTAAAAAATGAACACTCATGTTTTTTAACACTCTGAGAAGTCAAGAGAGCAAAGTTATGTTCCCCATTCGTGTTCTTTTTTCTTTTCCAGTCAGAATGTTGAGACCGTTCCCTCTTGTGACATTTTTTCCTTTCCTGTTTGCTCTTCAGTTAAGCATTTCCTCCCATGAGAACGCCACTCCTGTGAAGCTGATCCACAACTCCGCAGGACACCTCAATGGGCCCGCACGGACAATTGGGGCTAGTCTGATTGGATACTTGGGTGAGTCACATTGCCTTTTCCTTTCAGGCTTCTTTGTGGTGGTGGGTTAGTCACTGGGTCACTCTTTGTGACCCCATGCTCCGTAGCCCGCCAGACTCCTCTGTCCATGGGGTTTCCAAGGCAAGAATATTGGAATGAGTTACCATTTCATTCTCCAGGGGATCTTCCCAACCCAAGGATTGAAACCATGTCTCCTGCATTAGTAAGTGGATTCTTTACCACTGAGCCACTAGGGAAGCCCTCAAACTTCCTTATTTGCCTTCAAATCCCTTTAACTTTCTCATTTGAGCGTGGTGTCCTAAGTTCATATTCTATACTGCTGACCTGTCATGTTCTTACAGTATTCAGAGATTAATGTCAATCCCAAACTCCAGTGAACTTTAAAAATTATAACCGTTTATAAAATTCCATTAACTTACCCTGTCTTTTGTCAATGCTGATGAGCACTTACTGTATGCTGCTGTATAATTTCAAGGTGATAGTCACACTCCATAGACTTGGAAATACTGATGATTGCTACATGATTTGGTGCCACAGTGAAGACACGTGTGGTGCTTCTGTTTTTAGAAATGAGCTAGAAATAAGAGCTTCAGAGTAGGAGCCCTGTGGATCCAAGTATAATTCAAGTCAGAGCTACAGAGCCTCAGATCTCATGATCTCATATCTGCTTAGAAAGAGTTGATCATTTTGGTTAGATAGAATTTTGAAACATAACCAAGTCAGGCCATCCAAAGTTCAAAACTAGCGATGATGTATTCTAATCTGCAAATCAGTATGTAATATCAAAATGTTAGTCTCGCAGTCATGTCCAGCTCTTTGCGAGTCCACCAGACTCTTCTGTCCATGGGATTTCCCAGGCAAGAATATTGAAGGGGTTGCCATTTCCTTCTCCAAGGGATCTTCCCAGCCCAGGTTTCCTGCACTATAGGCAGGTTCTTTACTGCCTGCGCCACTAGGGAAGCCCAGTATAGTATGGATTCCTTTTAAAACTAACAAAAAGTGTTATGCCAGTCAGTATCCTACATGTTTATCAGTCCTTGGCAATTATTGTTCCATCAGCGTCCACGTCTCTGGACTTTTCTTTTTTGACCATATTGTGTTGCTGAAAGTTTCCTTTATGCTAAGGCCCATGGTAGTTTTTCTTTGTTCAGCTCAGGAGATATTTCCTGAGCTCTGCTCTACGTTCTTTGCAAAAATATGGCAGCACTGTTGTTGTTGTTCAGTTGCTCAGTTGTGTCCAACTCTTTGCGACCCCATGGACCACAGCACGCCAGGCTTCCCTGTCCATCACGAACTCCCGGAGCTTGCTCAAACTCTTCAGTGATACCATCCAACCATCTCATACTCCGTCGTCCCCTTTTCCTCCTGCCTTCAGTCTTTCCCAGCATCAGGGTCTTTTCCAATGAGTCAGCTCTTCGCATGAGGTGGCCAAAGTATTGGAGCTTCAGCTTTAGCATCAGTCCTTCTAATGAATATTCAAGGTTAATTTCCTTTAGGATTGACTGGTTTGATCTCCTGGCAGTCTAAGGGACTCTCAAGAGTCTTCTCTAGCACCACAGTTCGAAAGCATAATTTCTTCAGTACTCAGCCTTCTTTATGGTCCAACTCTTACATCCATACATGACTGCTGGAAAAACCATAGCTTTGACTATATGGACCTTTGTTGTCAAAGTGATTTCTCTACTTTTTAATACCTTGCCTAGGTTTGTCATGGTTTTTCTTCCAAGAAGCAAATGACTTTTAAATTCATGGCTGCAGTCACCATCCACAGTGATTTTTGGAGCCCAAGGAAATAAAATCTGTCACCGTTTCCATTTTTTCCCCATCTATTTCCCACAAAGTGATGAGACCGTTTGCCATGATCTTAGTGTTTTGAATGTTGAGTTTTAAGCCACTTTTTCACTCTCCTGTTTTGCCTTCATCAGGAGGCTCTTTGGTTCCTCTGCGCTTTCTGCCATTAGGGTGGTGTGCCATGTGCATATTTGAGGTTATTGACATCTCTCCCTGCAATCTTGATTCCAGCTTGAGCTTCAGCCAGCCCAGCACATCAAATGATGTGCTCTGCATATTAAGCTGAATAAGCAGAGTGACAGTATATAGCCTCCATCTATTCCTTTCCCAATATTGAACCAGTCTGTTGTTCCATGTCCAGTTCTAACTATTGCTTCTTGATCTGTGGTATAGGAGAAAAAGCAGTAAGTGAAGAGCTCAAAGATTTAGGTTCTAAGCCTTCACCTGTCACTATGGATTTATGCCAGATATTAGAACTCTGTGGATGTCAATTTTTCTTATCTATAAACTGGTAATGCTGGCCCTAATTACCTTAGATGGTGGTTTTCAAGATCCAACTCCATGCTATATAAAAGCATCGTGAGTGCTACAGGACACACAGAAATATAAAATGCATATTGGCTTTGTTTTTTTAAGCAACTCAATTTTGATCAGTAGGCAGATGATATTCAAACAATGCCTTTAAAAAAAAAAAGGTTAAGAACGTAGAAAATTATTACAAAGTTAGTTCCAATACTGTGTTTACCATGCTTTTCAAGGTCACCGATATACTGTTACTCATATTACGTAACTGAGAGAAGCTTTGAGCAATAATGTTGAATGTGGTTTGTTTGACTTTTTTATGGGCCTCCCAAGCCTACCAGCGCAGGAGCAGCAGGAAATGTGGGTTCGATCCCTGGGTCAAGAAGATCCCCTGGAAGAGGAAATGACAACTCACTCCAGTGTTCTTGCCTGGGAAATCCCATGGACAGAGCAGCCTTGGGGGCTATGGTCCATAGGCTCGCAAGAGTTGGACGCAGCTTAGTGACTAAAATAATGCATAATTAATGAATAGTTCTTAAGATGATGTATTCAGTTCTTGTTTACAATGGGGAATTTATTTTAACTATTTTCCACTGTCTTTTATCAGGAGTAAGAACATTTGTTCCTAAGCCTGTTGCCACTACTTTGCAGTACATTGGTGGAGCCGCAGCCATCCTGGGCCTGGTGGCCATGGCTTCTGATGTGGAAGGGCTGTATGCAGCAGTCAAGGCCCTGGTTTGTGTGGTCAAGAGTAACCCACTAGCCAGCAAAGAAATGGAAAGAATCCGGGGCTACCAGGTTTGTAACAGTAAAGCTTGGTCTTCACTTTACTTTGCATTAAAAATCTTATAATTTTCATTGTTAATTCATATTTTTTCAAACTCTGGAAAATTATATTGTCCAAGTAAACTTTAAAAGTTGGTAGTTCTTATTAAAACAGGTTTCAAATAAGAATGTGGGTTAGTTCAGTTATTTTTCTCTATGACAGTAGGAATTAAATAGGGTCAGGACTTCGCTGGTGATCCAGTGGTTAAGACGTCGAGCTTCCCATGCATGGGGAACATGTTCCTTCCATGCTCCGCAGCATGGGCAAAAGAAAAAGAAATAGGATTGGATTATCACTTGCTCTAGAAATTACTGAGTCAGTCATAATTCCAGGTTCTCCTGGCTTTCTTTGTCTTTCGCCTTCACACCATGTCATCTTTTACCCCCTCCGCTCCCGTGTTAGTTAGCTAGGGGGTATGAGGGCCGCTGTATGTTAAGTTTGTCATCGCTAGTCCTGAAAACACAAGTGAGCCTAAAAATATGCCCTGTTCATGTGTTTACAGTCTCTGCTAGGTTTAGGTGCAAAGTTACTTTTAACAAGAGACAAAAGTATCTGGGTCAAGATTAAATTCCTCTAGGGGAGATGAGGTATAAATGCCGTCTCTAACTTTAGCAGTTAGTTCACTGGTAGTAGATAATGTTTACTGTAATGTTTTCAGTAGATTTAATGTACTATTTTGATGTTTTGTTTTGTAAAACTCTAAAAATAACAGTTGCAGCATTGTCTATCATGAAAAAATAGGAATAATCTCAATGTTCCAATAATATGAGAATGACTAATAATACTATAACCATTCCATTATCATTCAGCCTTTTAAAATTGTAATTATGGAGACAGTGTTGCAAAAGAAAACAATCCTTTTGACAAAATGTTATGTAGCGAACAGGAGTAGAAAATTATATACATGTGATGGCAACAGCAACTCAAGGTATTTATGTACAAGTAGAGTTTATGTAAAGGTGGATAGTTTAATAAGAGAATAATGAGATTACCCTGATGTTCAGATTTCCTATAATACTATGTTATCATGATGAAAGATTAGAAATCAGTATAGAAGTCTCAGGAATTGCTTTCCTTAGGGTTCTCGTATGTGTGTGTGTGTGTGTGTGTGTGTATGCTGATTGATCAGCAAGCATTGGTATTTTTTTTCAGTTGCTGGCAATGCTGTTTAAGAAGAAACGCTCCCTTCTTAACAGCCACATTCTCCATCTCACTTTTTCCTTGGTGGGAACTGTTGACAGTGGACATGAGACCTCCATTATTCCAAATTCAACAGCTTTCCAGGATCTACTTTGTGATTTTGAAGTATGTATATAAACACTAACTGGTAATACATAATCAATGCACCGATCCCTTATTTGGTGTATTTATAGAGCTAACTATGAAAGAGTTTTCTAAGACATGTTTTTGTTCTATAATTTTTTGATTATAATTATAATTTTTTGCTCACGTTAATGTCATTAGTAAAACAGAGTAGTGATTGTGCTTTTACCAGCGATAATCTATGGTACCAATAGTATAACAGTGAAATGGTGTAATGCATATACCTAACTATAGTCAATTTGCTGTTGCCATTGGCATGACGTGAGGCAGACGCATTTTCAGCAAAAAAGATTTTGGTTACTAATAGCTGTGTAGTGAAATATTCATTTCAGCAAAATAACAAGATTTTTATTTCTACTGACTTACTACCATAATAGCTTCCACTTTGTCCTCTCAAGGCACCACTTAATCACACATATTCTTTCTGTCTTTAATTTCTTGTTCATAGTACTTTGCACTTGCATCACTATATAAAATCTCCTTCCGCAAGACTAGAGGTTTACAAGGGCGGAGATCATGTCTGTCTGCATCTTTGTATCCCTACAACCCAGAATAGTGTCTAGTACTCAAGTACACATCACTTGCTGTGATGTCTGGCCCAAGATCATCTTTGGAACTTTCATAAGCTCCATCTTGTCAGTTATTTTAAAGACTGTGTGGCATAAATGTTGTACTGACACTCTGTTTGAAAGCTTATTTTAGCAGCACCCCTCTAAATAAAAATCCATGGCTCTCCTCTGCTCTTGGTACCCAGCCTCTCCACAGCATATGATGCTGCGTTTCCATGTTTCCATTTTCTCGCATGTCCTCCTCTTGCCAGCTTGTAGGCGTCGCTCACCTGCCTCTTTATCTCGTTCATTGCTTTCCCCATCATTTTCTGGTGATGGAATTCTCATTTTGAGGTTGTTTAGTCGCTAGGTCATGTGTGACTCTTTTGTGGCCCCCTAGACAGTAGCCCACCAGGCTCCTCTGTCCATGGGATTTTTGAGGCAAGAATACTGGAGTGGGTTGCCATTTCTTTCTTCCTGATGCAAGGATGGAACCTGTGTCTCCTACGTTGTATGAAATTTTCATTACTTTATTGAAAAGTGTCCATCTTCACTTCTTTATCCTTTCCCTCTGTGTTCTTTTTCCTTAGATTCTCACCCAGCCCCACAGGCTCAAGTCTATGGAGACTTGCAAACCTAAATCTTTAGCTTGATATCTGAATCCAGATGTATTTCTAACTTCTTCCTAAATGTTTCCATTTCCATGTCCCAGAAACACCTGCACTGAATGTAACATCCTTTCCCCAAGTTAGTTCTTCCTTTGAACTTCTGTTTCTATTAGTAGCACCACCAGTTCTCCCATTCAGTGAGACTTGAAGTTGAAAAATGAGCTTCCTCCTCCTCCAGTGTTTATAAACAGCACGAGTTAAGGCAGATTCTGCTTCCACATTTCATGTGTCCTGTGTTTTCTGCTTCTCCTGCTACACCCTAATCCAAGCCCTAATCAGTTCTCCTCTTACTGAAATAGCGATCCTTCTTTTCCTCCTTCTACAGTCTGTTTTACGTGTTTTTTTTACCTCATTCTTTCCAAGATATAATCATGTAACTTGTTAAAAATTTTCAGTGCTCTGTCCTACACAATAAAGTACACATTTCTCAGCCTAATATTCCAAATTCTAATGCACAAACCTCTCGTTTTATTAGAAAATAATTATTTAATATGTTTGAGTCCAGCACTGTATTAGGTGCTAAGAATGCAAAACTAGAAGAGTCCATGCCTCAAGGCACTTAGTGCATTAGATAAGAAAAGCAAATAGGCAGTAAAAAATTTGTGAAAGCATGGAGATAAAGGTATGTAGAGGGTTTCCTTTGTGGCTCAGTGGTAAAGAACCCACCTGCCAGTGTAGGAGACATGGGTTTAATCGCTGGTCCGGGAAGATCTCCATGTTAGAGTGACTGAGCCCGTGCACCTCAGTTACGAAGCCTGTGCTCCAGAACCCACATGCCACAACTACTGAAGCCCTTGCGGCCTATAGCCTGTGTTCTGCAACAGGAGAAGCCATCACGATGAGAAGTCTGCATACCCCTGCAGAGGGTAGCCCGTGCTCACCGCAACTAGAAAGCCTGTGCAGCAACAACCCAGTGCAACTAAAATAATAAATTTAAAAAACAAACAAACAAACAAAAAAAAACGAGGTCACGATAATTCTACCATCTCTGTCATTTCTGGGCCTATTTGTAATGATTTTTTTTTTCCTCTTACTTATGACTCATATTTTCCCTTTTATTTGCATACTTGGTAACTTGATCAGATGCTAAGTTTTACATTGTTGATTGGTAAATTTTACTTTTTCTTAATGAGGCTTTGCTCTGGCATTGCAGTTTTGAAACATCTTTTAAGCTTTGTTTGAATGGACTTTGATTCATCCTTAGTGGTTATTTAGCCCGCCTACTAAGGTATTACACTTCTGAGACCTCTTCCCAACCTTCCCATGTATTTTGAAGTCTCTATACAGGTTGGTGGGAGTGCAGACTAGTCCCAGCCCTTAGTGAGTTTAGGAATTGTTTGTGGTGCTACCTTGCATTGGTAATTTCCAGTTTTGGACCTACACAGGTTTCCTGCCATTCAGTTTTTGTATCCAGTAATCATTCTATTCAGTATATTATATTCAGTGGTCACTAACAGTATTCAGTCACTGAGCCCAGAGATTTTCTGTAGATCTTGTCTTTCTAGTTGTTTACTCTAGGAGAGTAATTTTCACAGCAATTATCTCTCTATGAACAGAACCAGAAGTCCCATATAACAGTTTTATAGTGCGACAGCAAATAAAAACTAAGAAAGTGACTATATTCAATTAATTTATCTAATTTGTCTAAGTGAAATAAGTTATATGTACTGCATGTGTGTTTATTGGGTTGCGATTTGAGGTATTTTTTAACCCTAAATATACTACTGTTCTTCATTTTTATTTTAGGTCTGGCTCCATGCTCCATATGAACTTCATCTCTCCCTATTTGAACACTTTATTGAATTGCTCACAGAGTCCAGGTATCGGTTGATATCTAAATTGTTAGTTGTTCAGTTACAGAAGTGATGCCAGGACAGTGTGTAAAATCTTCTTTCTCTTACAGTGAAGCTTCGAAGAATGCCAAGTTGATGAGGGAATTCCAGCTAATCCCAAAGCTGCTACTGACTCTTCGAGATATGTCTCTATCCCAGCCTACCATTGCTGCTATTAGTAACGTGCTGAGCTTCTTACTGCAGGGTTTTCCCAACAGCAATGATCTACTCAGGTAGTGAAAACTTCTGTGTTCATCGGTTTGTTCACTGAAAGTACCAGTGAGATTAAGAGGATTGAGGTGAATGTGATTGCCTCCTATGCCTGGATAATACCTGCAAAGTTAATACTATTCAGGATACTTGTAGATCATGGAAAATAGGCGTGTATCTTGCAAGCCAGTTGTTGCCACTAGTGACTAATAGAATTTTGGGAGAATGGGTGTTAGAATTAGTTCAGTGAGACTGATTGTCCTGGACATAAAAGTGTGCAGTGTAGGAATTCTTGGTCCCCAGCCCCTTCCAAGGCCAGGCTTTGCTGCTTCTCAAGGGTGTGTGCAGGAACACATATGCACATGCATACACACCCGCACCAGACACGCCATGTCTTTTGTATTTGTTCTTTATCCCCCAAACTGATGATAGTATGTTATTGTTGCATATTCATACCTTTTCTTTAACATGAGTGTTATTTTGCTGCTAATGTGAAATATGGCTTCAGGCACATTTATGGACTATCTGTAGAGCAGTTATAATAGGCACTTGAGAATTCTCATCTTGGCTAGAAATGGAAGAAAAAACTACCTAAGTTATTTTCCAAATAGAAAATTGCTTTTAGCTGCACCTAATCACCTCTTGTCATGTTACTGCTCAAGTATTACAGATGACATCACACTCGCTGACTAGGGTATTCCCAGTAAAGTAGTCTCCAGTTGGTGCAGCATGTAAATCACTCACTTTATATTCAATTACCTTGAAAGCATTTTTTTTTTAACTTGGCAACAGATCTAAAACTGGAGTTGAAAGGTTAATTTGGAGATTGTCATTATTAGTAGTAATATTTATTTAGGTCTTATCCTGTTATTAATGATCACTTTGCTAAAATTTTCACTGTAACCTATCAAGGCTTTTATTTTTCTCTACATTACAAATTGAGAAATTAAAGCCCTGAGAGGTTAAGCTACTTGGCCCAAGTAACATGATTAAAAACTGATAGAGCTAGGATTTTAATCTTACCTGTATTTTCAAAACTCAGACTTAACTATTAGGCTACAGTAGATCCATATAGGTAATGGCAGGACACTTTTATTTGAGACCATACTGGTGAGTTTTTGAAATCATTTGGATCGGTGCATTAAAGGACTCATATTTCTGATGAAGTTTATTTTTCCCTGTATGTATTTTAAAACATAGCATATTAATTTTTCTAATGTTAATTGCAATAATTCTAGGGGAAGCAGCCGAAATACAGTCACGTAAGATCTATAGAAGATCAGTTAAAATAAGAAGTATTCTCTTGGTTTTCATTTCTTTTTTTTTTTTTTTTATTTCTTAGTGTGTTGTTTGTTTTCAAGAGGGAAAAAATAAAATCTGTAACCTCCTTCTTCTTGTATTAAAAGGTTTGGCCAGTTCATTTCTTCTACTTTACCAACCTTTGCAGTTTGTGAGAAGTTTGTCGTTATGGAAATAAACCATGAAGAGAAGCCTGACACTGGTGAGTCACTTCTGGAGCTTGGAACCCAACTACTGTGCTTTGCCTTCTTCTGACACAAGTTAGACTTGAATTGTATGACACTGTTATTTTACTTTTCTCATTGAATTACTTTTCTTGATCTCTCACAGATGTATTTATCTTAGACCAAGCCTCTACAATACACAGAAATATAGAATTAGCTACAAATTTAATAAGGGTGTGAATTTGCTTTACAAATAAAATCTTTCCAATTTTTACAAGATTTATAGCGATGTTCCTTTAAACAATAAACTCTTCCGGTGTAATTTTTGAACCTTATTTTTTTTAATTTATATAAATCTTCAGAAACACAGATTCTTGCCAAAATGAATTGTATCTGTATTACTGTTATTTAAATTTCCCTGTTAAATATTTAATAATCATTGACAGAAAGAACATTTTACTAGAATCATGTAAGTGTAAAACAAAATTTTTATAAGTTGTAATTCCTGAGCCAATGACAACCACTTTTTTTTTTTTATAAACTTTCCTCCTTTGAAGCATATTTTTCCCTTGCTCGAATGTGTTTTTCCTATCATGTATTGTAGATCGGAAGTTGTACTTAGTAAAGTAAGTAAAGTTGCTCAGTCGTGTCTGACTCTTTGCGACCCCGTGGACTGTAGCCTACCAGGCTCCTCCCTCCATGCGATTCTCCAGGCAAGAGTACTGGAGTGGGTTGCCATTGCCTTCTCCAGGGGATCTTCCCAACCCAGGGATCGAACTCCGGTCTCCTGCATTCCAGGCAGACGCTTTAACCTCTGAGCCACCAGGGAAGCCCAAATTGTACTTGGAAAACACTAAAAGGACTTTTTAAATTAACCTGTGATTAAATCACAGTATTTTATATTTATTCAGCGTGATTTACATCATTATCCTGTTACATTCTTCCCCAATCATGTCACATAAAAAAGTTCCTTTAAAACTCTCACAACCCTATCTATCTGGGAGTTCTCTTCCAAATTGGCTATATCATTCAGAGCACAGCCTCTCTGGTGCTTCATAGGTAAGAAGAGAAAGTGGTATAATTATGTTTTTCAAAGGAGAAACTAAGAGATTTGAGAGGCTGACTCCTGCAAATCAAAGAGCAGAACATATAAAGCTGGTAACCACTTACTTCCTACTCATTTGGAACAAAGTTGGTATTTCTTTGGGTAAAGCAAAGTAGCAGTGGGTGAGAAGCATATTGATCATATCAATGGGTAACACTTGTTTAGTGCTTAGTGTTTGCCAGACAATTTTAAGTGCTCTATATAACCTTATAACAACACGGTGAAATTGGTCCTGTTAGTACCAGTTTTACAAAAAGTGAGGAAACTGAGGTCTAGAAAGATTAAATAAAAGCAATTCACTGAGATCACATCACTGCATTTAAACTATGGTAGTCCAAACCAGCATTCTAAGCTTTTAACCCTTACATTATTCTACCATATATTCAAAGATTATTTCCAGGTTCTGATTAATATAAGCTGAGTAAATAGGAATTGAAAGGAGACTACTGTTAAATCTTAGTGGACCTATATAACATGTTTATTTCAAGTATTAAAAAAAACAATATAGGAAAAGTATTTCTCTAGTCTCCATATTGGACATTGAGATCAATAACTACAACTCTAAACCAACATTCTAAGCTTTTAACCACTGCATTGTTCTATCAATTCAATATACAAGGATTATTTCTAAGTTCTGAATTAATGTAAACCAAGTAAATAGGAATTAGAAAGGAGAGTACTTTAAAATCTTTGAAACTATAAAACAGATTTATTTCAAGTATTAAAAAAAATACAGGAAAAAATATTTCTGTAGTCTCCATATTTCTTGCTGATGAGTGAATTCCGTAACTACAGCTAGTGTTAAAAAAATTTTTTTGACAAGAGCACAGTAGCAGGAATGTATAAATTAGGAAAATTTTCTCTTGATCTGCCAAGCTGATTAGATTAATGTTCTTCTTATCAATTCATTGCCATTTGAAAGATTAGAGAAAGCCAAAAGGATTTGCAGGTCTTGTTAGTCTATGACATTAATTATTTGTGTGAACTGGACTGTCTTATGTATAATATGTTTCCCAAAAATTAAAACTGTAATTTTTTTCTTTCAAATAGTTTATACAGTCTTCAGGATACACCTAAAAACAAGTGATTTAAATAATGCTGAACAGTGATACAATAATTAATGCAAAATAAAATAAATAGCGTGAAAGGGCAGTGCTGCTATTGCTGCTGCTAAGTCACTTCAGTCATGTCTGACTCTGTGTGACCCCATAGATGCAGCCCACCAGGCTCCCTCGTCCCTGGGATTCTCCAAGCAAGAACACTGGAGTGGGTTGCCATTCCTTCTCCAATGCATGAAAGTGAAAAGTGAAAGGGAAGTCGCTCAGTCGTGTCTGACTCTTGGCGACCCCATGGACCGCAGCCTACCAGGCTCCTCTGTCCATGGGATTTGCCAGGCAAGAGTACTGGAGTGGGGTGCCATCGCCTTGGGGAGGAAACCATCAGTTTGAATGGGAAGAAGCTGACCTAAAAGTTTCATTGAGTTCATTGTTTAAAACTGTATCTGAAAATTAGGGGAAACATAACTGACAGTGAAAAAACTAAGCATAAAAACCAAAGAGAATTCTTAATTTTTGTGCAGAGTGTCATTTTATCGAAAGGAAAAACTGAAAGGAAGTAATTCTTTAGTCAGTGTAAGTTGTGTGGTATGCCTTCAATAAGGCGATTTATAAATTATCAGTCATTTGCCTACTAGAAAGGGAGGGAATCCTGAGTTCCCCTTGGTAAACTTACCCTCTCCAGTGATTAAGGCACTAAATTAGCATTTTAAAAGACAAGTGTTTAAGGGTAAAAATGGTCCCTTGCCCAAGCAAGTAAAAGCATATAACTTGGTCATTCAATTTTAGCCTGAGCTTCAATTATAGAATAAAGAAAAGAAGGCGTGTTTATTGTGACTTATTAACCTACAGCTCGATGTGGCAGAGTTGGGCCTGGAACACTGGGCCGTGGATCCCAGTCCCTGTGCTTCCAGGACTATTCACTGAGAGCCAGAGGCTTTCTGCCTTCCTTCCCCAAGGTCTCTTGTACATTTCTGTGCCTTTCCCTCTGGTCTGTGCTATTTAAGTCTAGTTTTCCTTTGTGTATTATAATTATTGAATAATTTATGCTTCCTCTTTTCATTTTTAAATTTGAAAAAATTAACTGTTTAAAAAGGAACTAGAAATTAAGGATTTGCATTGTTATTTTTGTTCGTATGATCCTTATTTGATCACTTTGCCCTATAAGTACAAGAAAGGAATATTAATATAAAAAAGGGTTCACAGTCTTTACTGTCCCTTTTTTAGATAAACTTTCGTGATGGCTCAGACAGTAAAGAATCTGCTTGCAATGCAGGAGAGCCTGGTTCAATCTCTAGGTCAGGAAGATTCCCTGGAGATGGAAATGGCAACCCACTCCAGTATTCTTGCCTGGAAAATCCCATGGACAGAGGAGCCTGGTGGGCTACCGTCCATGGAGTCACCAAGAGTCAGACACCACTGAGCAGCTAACACATAAGTAAATGAACAGTTTTAATGATTTTAAAGAGAAACGTTTAATAAACCCTTTTTTTGTGTTCATTGTAGTGGAAAGTACTCATAGAGAAAATGTTTTCTGAAAGATATATTTCAGTGATATTTCCTAGACCAGTGTTGGATATTTTATCCTAGTTTACCTGCTAGGGCAGTTTAATGTATTTCTTTTCATTGCAGGAACTGAAGAAGAGTTTGGAGGTCTTGTATCTGCTAATCTTATACTTTTGAGGAATAGACTTCTGGATATCTTGCTAAAACTGGTTTACACATCTAAAGAAAAGACAAGCATTAATTTGCAGTAAGTAAAATCTTTTGAGAATTGATGGTAATAGTTGATTTACTAGCTAATTCATTACAGACAAGAGAAAGATTTGCCTTTGATTTGTTTTTAATTTATTTTTTAATTGGAGATAATTGCTCTATAGTGTCTTATTGGTTTGTGCTGTACAGCTACATGAATTAACTATAAGTATACATACATCTTATTTGCTGCTGACTTTTAATAGATTTCTTTTTAAAACCCTGAAATTCATAGTATCTCAAGAACAAAAGCTGGTCTTAATCTTCTTTTTAATTTGAAATCCCCATCCTTGAAGTTAATGTTTTGTTTAATCCATCTGTCTGAATAGAGCTTGTGAAGAGCTGGTCAGGACGCTGGGTTTTGACTGGATCATGATGTTTATGGAAGAACACTTGCATTCCACCACAGTCACAGCAGCCATGAGGATTCTTGTTGTCCTACTGAGTAATCAGTCTATTCTCATCAAGTTCAAGGAGGGACTCAGTGGTGGAGGCTGGCTGGAGCAGACAGATTCCGTCTTAACGAATAAGATCGGAACTGTATTAGGTATGGGACTTTTATAGTCGGCTGCTTTGAAATGAGCTTTGTGTTGTATTTTTAAATTTTAGGTAAGCTTATACTGTTTGATGTATCTAACAACCATTAAGAATTAAGAACTTTAATGACAGAATAAAAAGCATAAAATTAAAAAAAATTTTTTTTTAATTCCAAGTCAAACTGAAGTCAGAGACAGGATGTCAAGATGTGAAAACTCAAGTAATTTTTTTATGATTTCTTTTTGTTTATAGTTTCCTTTCTGACCTATAAGTAAATAATTTACAAATTATCAGAATGGAATTAATAGTAGTAATCAATAATTTGTGTGCTTATTCCTTGCCAGTTTCACTTTTCATTTTCACAGTAACTTATCTTTACAGTAACCCTATGAGATATAAATACCGTCATACCCATTTTACAGATGAGAAAGTCAAGGCATAGGGGTAATGTCACTTGTCAGCTAAGAAGTGTCAAAATCTGAGTTCAAGTCACTCATCCAAAGCCCATGGTTCTAACAGTTATTTATATTACCACTCAAGATTTAAGCTCATCAGAATGTCAGCTGAAGCTCCTTACTCTCTGCTCACTGACTCAATGCTGTTTACAACATTGAACTGAGCATTTAAATAATAATTGAAAATTATGGTTTCCTATATTAGATTCATGTGGACTAATATATACATTCTTATTCATGTTAATGATCTTATTTTGTAAAATGCATGTTTAATACAATGTTTTTATTGAAAATTATGGTCATTCAGTTTGTAAGGTATTAAGATTATGTTTATGACATTACAATTTAAAATCATATATAATTGTATTCTGCAGTAAGCACTAAGAATAACTATTTACCCTCGTCAGATGGAAAAATTAGGGATCAGATTTTAATATGTAATTTGTCTGTTAAGAGAAAAATGTAAAAGTATCAATACCTTGGTGTAGCATGTGCTGTCAAATGTTAAAACAAATGGTAGGAAGAAAGCTTACACTTATTTTTATTGTTATTTTACATGTGAAAAATGTCTGAAGGAACTTTGTAAGTGATAAGGAAAGAAATTGAGAAATTCACTGTGAAATGATTTCTCAAGAAAATGAGCGCCTTTAAAATAAATATTTTTTGTTATTATCATTATGGAGACTTTTATCAACAGTTTTGTAGCAAGAAATGTAGCTTATTCACCTTAATGGTAGCTAGTAGCTACTAACAGAATAGACAACAAAAGGCATAAATTCAGTGTGAGTTCTGTAGAATTCTGTGGGAGTTTTTTTAATGCTGACTGACAACACTGCTTCTCATTGGAAGCCAAAATAACACCCAGGTTTCACCTAGCACTTTGTGGTTTGCAAAATTCTTTAACATATGTCATGTCATTTACTGTCATGATTCCAGACACAAGTATATGTATTTTATGTTATATAAGTTATATTTTATAGGAAAACCTAATGAGTATAAATTAAGAATTAATTCCTCTCTAATTAGGGAAGTAAGACTGCTAAATACATAAGGTCTCTGAGTCAGAGAGTAATATTTCTGGGTATCTGTCTCTGTCAATTCTGTGGGTTTTTTTCTGTCCTGTACCACTTCAGTAATATCAGGATCTGACCAACCAAACTTCATGTCTAAGAACTTATTTGTCCTTCCTTGACACCTGCCTGTATATTACTTACGCTACTTTGGTTCTAAAAGAGGAATCTAGGTATTTAAGTTTCATTTAAACTCAATTCAATTTAATATCATTTTCTCTGAATATCTATCTGATACATACATACATACTTGTGTACGTGTACAGAAATTTATCTTTATATATTGATGTATCATCTCAATGGATTCTATTTCTCTTTGAGCTGATGAACAGTATGTTTTTGAATGTTTTACTCACATTTATTAGTTTTTGTCAAGTTTTTATTTATAAAAATACCTTCCATACGTAGCTGTAGCTTCAGTTCAGTCGCTCAGTCATGTCTGACGCTTTGCAACCCCATGGACTGCAGTGCACCAGGCTTCCCTGTCCAACACCACCTCCAGCTACATCAGCTATAGCTTAAATCTAAATTAATACTCAGTTGTTAAAAACATATTAGATACTCCTTAAGATCAATTATAGGGTAGAATAGAGTGTGAAAATTTGGAAAGGAAAATAAATGCTAGCATTGCTTTTCATTTAGGACCTATAGTTTGATTAAAATTTATTTTCCTATTTAATGTATAAAATACCACTTTGTTTTCTGATCTTAAGGCTCAGACTTTTTTTTATATTTATGATTTCATTTAGAATTTACTACAAATGAATATCACCCAGTATTCCTTATGCAGCTGGTTTTTTTGGAACGTAGTGATGTTATTAAGAGGACCAAGAAAGATCAGGGCTTCCCAGGTGGCACTAGTGGTAAAAATCCCACCTGCCAGTGCAGGAGATGTAAGAGACTTGGGTTTGATCTATGGGTCAGGAAGATCCCCTGGAGGAGGGCATGGCAACCCACTCCAATTCCAGTATTCTTGCCTGAAGAGCCCCAGGGACAGAGGAGCCTGGTGGGCTACAGTCCATAGGATCGCAAAGAGCCAGACGGACTGAAGCAACTTAACACACACACGCAAGGGAGACCATGTAACTTCACAGGCTCCATTGGGCCACAGGTCCTAGTGCCACTCCTCATTAACTTCATGACTGAACAAATTGCATCCTTACCCCGTTATATTAAAGGATAATAGCAATTTCTTACTCACATGCTTATTGTTTAAGAAATGAGAGGATATATGAAGAGTTTGGTAAGTTGCTGTCCAATTTTTTGTTAATTAGAAGAATATATACTCCAGAGGATTAATTAATATCACACTGAGCAATTTATTTGGACTCTTTAAAAAGCTACCTAAACACAAATTTCTCTTTCATTATTTTAAATAGTAGCAAGTATATGCTACTTTGTCTTAGAAAAAAGAATTTGGGGGAAAATGTGGATATTCATTGAAATAAAAATTGCTTCAGAGTAAAAGTCAGTCTTTCATCTTTGGTTGCTATTTGCAAAAATTTTCCATTGAACCTCTGGCCAATATTCCTTCTGTACTGAGCAGTGTACTAGGTGTGGGGTTGGTGAAAGAACTAATTGAGTTATTTCCCCAAATTACCTATGTAACAGAGGAAGCAGGATTGACGGAAAGGCTGGTGCTATAAACCACACAGATAAGTAGTTATCTCCTGGCAGAGCTGTGCTTCTAGAACACACTTTGGATGTCCAGATACCCACAGTCACAGCGGGCTCAGATTTGCTGTCCCTTGGCCAGAAAACTTTCCCGCAGAGTTCAGATTATGCAAGGAAAGATTATTTCATATATTCATTTTGTCCTATCTCTAAATTTGTAGGTCATTTAAGGCTCATTAGTTCATAGTATTCAGGACAAATGAAATATACTAACTCTATTATGGCTATCATGTTTTTAAGTTATATTTTTAGTAGTATCCTACAATCTGGCTACTTTTTTTTTTTTCTGGCTACTTTTTAAATATTGCTTTCTTCTTAGGAATGTTAGAGCTCTTTGGAGGTCATGCTTGGTTGGTGTTTTCTTCTTTTTCTTTTTTTCTTAATTCTTTGTCTTACTTCTGCAACAGGGATCGAACCCATTCCCCTTGCATTTGAAGCACAGTCTTAACCAAGTCCCTGGATGTCTTTCTTTTAATGAGTAGAATTTATCTTACCTCTTGTATCTGACTGCCTCAGCTATGTTTTAAGACCTAACTCTGTGACTTCATTGACTGGAGCCCACCAGACTCCTCTGTCCATGGTATTCTCTGAGCAAGAATATTGGAGTGGTAGCCATTCCCTTCTCAAGGGGAACTTCCCGACCCAGGGATGGAATCTGGATCTCCTGCATTGCAGGCAGATTCTTTGCTATCTGAGCCACCAGGGAAGCCCTATCCTGATAGAAAGTCAAAGAGAAAGTAAAACTTCTGACTGGAAGATTAATTCCAAAGTTGAGTAGTTAATTGCTTGTATTAATATGAATGTCCAAGATGGAAATGTCACATACTGACTTACTCCTTTCTGTGTAAATGTAACATGGTAATCAATGACTAATTTCATCCTTCTTGTTGTATTTCCTCTTAGGATTCAATGTGGGCAGGAGTGCTGGCGGACGATCAACCGTCCGGGAGATTAACCGGGACGCTTGTCACTTTCCTGGCTTCCCGGTTCTTCAGTCATTCCTCCCTAAACACACTAATGTCCCTGCTCTCTATTTCCTCCTCATGGCATTGTTTCTGCAGCAGCCTGTAAGTGAGCTGCCTGAGAACCTGCAGGTCAGTGTGCCTGTCGTCAGCAGCCGATGTAAGCAGGGTTGCCAGGTAGGAATTACCTAGTCGGGTGTAAGTGTAATTGCATTTGCCAAAAAGTCACTGCAGGGTGTTGAGTTCATTACAGTAAAAACCAGCTGGTCCCATCCCTATCTCACATTTGGGATTTGACTGGGGTCATAGAAATCTGAAAACACTGTAGAAAATTTTCCCAAAAAGAAGTTCTGTGTTCCTGTTGTTCTTTTTCTCTTTATGATTATTCTGTGTGATTATATACATGGGAAGATTTTGGATGATATTTTAAAGATGATCAAAAGATTCGAGTAATGTGATTTTATCTAGAAATATAACTTAATTTCTGTAGAATTAAGAACAAAGGAACTAATGTGCATTCCACAAATTAATCAGGTAGGTATGAAAGGATTTTTAGTGCAAATTCTGGTTAGAAAAGTGTTTCTGAATTCTTAATGATAGGTAGTGTCCACATTAGGAAAACAGTAAGGTTTTACCTGATTTTCTAATCTTAAGACTACGTAGATATCTATATATAGCTTGTGTTTATAGCGCTGCAGAGATGTAGGAATTTAGTCTTAAACTCAATTACACTTCCATAGTAATCCCAAGATGCTCTTCAAATCAGCCATAGTAATCGACAAAACCTTTTAAATGAAAACACTGTCTGTACCCTTACGTTAAATCACGCTATAGATGCATGAGCAAAGCTGAGTTTGGTTACAGACACCATAGTCAAAGTGTTACATAAAACTACTATGAATAAATCTCCTCAAACTGATTTTTATTTAGTCAAATCTTAATCTATATGTAATCTAAATGTGAATTAGAACATTGCTGAGAGTGGGGTGTGGGGAGTAAGTTCACTGTGCTTTTTGAAGAGATCCTGCTTAAAGCCATTAATTCTTTAATTTCATCACCTAGCTAATTATTTTCCTTAGGAAAAAAAAGAAAAAGATGTTTTTAACATAGATAACTAGGACACTGATGCATAAGATTCACTTTGTCTTGTAAATGTGAAAATGAGTTTTAAAACATAGGAGGGAAGAGCATTAAGTCTCTATCTCTTCTTCATTGCTCACTTTGAAAGAAACTAATTTCAAAGAAATTTTAGAACATTAGAACCTGTGAGGGTCTCTACCGAGAAAAATTGACAGTACCTAATCCTGATTCACTTTCACCTCTGCAGTTTGATTTAGATTCCATCTGGACCTTTATCTTTGGAGTTCCTGCCTCCAGTGGAACCGTGGTCTCATCTATCCACAATGTGTGCACAGAAGCTGCTTTTTTGTTACTGGGCATGCTCCGAAGCATGCTGAATTCAGTAATCCCCAGAGACACTGACACCTGTCGGTAATTCCTCCTGCCTGGGATTCCTTTATAATAGAGGAATCCTTTGGTAACCTAAGTCTTTATTTACTACGTGGTCTCTGGAACCTCACCCCTTCTGTTTTATTTAGTGTAAGGACAGACCGTGCAGTTGTTAAGATCCTGAACTCAGGAGCTGGATTCAACATCCCAACTCTGATCCTCCAGACATACTAACCTCATGAGCCTCAGCTTCCTTATGTATGAAATGATAAAGAGGATAAAAGTTACCTCTTAGGACTCTTGTGAGGATTTATGAGTTAATATCTACACAAAGTGCTTACAAGTGTACCTGGCATAGAATACAAGCTTTATTAAGTGTTAACTGATGCTGTTAGTGCTATAAAACACATATTTCAGTATATACATTTATATAATAGATATACTGTATTACATGCAATTGCAACAATATGTTACTTGAACTTTTAAAATCACTTCTATTTAGAGGCTCAAAATGTTACCAGTGCAAGTTTTACTTTGTGTTTTCATTTTCTTTTAGTCATTTCTAACTTAGATATGAAGCACTGAAAGAGTAAATGACAAAATTTATGTTGTTTATATCTCTCACAGGAATGCTGTGAATAATGATTTAATTTTTTTTTTTTAACAAAATTCAGGATCACATTGTAAGAGGAATTATTAACTAGACACTTTGGATTACAAGTACCTGAAAAATCTGATTTTAGTCAAAACTGTTCTTATGCAATCTAAGAAAAGAACATTGCTATTAAATATGTTAATTTAGAATGCTTTGGGATTCTGGTTTTGGTTTTTATTCATAAACAGTAATAAAAATCTAAGCTGAAAAAAAAGACTCTGGGCAAGTATCAGAAGATAAACATTGTTCATACAGAGTCTTCTTCCTTTTTTAGCATCATCATCATTGTTATTGTGGTAATGCTTTTAAGGAAAGGAAAACTCCTGTGTGTCTCTTTTACTCCGTCTTCTACTACAGCATGGCTTTACTTCTGCCACTTCAGGTACCAAGTATATAGAAGATTTTGCCCCACTAGCTGGGTGTTCCACCATTCAGTTCAGTTCTGACACTGTCTGCCAGGATATAGCATCCAGTTCCACAGGTTAAGGGCTCAGTCTCAGAAGATACTCCCTTGCCCCCCCTCCCGTAATCCTGCCCCACTTCAAATGCCAGTCAGAAGTTCAGGTTGTTACCTGTGCTTCAGACTTAGCAGTCATAAATCACAGGTTCCTGCGTCTCAGGAGAACATTTTGCTTGCCAGATTATGTTACGAAAGGTAACTCCAGAACAGCCAGCTGGAAGAGAGGCATACGGCAAGGTGGGGAGGGAAGTGGAGCTCCACGCCTTCTCGACTTGCTCTTCTCCCAGCACCTCCATGTGTCCACCAGTCCGGAAGCTGTCTGAAACCCATGAATCTGGACTTTTTATGGAGCCTTCAGTACATAGACATTAATTAAAGTCATTGGTCACTGGTGATTGAACTCTTCCTCCCTGTAGGCTGTGGAGGAGCAGATTAGGTTAATTTCCAACCTTCTAATCACATGGTTGGTTCCCCTGGCAAGAGCCCATCAACCTAAATTCAAGTGTGGTTGAAAAGGGCTCCTTATAATGAACAAAAGGAGAACAAAATGGCACCCCAATCCAGTATTCTGGCCTGGGAAATCCCATGGACAGAGGAGCCTGTCAGGCTACCCTCCTTAGGGTCACAAAAGTTGGACACAGCACAAGTCGAGACGTAAGCCTGCATGTTTGTCCTCACATGGAATGCTGGTCTTGAGAAATGAGAGAATAGCTGCTAAAGCACCACCACCATCTTGAACAAAAAGACACATGTATGACTCTTATCACTTAGGAAATGCCAAGAGTCTGAGGATCTCTGTGCCTGAAATGGGACAAAGACTAAATATATATTTCTTATTATAAATCACAGTATCTCAGTTGCATAATGGTTAGGAACACTGTTCTCATTTTTTATATGACAGTGTGAGACTCAAAAGGTGAAGTAACTTCCGCATTTTATCTTACTCTTACTCTCTGGCACGATGGAGGATGGGGCAACTTTGATGGCAATACAGCCACGGTTGGCACCCACCACATTCATACTGATAACACTGAATAATCAAAACTGTTGACTCCAGTTACTGAGCTGTGAGTACCCCAGTCCAGTGTCAGTCGCTCAGTTGTGCCTGACTCTGCGACCCCATGGACTGTAGCCCACCAGGCTCTTCTGTCCATGGGATTCTCCAGGCATGCATACTAGAGTGGGTTGCCATTCCCTTCTCCAGGGGATCTTCGACCCAGGGATTGAACCCTGGTCTCCTGCATTGCAGGCAGATTCTTTACCATCTGAGCTACCAGAGAAGCCCAGTGTGAGTACCTTGGTGAATAGAAAAACATCCTCTCGGTTTCTAGGGGTGTTACCTTTGTTTTAGCTTATTTCCCGATTTGTTGACCTGTGTATTTACCCTTGTGTATGGTTTATGAGAGTTCTGAACGATCGGTATATCAGGTTTTAGAAGAGTATTGAGTAACTTGTAGCAATGTCAGTGACTCTAACGTGTTGTCTCCTCTCCTGTCCCCTGGCAGCCTTGGCAATCAGAAGAAGAGGGATCTTGGCTCCGGGAGTATCCTGTGACCCTGATGCAGTTCTTCAGATACTTGTATCACAATGTCCCGGACCTGGCCTCCATGTGGATGAACCCTGATTTCCTGTGTGCACTGGCAGCCACAGTCTTCCCCTTCAACATCCGCCCTTATTCAGAAATGGTAGGAAAAGGGGAGGAAAATGTCAAAACTGGAATTAGTCTGCTCCAGTCAGCCCTTGGGTACAATCATTAGTATGCCAGATCTTTATCTGAAATTCTGTAACACTTGGCTTCTCAGTAGGTATGTTTTGTAATGTGCACATAAAATAGTCCTTCTCATTTTATTATTTAATTTATTTCAAATGCAGTTATCCACAGTAGAGATAAAAATTCAGCATAAAGCAGTTATACAGTTAGCGGCCAGTCAGTAGCTTGATATTAGAAAGAATGTGTGTTGAGTAATCTGCCCAATGGTGCCCAGTTACCACCTTGATAGGAGTGTCTGAGTAAAGCCACGTGGACTATGCAATGTGTTGAATAGCTTCACAGGAGGTTAATGTTGAAGCAAAATGCTGTTGATCCTATAGTTTGGTTTTTAGGAAACATGGAAGTGAAAATACCAAATGAAATTGAATGTGACTTGGGTACGTTTCCTCTTTATTTTACTAGGTGACTGATCTCGATGATGAAGTTGGATCTCCAGCAGAAGAATTTAAAGCCTTTGCAGCAGACACAGGGATGAACAGAAGCCAATCCGAGTACTGCAATGTGGGCGTCAAGACATACCTGACCAATCACCCAGCTAAGAAATTTGTTTTCGACTTCATGCGGGTCTTAATAATAGACAACCTCTGTCTTACGCCTGCCAGCAAGCAGACTCCACTGATAGATCTTTTGTTGGAGGTAAATACAAAGAGATGCACTTGCACCTCTTAAATTGTTTTTATAGTGAGAGCATTAATAGCCAAGCAAATTTTATGCCAAATGCCTTTCAGATTTCTAATTCCTCTGGGTTGTAAAGGCAGAACATATCATGGGCTGTGGGAATTTTTTAATCCCAAGTGTGCTAATGTATATACTATCAATTTGTTTCTTTTCTTTCTGTTCCCTTTGGCATGTCCTTTTTTTCTTAAAGATTTTTTTTAATGTGGACAATTTTTTAAGTCTTACTGAATTTATAACAGTTCTGCTTCTGTTTTATGTTTTGGGTTTTTGATTGGAAGACATGTGGGGTCTTAGCTCCCTGACCAGGGATTGAACCCGCACCCTCTCCGATGGAAGGTGAAGTCTTAACCACTGCACCGCCAGCTAAGTCCCTGCATGTCCTTAATTCAGTCCTTTATTGCCCTTTCCCTAGACCAGGAATTGACAACCTTTCCCTGTAAGGGGCCAAGTAGCAAATATTTTTAGATTTATGGGCCGTACAGTGTCTGACAACTACTTAACCTACCATTGCAGTTAGAAAAGCGCAATACATAAATGAGTGGCATAGCTGTGTTCCAATAAAACTTTATGTACAAGAACTAGCATAGGCTGAGTTTGGCTCAGGGACCCTAGTGTACCAGCTGCTTCCCCTCTAGTCTCATACAGCAGCATTGTCTCCTCAGCTTGTTAACTCCCTACTACAGTCTGTCTTATGTATCACTTCCGGTATTTCTGCTTTCAGTGTCCTGTGGGGCTTAAAACATGGTGCTCAATATGTGCTTCTTAAATTTTTCCTCAAGGCAGCAAACATGTAGGTTGCTTGGTATCTAAGCTCAGGCTGCTATAACAAACTACCCGAAACTGGGTGGCTTCAATGGCAGGCAGTTATTTCTCACAGTTCTGGTGACAGAGAAGTCCGACATAAGGCTGCCACCAGCTGGGTCAGGTCACGGTGAGGGCCCTCTTCCTGGCTTATCGACGGCTGTCCTGCTCTCACAGGGCAGAGAAAGAGCTCAGGTGGTTCTTTATCTTCCTATAAGGGTTTGAGTCCACTCATGGGGGATCCACCCTCATGGCCTGCCCAGAGCTTCCCAGATGGCTTCTCAGGGCTTCCCAGGAGACTCAGTGGTAAAGAATCTGCCTGCCAATGCAAGAAACACAGGAGACGTGGCTT
Source organism: Aepyceros melampus (assembly GCA_006408695.1). Lineage (NCBI taxonomy): Eukaryota > Metazoa > Chordata > Mammalia > Artiodactyla > Bovidae > Aepyceros > Aepyceros melampus. The sequence goes on along the minus strand of SJXQ01000761.1, from coordinate 306,693 downwards.
CACTCCCTGAGTCTGGAAGATCCCGTGGAGAAGGAAATGGCAACCCACTCCAGTATTTTTGCCTGGAGAATCCCCATGGATAGAAGAGCCTGAAGGGCTACAGTCCATGGAGTCACAAAGAGTCAGACATGACTTAGCAACTAAGCATGCATGCATCATGGCCCATCTAAACCTAATTACCTCCGGAAAGCCCTACCTTATAATATCCACACATCGAGGGTTAGGGCATAACTTATGAATTTGAGGGGAGGGGACACAAATGTTCAGTCCTTGCACTTGCTCATTCTCTTGATAAGAACTAGCTGATGTTTCAGAAAACAAACCCTAAGTGGCCACACTGCTGGCTCTAGAAGTTGACCATCCCTGAAAACCAAATATTCATATAGGAAAATCTCAAAGAGAAATTTAAAATCACAGAAGGGAATCTAAGATATAATTAGTTGCTTATTCATTCATTCTTTTGGCCAGTGCATATTGAACAGGGTCAAGCAGTACATGCGAGGGCTCTGAAAGTAGTGTTTCGTGAGAGATTTCAGTGCAAAAGACTAACTGCTTTTCTCTCTGAAAAACTTCCTGCATGCTGCTGACAGTTGTTTGACAACTGACCCTGTACTTTCTCTTCTCCCTCTAGTGGTGAAGAGAAAACAGTTAACTTTTTATTTGAACCCTTAAAACTCCAGCAGATGTTTTATCTTATTCATGTAGAAATATCTCAGCTTGATCTGTTAAATCACTAGTATAATTTAGATAAAAGTCATGCTAAGCATTTTAACCAGGACCACAGTGTTTAATATTGGCAGGAAAATAATTGGTTTCATCAATAATTCATGTGGACAAGCATGCCTGGTAGGACTTGTCCTCTTTGGAAACTAAAAATAAGAAAAAAGATGGCTAGTATTTTAGTGCCTGGGGTAAGAATGTGAAGCATTTTACGTAAAATAAAATGTTTATCATGAAATAACAGAATATAGTTCAGAAGAGGTATAAGAAAGCATAACTGAGCCAAAAAATAAGATACACATACGTAGAAGAAATGGGATAAGTGAGTATATCCAGTAATAACACTATCAGTCTTGTCAGTTCAGTTGCTCAGTCACGTCCAACTTTTTGTAACCCCATGAACTGCAGCATGCCAGGCCTCCCTGTCCATCACCAATTCCCAGAGCCTACCCAAACTCATGTCATTGAGTCGGTGATGCCATCCAACCATCTCATCCTTTGTCATCCCCTTCTCCTCCTGCCCTCAATCTTTCCCAGCATCAGGGTCTTTTCAAATGAGTCAGCTCTTTGCATCAGGTTGCCAGAGTACTGGAGTTTCAGCTTCAGCGTCAGTCCTTCCAGTGAATATTCAGGACTGATTTCCTTTAGGATGGCCTGGTTGGATCTCCTTGCAGTCCAAGGGACTCTCAAGAGTCTTCTCCAACACCACAGTCAAAGCATCAATTCTTCAGTCAGCCAAGTAATGTCTCTGCTTTTTAATATGCTGTCTAGGTTGGTCATAACTTTCCTTCCAAGAAGTAAACATCTTTTCATTTCATGGCTGCAGTCACCATCTGCAGTGATTTTGGAGGCCCAAAAAATAAAGTCATCCAGTTTCCACTGTTTCCCCATCTATTTGCCATGAAGTGATGGGACCGGATGCCATGATCTTCTGAATGTTGAGCTTTAAGCCAACTTTTTCACTCTCCTCTTTCACTTTCATCAGGAAGCTCTTGAGTTCTTCTTCACTTTTCGCCATAAGGGTGGTGTCATCTGCATATCTGAGGTTATTGATATTTCTCCCAGCAATCTTGATTCTAGCTTGTGTTTCATCCAGCCCAGCCTTTCTCATGATGAACTCTGTATATCAGTCTTGTAGGAATCCTAATAGCTAACTATCAATTGATAAATTATGTAATTATCTCTTATTTTAGTTTTTCTGTATTTTTCAGTGAGGAAAGCTTGATATGGCCTGTATTAACTTTGAGGTAACATTCTCATTATTGTGGTCACTAATTTGCCCTATAGTGGAATTGTATCTGATTGCATTAGGGTGTCAGGGGTGGTAGGATGATATTTTAGGAAGAACCAGAGAGTGTCAAGATTGAATTTCCCAAATAGATCATTAGCTCTTTAAAGTTAGGGACCAACTTTCATGTGTCCTTTTATCTCTCACAAAATTAGCTCAGTGTCTTGATATGTTCTTTAAGTAATTTTGAATCATTTAACTATAACTGCATCCCTGCTGCTGCTAAATCACTTCAGTCGTGTCCGACTCTGTGCGACCCCATAGACAGCAGCCCACCAGGCTCCCCCATCCCTGGGATTCTCCAGGCGAGAACACTGGAGTGGGTTGCCATTTCCTTCTCCAATGCGTGGAAGTGAAATCACTCAGTTGTGTCTGACTCTGAGTGACCCCATGTACTGTAGCCCACCAGGCTCTTCCATCCATGGGATTTTCCAGGCAAGAGTACTGAGTGGGGTAACTGCATCCCTGGCCTTTCCCAAAGAAGATATGATACTATCTAATAAAAGATACATAAATTTGCTTTTAAAAATACATGCTTTTAGGGACTTCCCTGGTGGTCTAGTGGCAAAAATTCTGTATTCCTAATGCAGGGGACCCAGGTTTGACTTGGTCACACATAGAACTAGATCCTGTATGCCGCAACTATGACCTGATGCAGCCAAATAAATATTTTCTTTTTAAAAAAAGCATAAGACCTTTACAGAGGAAAAAAATATACTTCTTAAAATTTATGCTTCAAATCTAACACACACAGAACACACATACAAAAAATAGTGAAAAAGATATTGCACTCCCTGTTTTCCTGTAGTGTGAAAAAATAAGTTATAATCATATGATTTTTAATGTTATGATTGTGAAGTCTTTATCTCTGAAGAAGCCCAAGAAGAGAATTATACTATACACTTGCCATTTACCTTCATGGAAGAAGGGGTTTGAACCAACTGATTTTCAGTCTGATATGCTCATGCCAGACTATTTTCAGTCTTAAGATTATTTGGGATTTTATCACAAGAGTATCTGCTTATTTCACTACATCTACAAAAGAATGTGTGGAATTATCTTTATTAGCAGTCTAGAAAAATAAAAGATCTGCGTTCATCTAGACCGGCCACAGTGTGAGTCAGGTCAAATACAAGGGAGACAGTGTGGTGGTGTAGCAAAGCCTGGATTAAATTCTGGCCCTGATGTTTATTATATAAACACTTTAATCTCACTAAGCCAAATTCATTCTCTGAAGAATGATATTATATACTATCTCCCCTAGGTGATTTCTGTGAGAGTTAAATAAATAATAGGTAAATCACCCAGCAAAACTATTTTGAGAAATTAAACATGCTGCTTTTAGCTGTGTAACCTTGACTCAGCTCAGTTCTCTTCATCCCTTCTAGTTTCCCCACCTTTAAAATAGTATAGGAGATTCCCAGGGGATTTGTGCACATGTTAACATTTAGGAAGCACTTCCTAATCTCAAACTGTATCCCATGGGTCAAATCTAGCCTGCCTTTATAAATAAAAGTTTTGTTGGAACACACAAAAAGAATATAAAAATAGAATCTGCCTCTGAGGACCATAGTGAGAAATAAGATGATCCGTTTAAGGTTCCTAACACAGCACCTGGCCCATAAGACTTACTCAGAAACCAAATGGCCTGTCTTGTACCTGGGCCTCCAGCTGCTCTTCCCTGGCGCGTCTTGCCCAGTGTCCCTGTTGTCACCACCAGGCATCTTGTGGAGAAAGTGGACGCTCCGTTGCTTCCAACTCTTTTGCAACCCCATGGATTGTAGCCCACCAGGCTCCTCTATCCATGGAATTCTCCAGGCAAGAATACTGGAGTGCGTTGCCATGCCCTCCTCCAGGGGATCTTCCTGATCCAGGGATCAAACTCGAGCCTTGAGCATTGCAGGCAGATTCTTTATTATCTAAACAACCAGGTCTCATGGAGGGCCACATGAATTTGTTGCATGTGGCCATGGAAGGAATGTACCTGAGAACAGTCATAAAGTACCCATACAGACCTAAAAGAAAGAAAGATAGTGAAGTGGAGGAGTTCACTGCTTTCTGCCCCTGCCATCTTCTTAAAAGACCTCCCCATTCACATCAGAGTGAAAGCCATGTGACTGCAGAGCAATAAACAACCCCTGCACCCCCACCCCTACCCCCCTGCAAAGTGGAAAAGTGGGCGGGCACTGTTATAAAATACCTGACAGAAGGGAAGCCAGTGAAGAGGAGCACTGCGGTCAGGATGACAAAGCAGCCCCGTCCCATTACAGAGAGTACGGAACCCTCAAGGCCTTCCTCCCCAAGCCGCGGTGCTCCCATTACAGACAGTACGGAACCCTGAAGGCCTTCCTCCCCAAGCCACAGTGCTCTCAGCTGTGGGCCGCAGACACACATCGGCTGTCTGGCCTGTGTCCAGGAAGATTCTGTCTGGCATCCCCAGGCCTCAAAAAGGGGCTTTGATTCTTTGAAGACAGATGTTATTGGCTGGCTTGTGTTTCCTCTGGGAAGCTAGATCTGACAGCCAGAGGCCAGAGCATACCACAGTGCTTATCCTCCCTTCGTTCTGCGCTCAACTCATCCTGGTTGTCTGGTGAGCCAACCAGGCTTATCTGGAAAACCATGACAGAGAAATCAGTAGTAGAGTTACTCTTGTTGTACATCTGTTAACTTCAATTTGGAAATTTTCAGTAGGGCTGGAAGAGTAGGGCAAGTAAAGCAGTGAACTTTGGCATCAAAGAAACTGAGCTTTGAAACCTAGTTTTGACTTGACCAACTGACTTAACCACTCTAAGCCTCAGTTACCTCATCTCAAAAGTGGAGACGATAGTATCTACTTAAAAACGGTATTTTGCAGAATGAGATAAGGTACATAAAACTCAGCAGTGTCTGGCACATAATTGTGTTCAGTGAATTGTTTTTTAAAATAAATGGAGAGAACTATGCATGCACTCACAAAGTCTTAAGTCCTTTCAAAGTTAGGCTGCTGTGAGCCTCAGCAAGAACATTTGAGCTTGGAGGTTAGAGCCAAGAACAGTTAATTCTGGGTCATGATCACTCATGACACAGCTTCAGTGAACAGACAATTAAATACCTTTTGGTGATTGTTCTCAGTTGCTCACCTGTGTTCAACTCTTTGTGGCCCATGGACTGTAGCCCGCCAAGCTCCTCTGTCCGTGGAATTTTCCAGGCAAGAATCCTGGAGTAGGTTAGCATTTCTTCCTCCAGGGTCAGATCCTCCTTCAGACCCGGGGATGGAACCTGTGTCTCTTATGGCTACTGCATTGGCAGGAGGATTCTTTTCCACTAGCTCCACCTGGGAAGCCCTGGTGGTAACTGCTGCTGCTGCTAAGTCGCTGCAGTCGTTTCCAACTCTGTGCGACCCCATAGACAGCAACCTAACAGGCTCCCCCATCCCCGGGATTCTCTAGGCAAGAACACTGGAGTGTGTTGCCAGTTCCTTCTCCAGTGCATGAAAGTGAAAAGTGAAAGTGAAGTCGCTCCGTCATGTCTGATCTTAGCAACCCCATGGTCTGCAGCCTACCAGGCTCTCCGTCCCTGGGATTCTCCTGAGCCAGCCTTAAATCGTTATGGAATACTGTTTAATGAAGTGAAAATAAATATTGTTGACAGATCAAGCTACTTCTCTTTGTACTATGTTCCCTGTTTTACAGACTCCAAAACTTTCTCTTGTTAATTAAGGCTATATAAACCTTACTCACTCTTACTTTCTCATTAGCCACATTGAGTTGATTATAATCCTGAATAAGTATTGCTGACTTCAGGGGTATTAAAATCCTGCTGTGAACGGCCTCTAATCTAATTAAAAGATAGTCCTCATAGACTCATCAATCTTCAGCTTATCACTTCAATGTCTTTACTTTCCCTTGCCTTGGCAGGGGTCGGGTCTTCAAGGCCTCTCAGCCTGAGGAATGGGCTGGCCTTGGCCCCAGCTCTCCTGCTGTCTGTTCAGCTGCACAGGAAAATGGATTAAGATTAAAAACAACATGACATGACCTTCGCTTTTTCCCAGATTGCTCTCTTGCCAAACCAAACTCCTAAGCACTAATATTCTTTTAACTGTTACTTGGCCCATATTTTGTTATTTTAAAACTGGATAAATGTATTTTACCACAAAAACAGAGAAACATTTGTTAAAACTTTGGTTGGTTTGTAAATCCTTAGAATAATATCTTTTATCTGAATATAAAATTCCGATTTTAACTACTTTTTTTTAAAACATTTATTAGGACTGCTTTGAAAATCAGAATAGAAAGAAATGGATTTTTTTCCCCAATAGAGTATATTTTAATTTTAAATACATAAAGCCAAAACAGTGTCCCACTTTCATGTCATGGTTATAAACATAGTCCCGGACCAGTCTGTGCGAGAGGAAATAGATTGTTTAATTTCATCGGCAAAGCATCACGCCTCTGCTTATAACTACAAATCCAGATCTCTTTTTAAGAAACAACCTCATGTCAGTTTATTGAATGGTTCAATATCTACCTCCTGTGAAAGCCAGCTAACAGGACTGCATAGAGAATAACAAAAGGATCTCTCTTACCTTTCTTCCCTGTGTTCCCAGTGCTTCGCCCCCTCTCAGGTTAGAGACCTCAAAGTTATGCACCTGGATTGTATCACCCTAGTTATAGAGTGAAATGCCATCAGAGAACTGTAGTTTAACTTTATGCCCTAAGCTTTTATTCACAATAATTTAAAAAATCAGCTTTGTACTCTATAAAACCATTATCAAAGGTATTACCTATTGAGTTGTTCATTGTCCGCTTTATAAAAAAAACCCACAGAGAACATTCTTTTCAGAACCATCTAGGAAAATATCCTTGCTGGCTCACTAGTGTGTGTGTGTGTGTGTGTGTGTGTGTTTTTTTTTTTTAATATTTTATAGATAATAAAAAGCTTTGTAAACCTTTTTTTCTCCTCCTCCTTGACCCTAGGAAGCTCCAAGTGAAATTGTGTGCTAATTAATTTTTGATACACATACTCCTGTCCCCATTGACTTTACCTTCTTAGTTACTAGATTCCTGAGCTTTTGTGTTGGTTTACATGGCTGTATGATTTGTTTTACCTGTAATCACTAAAAACTTCCTGATTTCTTTTGAAAGTGAGATTATAATAATATGAAAATTTTATTAAATACTCAAAATGTTGAGAATACTGTTTTTGGAGGAATGGATTCAGAAGACAATATGCCTGTTCAAATTTTTTTTTTTAATCTATGATCAGAAAAATAGAGTATACACATGCATACCATCCCTCATGACATATTTTATTACTTACCAATAGGGGCTTTTTTTTAGTGTGACTATGGTAATATAACTATGGTTGAGCCTTACCTTCATTGAATTGCTTCTGTTTCTAATTCTAAAATTTATTACTTAGGCTTCCCCTGAGAGATCGACAAGAACTCAGCAAAAAGAATTTCAGACTTACATTTTGGATAGTGTGATGGATCATTTGCTTGCAGCTGATGTTTTACTGGGTAATATTATGGTATCTTCACTTTGTTAAAAAAATGCTTGTAATCACTTCCCTTCTTATCTAAACTCCAAGTATACCACTGTTTTAACTTCACCTTTTTCCTTCTTTCCTGTGCATTTTCCCATCGTATTGGTATTTTCCTTTGAACCTGGCCTTAATGATCAGCAACGGGGACTACTTAAGCTGCTTGTCCACTTTAGTACATTCAGAGGTGGCAGGAAGGGGACAAGGAAAGAGAAAAAAGTGTTTTTAAAACCATATTATGCGAACAGGCTCTATTTTTATAAATTAGCTAATACTTTAAAAAATTAACGATTGAAGTATAGTTACAAACAAGCAAATTATAAATGTAGCACTCTGTGAATGACCACCCAGACAACATGCCTCTATAAGAACAATTGATAGAAATGGGCTACCAGCACCCGCAGAAACTCCCCTCTTCCTTGACCCAATTACTAGTCTCTGAGTCACTGCCTCAACTTCTAAAATAGCAGATTCATTTCACCTGTCCTTGAACCTTATCCACACAGGATCACACAACATGTATTCTCTTTAGTCCAGCTTTTTATACTCAATTCTGTGTTCATGAGATTTATCCACATAGTTGCATGTGGCAGGAGTCCTTTCATTTCTGTGTAATGTCCTTTTATATGAATATATAAATTTATCCAATTTGTTGTTGATGGACATTCAGTAGTTTTTAGCTGGAGATAATTAGAAATAAAACTGCTATCAATGTTCTTATAGGGGCCACGTGTCTGTATAATATTTAATATATATCTGTTGAGTATATACCTCAGGTGGAATTATTGGGTCATGGGTATCTATGTTATTCTTTGGAATGGTTTTTAGGACATAAATTCAAAGCACATTAAAATGTGTTTCTGCCTCTATCTAGTTAAAACTATAAAACATAGTGGAACTAACATAAAACTGATAAAATTGAAAGGAGAAGGAAAAGTAATTATTTAGCATATTTGCTACTTGAATTTCTGGTGATTATATGAATCATAGAACCTCCATGCTATTACCTTATCATTATTTTATAAAGTAAATTTGCCAAGAAAATCTTTAATTTTTCATAACATGCAACTCTCAAAGCATAGTGTCAAGTCAAACTTTTGTATCTGTTTTTATCACTTGGGAATCTTTACATAGTATCAGTTTTACTACATAAAGACACACAATGAAAAGTTTTGCATCATATAGTAATTTAGAGTTAGGCAGAAATAATAATTGCAATCAGTAAAAACTCCAAATTTCTAGAAAGGAGGGGCTTAAAGAGGTCATTCTCCACTGGAGGCGGAGCCAGAAGGATTAGCCTTGAGGCAGTATGTACACAGCAGGCACACTCAAGACCGTGGGGCAACTATGGAAGTGAAACAGTGCTGATAAGGATCATGGATGGGTCAAAAGGTACCCCTTGGCACCACCACCACTGATTATTCCTAATTCCTCTGGACTTCTCTTCTGCCAAAATTACTTCCTTGTGCTTAGAGGTATATTCAAAAAGAGACAGTTTAATGGTTTCCATTATCCTTTATTAGTTACACAGTATCAATTTACAGCTGATAAACTGACAATTTTTCTCTCAAAGGGGGACCATCTGTCACTGAGTTTAAGTTGAACTGTTTTCTTATCACAGACTCTCATAAGATAGAAAGTTCACAGTCTGCATCCATAACATTTTTATCCTGCAGAAAGTATCTCTTTCAGCATTTATCATGACTTCTGGCCATGAACATCATTTTGCTTCAATTGGTCCATAAGAGTTATGAGTCTTATTTCTGATTATAGTAGGCATACTCATTTTTCCTTCGCCTGACTTGTTTAAAGGTCTGGTTGATATCCATTTTCTTAGACTTTTTTTTTTTTCCTGTTGGAATTTAGGAGAAGATGCATCTCTTCCTATCACCAGTGGAGGAAGCTACCAGGTATTGGTGAACAATGTGTTTTATTTCACACAACGTGTGGTGGACAAGCTTTGGCAAGGCATGTTCAACAAAGAATCTAAACTTCTTATAGATTTTATAATTCAACTAATTGCACAGGTAATCCATTGTCATATTAGCTGTAGAGTACATGTTTTCCTATTGCAAAATCTTCCTCGGGTGTCAAAATTGTTGGAAATAATTGTAACTAATAAGATAAGGAATGTTGACATTTACTATGAAGCTCAGCTTATTAAAAGTGAATAAAACCTTTGCATCATAACCATTTCCCCGTTACCTCCTGGCCTGGTGTCCTCTTTCTCTCCAGCTGTGGGTTTTCCACTGTCTTCCCCACTGACATCACTCTTTCCTGCACTCATAGCTGGATAACTTCCCTTTGATTTAAAGACCTTATGTTAACAGGATTTGATAGACTTTCATAGTATGATGAAAGGTTTACAGAGCATGAAGATTTGCTGTTAAGGGAGTATTCTCTTCTTGCAGTTGAATCTTCACACAGTCCATTGGAGCCCTGTTTCCTTGAAAGTGTCATTTTACTGCCTGTCTGGGCTGCTTTTGCCTGGTTTGGCACAAGCGACAAATCTCATTCAACACACGATGTAGCCAGCAGGAAAGACCCTCGTCGTGTGTTATTAGCACGTGGTGCAGAGGTTCTTTCATGTCACCTAAGAATTTAAAAGTAAACTTGTATGTAAGTCAGAGAAAAGTTCTCAAGTAAGATGAAAGTAGAACATCAGACAAAGTTTTTACTAATGTTTTAGGTAATCTGTGTGTGTAATTTTGAGTAGATGCTGATCACCCTGCCAGAACTTGTGGGAAGGAGATGCTATCTGGCTGGCACCTCCTCCTGTTCTCAGGGAGGCTGCTTCACTCCCAGGAGGGCTGGCAGCTCTCCTCACCAGGAGGTTTATTTACACATAACATTCATCTCCTGACATCACATTTATGTGTCTCTTGGGCTCAGAACCTAATAATAGCAAGTGCTTTGTATTTTTTGTTAATAACTCAGCACCCCAGTACTTAGCATGGTGTCTGGTACACAATAAACCTAATAAATGTTCATGTGTGAATGATAAGCAGGGTTTTTGGGTTTTGTTTTGTTTTGTTTTGTTTTTTCCATTTTACCAAGTAAAGTCTCTCTCATTTCTCTAGTCAAAGAGGAGATCCCAGGGTTGTCACTGGATGCGGTCTATCACTGCCTCAACAGGACCATCCTCTACCAGTTCTCCCGGGCGCACAAAACCGTCCCGCAGCAAGTAGCCCTGCTCGACTCGCTCAGGGTCCTGACCGTCAACAGGAACCTGATCCTGGGCCCTGGGAACCACGACCAAGAATTCATCAGCTGCCTGGCCCACTGCCTTGTTAACCTGCATGTTGGGAGGTAACTTTCAGGTTCAGTTTAAACTGGTCTTTATTTTATTAATACTTTTTGGATGATAGCATTTCTTTTTTTTGTAATCTCAGTTTTACTTACAATTTCATGAGAAGGTAAAAGACAAGTATTGAATTTTTGCAATGAGATAATGATTTTTTTTTGCTTTAATTTCCTATATCTTTTCTTTTTGTTCATCACGTGTCATATATACTTTTAAAAAAGATTGTTTACTTTTAAAGTAAGTTAGATACACGCTGTCAGAGGTGAAGAGGAGTAAAAGGACAAGAATGCAGTAAATAAATGCAATATGGGTAAAATTAGTATTTTTCCATTGAATGTTTTGACGGATATCTCTTTGGTGTCTTCTGGGGGCCAGGCATTGAGTTAGGGACTGGGAAGAAATATGAGTAAGTCAGATCCTGTGGCAGGTCTTGGAGCTCACAGTCTAGGAGGGAGGACCAGTAACTAAGCACAGCCAGTTGGATGTGCTAAGTGCTCTGCTAGAAGCGCGGTGCTCAGGGAGAAAGCACGTGACAGGTGGCCTCTGCCTGGGAGAGAGGAGGAAGTTAACCATCTCAAGGAAATGAGGAAAAGTGATACCAGAAGAAAGTGTTCACCTGTGTGATTTCCCAGAGGGCAAAAAGAATACGGTGCATAGGAAACTGCACATATTCCCACTGCCGCTGGAACACAGAGTAGTAACATAGAGATGGGACAGGGAGCAAAGACATATGAGGAAAATGCTCATAAATGAACTTTTTGTAATTTTTAGGTAAAAATGTTAATAGTCATCAAAAAGCATCTGAAATAGTATGCTCTCTTAATGCTGTAATTTAATTTAATTACATTTAGTCAAGTGGATTTGTGATATCACTCCTTAAAAATGACATTTCCCTGATAAATTACAAGTTCTGTTTTGTGAATCTGCCCAATGTCTGTCTGCCATTAATGGAGCTTTGTGACAGAGCCAGCATTCACTTGTGTCTGCAGAGTGATAGTCATTGCAGTTTGCAGCTACAATAATTTCCTTCATAGAATTTAAACTGCCTGGAATTTTCTAGCAATGTGGATGGATTTGGACTGGAAGCAGAAGCCCGCATGACTACATGGCATATTATGATCCCCTCGGACATTGAACCAGATGGTGGTTACAGCCAAGATATTAGTGAAGGTAATTATCTCAATTCCCTCCCCCCACCTTTATCTCCACTCATTTCTGATTTTTAACAGCTTATTAACCAGAAATGTATTAATAAATCTCTTGTTACCCAAACACTATTGACCAGAGATGTTTCAATATTCACTTACACAAACAAGTCACTGGCCACAGACATTAGTTTCTGCAAAAATCCCCCGGTCAATAATGTGTTAAGATATAGCCAAAAAAACTAACTTTCAGAAACTGCCAGCATTGACAATCTGTCTCCCCATAGCGCACACCTGAGCATATACCAATACACCCACCAACATACACTGGCATGCTGGCTGTATATCTCCTTATGCTAGGATGGGTAAACCACTAACCACTGATAATGCTTGCCTTCCACATTTCATAGTAACACTGGAAAACTTGGTGGTACATTTGCACAAACAGTAGCACAAACACTAAACTGGTGCTTATCATTAAGAGAGCCAGCTACTGGTATTAAGCCAATCACAGTAGAGGCAAATATTGCTTGAGACAAGTTGTCAGTACAACCATTTTTATTCTTTCTTCCTCTCTTTTTTAATCTAGTTCTCCCACTGATTTTGTTAAGTTCCATGCACTGAAGTCTTCAGGTGGATTGATTTCTAATTTCCAACAATGTTCAGTTGAAAAGATTAGATAATTACAGGAGTGTTGTCTCTCCAGCAATGTAGTGTGGTAGTTCTACATATGATTTTATCCTTTGTCCAGTTCTTATTCTTTCATTCATTTAGGAATTAATTTGTTCTGTTATTTCACTAAAATTTCTTGAATCCCAGAGATTGTTTCCTCCCAAAGAACTAACTCTAGAAAACTGGTTCTCAAAGTGAAGGGCTCAGATAAGAAACATTGGCATAATTTGGGAACTTGTTGGAAAAGCATATTCTCTGGTCTGACTCAGATCTGCTGAGTACACAGTACTCAGATACTCTGGAAGGTGGAGACCAGCGATCTGTTTTAACAAACTCCCAAGTGATCCCACTACTACTACTACTAAGTCGCTTCAGTCGTGTCCGAGTCTGTGCGACCCCATAGATGGCAACCCACCAGGCTCTGCCATCCCTGGGATTCTCCAGGCAAGAATACTGGAGTGAGTTGCCATTTCCTTCTCTAATGCATGAAAGTGAAAAGTCAAAGTGAAGTCGCTCAGTCATCTCCAACTCTTAGTGACCCCATGGACTGCAGCCCACCAGGCTCCTCCGTCCATAGGATTTTCCAGGCAAGAGTGCTGGAGTGGGTGCCATTGCCTTCTCCCCAAGTGATCCTGCTGCTTGCCAAATACTGACTGGTCTAGAGCAGTAGTCCAAAGTCAGATGGAATTTAGTAGTAAAAACTCTAAAAATGTTTATTATTTCTTTCCTTTTGCAAACTATTCAAGAATAGTTAACTTATTAGTGAGTATACTTAAATATTGAATTGTCCAAAAAGTTTGTTCAGGTTTTCCATAGGATCGTATGGAAAAACCCAAAGGAAATTTTTTAGCCAACCCAATATTTAGATCTAAAATTTACTTTTAAGTGAGGAGTATATTCTTCTCTTTCAATATAAGATAGATAATAAGATGTGTATGTGATTTTCAGTTTTATAAATTAAAATGCACTCTTTTTGCTTGAATAGAAAGTTACTTTAAATTTTCCAAGTAGCCAACCACGTTTTTGGTTATCTGAATAATCATTTCTTTCTTTTTTTTTTTTAAACTGAGCTGGCTATAATGTGAAGCTTTTTTTTTTTTTTGGATGATTAATTACTGTACATCTAAGTTGAAATTCTTAGATGTAAAACAGTTTTAAAAATACTAACTACCTTTGTATTATTTTTGATCAGTTGCTGTTTTTCATTTCCTAGGGCGTCAGCTTCTCATAAAAGCTGTCAACAGAGTTTGGACAGAATTAATTCATAGTAAGAAACAAGTCTTGGAGGAGCTTTTCAAAGTCACTCTACCTGTGAATGAAAGAGGCCATGTGGACATAGCTATAGCAAGGCCGCTCATCGAAGAAGCTAGTTTGAAGTGCTGGCAGAATCATCTGGGTAAGAATGTTTACAGATACCATGTGGCCAAGAGACTTACACATGACTATCATATGTGGGTGCCCTTTAGAAATGAAATTAAAACTTTCCCCAAAGAATATTATGATGGCAGTAGAAATGAAAATCAATACAGTCTAGCCCATTCTAGAATGATTATATTGTATTGGGCTTCCCTTGTGGCTCAGCTGGTAAAGAGTCCACCTGCATTGTGGGAGAACTAGGTTCGATCCGGGTTAGGAAGATCCCCTGGAGAAGGGAAAGGCTACCCACTCCAGTATTCTGGCCTGGAGAATTTCATGGACTGTACGGTCCATGGGGTTGCAAAGAGCTGGACACTACTGAGCACTTTCACAATGATTATGCTGAAATTAAGCTTTTCTTCTTAGATTTTTTTTTTTAAATCTGAGATGTGTTATACATCAAGGTATCTATGAGCTTGGTAAATAATATATTGCTCACAACTTCAGTATGGTCACCATCTTAGCTACGACTCCATATCCCTTATCTGTAATTCTAAAGTGCCAAAAACCCTAAAAATCCAAAATGTTATTATTAATTTGATGCCAGAACTCACTTGGTGGCAAAACCTAACCTATCTTTGTTTATCCTACTAGGCGTGAATATTCATACATTTTGTTGCAGAAATATTAATTATTATTTTATTCATTCTGTTTATTACGCTAGACCCTCAGATGGTATTGTATAACATATAGTATACATACCATATCACCTTTTAAAATGCCAAACTTTTTGAATTCCAAAGTATACACAACACCATAGACTTTAGGTAGGGCATTGTGAATTGTTATTAACATAGAAATTGATGACAGGTAAAATAAATTTGCATAGCATTGCAGAGCTATGAGGTTTCACCCAAATGTGAGTCCAGCCAGTACAATAATTATTAAGCAGCTATCCTTACACAAGATAAGTAGATGTCATATCTAAGACAGCATTTACAGATGCTTTTATAACTACAGAAATGCGCTTTGTAACTATGATGAGAAACTATTAAAAGTAAGGCGAGTAAATACATGGACAAATTGTAAAATACTCTTAATTTTAATTCTGTAGCCCATGAAAAGAAGTGCATAAGTCGAGGAGAAGCTTTAGTGCCCACCACACAATCCAAATTGTCCCGTGTCAGCAGTGGCTTTGGTCTTTCCAAGTTAACGGGATCAAGGAGGAATCGAAAGGAAAGTGGGCTTCATAAACACAGCCTTTCCACCCAGGTACATCGTTTAGTTTTATTAATGATATTAGAACTTTGTATTTCAAGGTTTAGTTACAGTGTTTTTTTATATAATACACTTAACACATAACAAGCATATGATTTGAATCGACTCTCTGCATTTTTGCTTTCGGACAGATAACTCTGGTTATGGGGGTCTTCTCCCATTTTATTATGATACAGTTGCGCTATGAATGTTGTGTATTTGATCCATGTCATGAATGAATATAAGATGAGATTCAGATATTGATATATGATCAGACTATAGTTTTTTCCCAATTTTTTCAAGCATTCAATAGTTCTGTTATTAATAGTTATATACATTTTAAATCAATAACACAATGACTTTTTTAATAATTTTATTAGACACACCAATTGTTGATTTTTTTTTTAACTCCTCCACCCCAGCATTAATTTCTGCCTCATCATACTCTCTTTGCCATCTCAGAATCTCAGTGGCACCGTGAAAAGCATCTGGGAGAAACCATGTGTATGAGTCATTCCATGTGTCAGGTCGGGCTCCCTACCAGGCGCCTTCTGAGAGAGGGTTTAGTGTGCAGCCTGCTTATTAGGGGTGCCCTTGATATTTGTGGTAGGGAGAAAAACAAAGCAGGACTGGTTATGGGGAAATGTCAGGGTACAGTGCAGGTCTGGTGACAGACCAGGTAGCCCCAAGTGGAGCCTTGGTACCAAAATGACCTGGCGGAGTTTACCTATACTGAGCTGGAATGGCTCAGCCCGCTTGCCCCCAAGTCAGGCAGTGATTGTGGGGTACACCGCAGCTCTCTGCAGCTGTGATGATCCCTGAAGTACGGACAGCACACTCAGAAGCTGTGGCAGTGAGCCCTTCCTTGAAGGGGCAGTAGAGGTTGGGGTGTTGGGGTCTGAGTCCATCACATAAGCCTCCATCAGATTCATCAGATAATTCATCCTTCACAGTTTTTTGTGGGATATTTGGGATGTTGTTGTGATGCCTTTAATAATTTTAACTAAGTGCCTTATTTCAAGGCTAGTTAACATTTTCTTTTTCAGAAAATCCATGAAATAAGACTCTTTTTCCACCCATTATTAGGAGATTTCTCAGTGGATGTTTACACATATCGCTGTTGTTCGTGACCTGGTAGACACACAATATAAGGAATATCAGGAGGTAAGAGTCATAACCATAATAATGGTTTGTTTTGCATTTCTCACGTGAGAAAAGACTGTTCCCCTTGTTATCTTCCTACTCCTTTTTCCTTTTAAAAGTAAGTTGCTGAACTGCATTCATCATCAAAGGTGATGTTTTTCATTATTCCTGGCAGCAGCTACTTTGGCCATTGGTTTTAAGAAAGAAAGTGGAACTTCCTTTGGGCAAACTGCATTAAAAAGTGACAGACTGGAGATCAGCACAGCTGAACCCTAATAACATTCATGACCATATTTCATGTGTTTGTTCCTAATAAAAATTAAAATGTCAGAAGATCCCTCTTTCAGACTTAATCAGAGATCATCAACATGTGCATCAAAGTCTCTGAGAAGTCTCTTAAAATTCTAAAAAATTAAAACATAAAAAGTTTTTTTTATTATTATTAAGTCCTTGGTACTTTTGTCAATAAAAACTTCAGTGAAATCTTTTTGATTAATTCATAATTACTCTACAACTTATCCTAAGTATTTGCATGGCAGCTAAATTGTATGCATTAAGGATTTCTGAATGATAAGCTGCTAATATTTTATGGCCATGATACTAGATACTTAGTTATTACAGGTGATTTCCTCCTGTCAGAAACACATAAGTACTATTACGGTATCATATAACATCAAGATGACTTCTTCAGTAACCATTAGGGTTAGTCATATAAAGAGATCTTTATTCCTAGACTTTAAAAGTATATGCTTATATTTCATGAATCATTAGATCAGTTAGCCATAAGCATCTACTGTTGAAATGTTACACACTTAGGCATTTGACAATAGCAAGAAGTTATTCCACAAGTCATACGTTTCCCTTATAGTAAGTTGATCTGAATCTCTCCCAGTGGCCATGTAAAAATGATTTTCCTTTTCTTTTTATATAAATGTTAAGTTCCCTATCAGAACTGCATGTGTATATTCTTTACCTAAAAGTATTGGAAATGTTACGGAGATCAGCAGGTATCTAGTGTGTTGGCAATATTTCTTGACCTGGCCTTGCAGATTTTCTTTTATTCCTGTTCTGGTAACTGCTTTACAATCTGGGGTGGGGAAGGGGATTGAGCCTTAAATTCATGTCTTTTCTATCTCTCACTGGACAAGCCATTACACTGTATTTTCATAAGTGATGTTGCCGTCTTCCCTGTGTCTTGAGTTGCAAGTTTCTTCTACACTCCAGTCAAGTGTACTGCGCTCTCAGGCTGCCCTGTACACACCTTCCACGGAAGCTGGCGTTAAACAGTCCCCTTGGGCCATCACTAAAACCCCCCCCCTTCTCACAAAATAGCTTATTTTAGCCACAATAAGTGTAATTTTACTTTTATGATATTGCTGAAATGGCATGGATTGGGTTCTGTTACCAAATACTAACTTGGTTTTAAGCTGTTTATAGACTTTTAATTGTTGCTCCTGCTTTTGCTTGAAAACCAACCTGGACTCCACCCCTACTCCCTTAGCGTCAGCAAAATGCCCTGAAGTACGTGACGGAAGAGTGGTGCCAGATCGAGTACGAACTGCTGCGGGAGCGGGGGCTCTGGGGCCCCCCGATCGGTTCTCATCTCGACAAGTGGATGTTGGAGATGACAGAGGGGCCCTGCAGAATGAGGAAAAAAATGGTGCGAAATGATATGTTTTATAACCATTACCCTTACGTGCCAGAAACGGAGCAGGAAACCAATGTGGCGGTGAGTGCTCAAAAGCCAGCGTTTGTCATGGCGGTCTCAAGTTGCCCTTCTTTTTTTTGCAAGCATTTTCTCTTACTAGATCAGTTACGTGAAATACCTGATCTAGAAAATTCGATGAACTGTATTACGTTGGCACTGTCAGGATGGTGGCGATGGAATGAAAAGATAAGCAGGGAGATCGCACAGTGAAGCAGCTTAGGTTGGAAACCCTGAGCTGCCCACTTAGTAGCTGATAACCTAGTATCAGCCACGTGAACCTCTTTAGGTTCTGCTGTCTTCACACCTAAAATGGAGAAAAAATAGCAGTTCCATCTTAGAAGCCATTAGGATAAAGTGATTAAAATTAGTCAAGTACTCGGAATAGTGTCTAGCACAGAATAAATACTATCTGACTGTTAAGTAAATAAAATAACAGGGCCACTAAGCAGTACTCTAAAGAAATGCAGAGTGCAGTTAAAGAGTAATAGTAGCCCGCGTGTCTAGATCATCCCAGTTATGTTGAGAAGCTTCGTCACAGGTTATGCCGGTATAAAACAGACAGCATTTGCCCTTCAGTTCCCTTTTATTCAGACAAGTTGCCCTTCCTAAAGACTTCATTCAGATTTTTGCACTGACCAGAAAAATGTTGTCTCTAAACTGATCTTGATTTAAGAATCATGCTCTTTTTTTCTTTTTTTTTTTAACATTTGGGGAAATGCAGTCTTCCCCAGTAAAGTCACTGCAGATTTAGGAAAAGAAACCCCTTCACTGTTTAAGTACTTTCACATTCTTGACTCAAACATGATTCTCTCAACAATGGAAGAAACCAAGATTTATAAAAAAGACTTGGTGCATGTGTCTTCTAGTGAGAAGATGGTGTAACATGAGACAACTTGGATTGCTCCAGTGCCTCTTTTTTTTCTCAGCCAAAACCCTGGCTTCATTTATCTTGTGCTAATTGACTCCACTTTGTCCTGTTGCTACTTAGAATATCATAGATCTTAGACCTGCTAATATATAGTTGTTTACAAAGATTGCTCCCTAAAGTTTATTTTTCTCAAAGCTATTTCATTCTGTCAAAAATGCCATACTTTGTAAATTTTAACTTAAAGCACTATAATTTCTCACACTAGTGTACTCTATAGAAAAAAAAATCCACCTATATTTTTGCAGCCTTCTAATAGCACCTACTTTTGTCAGAGCATACTAGCAGTACAGTTTCTGATTATTCATCCATTTTTCCCAAGTAAATAATTGAATAAGAATTTAAGCTTATAGCAATTTGATAAAATATGTTTTTGTGAAATCAACACTCATTCAAATTGAATACATTTAAGAATATGAAAATAGAAGGTGAATGTGCTTTCTTAAATATGGGACCATTCACTATATAACTGAGGTATATACTTTTTAGGTTACATAACCATAGGTTTTCTTTTTTTTAACCATTTGTACTCCATTGCTTCTTTTAACTGTCATTTGTTTTGCAAAAGTATTTTCGAAAATTTTTATCAGAGTATAGTTAATTTACAGTGTTGTTAGTTTTAGCTTACAACAAAGTGATTTAGTTATACATATAAATATATCTCTTCTTTTTTCAGATTCTTTTCCCATACAGGCCATTACAGAGTATTGAGTAGAGTCCCTGTGCTATACAAGGAACTCTATCCCTGCTACACGGCAGGTCCTTATCAGTTATCTATTTTATATGCAGTAGTGTGCAAGAGACCTGGGTTCAGTCCTTGGGTTGGGAAGATCTCCTGGAGAAGGAAATGGCCCCCACTCCAGTACTCTCGCCTGGAAAATCCCATGAACGGAGGATCCTGGTGGGCTACGGTCCGTGGGGTCGCGAAGAGTCAGACACGACTGAGCCACTTCAGTTCCAGTGTGTATATGTCAATCCCAATCTTCAGTTTATCCCTTGCCCCCTCCCTACCTCCCAAAACCTTAAGTTACAGAAGTGTGTTTGAAGTTCTATATCAGATAAAAACATGATAACCTATTCAGAGTTCACACTTACAACCTTAATATTATTAGCACTTTACCTTATCAAAGAAGTTCATCAGCCTGTGAAATCTATAGACAGCCTCAGAAATAAGTGTGCACCATATGGAGCTCCCCCCAACCCCGCCACAAATGGGTTACATATTGCGAAATACAAGGCAATTGAGAAATGTTAGAGATACATTTACAAAAAAGGAAAAAGTATGTGGGAAGGGGAGACAATTACATATTGTGGGATTCATGCTGCTTNGCCTCAGAAATAAGTGTGCACCATATGGAGCTCCCCCCAACCCCGCCACAAATGGGTTACATATTGCGAAATACAAGGCAATTGAGAAATGTTAGAGATACATTTACAAAAAAGGAAAAAGTATGTGGGAAGGGGAGACAATTACATATTGTGGGATTCATGCTGCTTTTCCATTCCGTTCAGTCGCTCAGTCGTGTCCGACTCTTTGCAACCCCATGAATCACAGCACGCCAGGCCTCCCTGTCCATCACCAACTCACTCAGACTCACGTCCATTGAGTCGGTGATGCCATCCAGCCATCTCATCCTCGGTCGTCCCCTTCTCCTCCTGCCCCCAATCCCTCCCAGCATCAGGGTCTTTTCCAATGAATCAACTCTTCGCATGAGGTGGCCAGAGTACTGGAGCTTCAGTTTTAGCATCATTCCTTCCAAAGAAATCCCAGGGTTGATCTCCTTCAGAATGGAATGGTTGGACCTTTTAGTTCATATAAAGTCAGAGTTAATCTGCTATGATGAAATTTTCTGAAAGAATAATGATTTTGGTGGTGCTAGTTCAAAATCTGTAAACTTGAAACGCCATTAAATGTCCACTTTTTTTAATGGAATATGCCATCTGGCAATATTGACATCAAGGAAAATTCCAAAAAGTAGAAGCAAATGCTATTTCACTAACTTCTATTGTAAAATAAAAAAGAGCAGGGACTTCCTAGTGGTCCAGTGGCTAAGACTCTTCACTCCCACTGCAAGGTGCCAGGGTTTGATCCCTGGTCAGGGAACTAGATTCCCACATGCCACAACTAAGAGTATGCATGCCACGACTAAAAGAGATCCCACGTGCTACAACGAATACCTGGCACAGGTAAATAAACGATAAATATTAAAGAGAAAGTGCACAGATACTCACAAGGCACAGTGAGCTTGATGCTCTGCAGAGCATTTACTTACAATTTCAGGGCCCTCTGAAGTCTAGTTATGTTATTATTCCAATTTCACAGATGAGAAATAGAAGCCTAGAAAATTAAGGAATCTCTTCTAGGTAGCAGGGCAAGATATAATACTAAGTAGCAGAGCAAGATATAATAACTACATGTTGATAATTCCTCAGAAGTTGAATCAGTCTTAAAAAAAGATTCCAATCTCTGGTGGTTTTGAGACATTATCAACAGACAGTAAATTTCTTTCAGAGAGAAACCATATACTAGATTTTTTTTCTTTTTTTATTTTCAAAGAATTTTTTTGATGTGAACCATTTTTTAAAAGTTTTTGTTGAAATTGCTACAACATTGCCTACATGTTGTGTTTAGGCTTTTTTTTTGGCCACAAGTTATACGGAATCTTAGCTCCCAAGCTAGTGATGGGACCTGCACCGCCTGCACTAGAAGGCTAAGTTCCAACCACTGGACCACCAGAAAAGCCCATATATTAGGTTTTTTTCTCTCTAATGCTGAAGCATATATAGAGCTTAGTAAGTGTTCAGTGAATGGACTTGTCAGCACTCTTTTTTCCTAAATTAGAATTTATCCATTCCTTCCCGTTCAGTATTCTTATAGAATTTTCCTAATTATTCTTGCACTACAAAGGGCTAGACTCAAATTTTATGGGGTATAAAGTTTCTATAACTTGGGGAGGCTCTATAATAAAAAGAGTATGGCATTATGAATAAAAAATTGCTAGAGCCTCTCTTGCAGGGCTTTGAAAGGAGCCCACAGGAACTGAGCACTTTTGAGGTATAAGCTTCGTCAGTTTCATAGGAAATCCTCCTCTACTCTGAACCATTTTGAATATTGCCTCCCAGAATCAGAGACCAGTCACGTCTTTCCTTTATGCTTGTGGAAATGCGCCGTTCTCCTTGTACCCATCTTTGTAAAATATAGGCAGTACTTTTCACAACCTAAGAGGTATTTCAGGTATAACCGGTACTAAAAATTGCTTTGAAACCTCTTGAGAGGTATAATAGGTTCTGCCTGGAGTAAGGACAAATGATTTGATCTTCACCTTATTTATTAAAAAGAATCATTGTTTTAAGTAACATTTAACTCTTTAGTCCTGTTGCTTGAGGTGAACATACAGTGATGATTTCAAAGTTATTTCTTGTTTTAAAATCTTTGATGTGTTAGAAATAATCAAGTGATTATTTCTTTGGTCATTATTTCTTAAACCTGGATAATGCTACATACTGTGTTAAAAAGTAGCTTATCTTTTATTGTAAGTTTTGAACTTTATTTTTAAGTTAGATGTTTGTTTGTAGAATGTAGAGAATATTTTAGTGTTTCATTTGCCACAGGTTTAAAAGCTTTGAAGTTTTATCAACTAAAATTATTTTAACGAGATCAAAAATTAATTTTGTCATGAGAAAAGTTATGTACATGTGGAAAATTTTCTAATTGCACTTAAAAAGTAATTTATCCCCTTTGCACAGGGACTTTTCTTGGAGGGTTGTTTCAAATCTAAAATAGCTATACTGAGTTGTACTATAATTCTGTATTTTAAGTGGTAATATTATTTATAAATATTAAGATGTGAGCCTAGGAAATGATGCAAATGCAAAACCTGGTGGTTTTTAAGCAGCTAGCGGCTCTAAATCCTGAGAAAGGAGAATAAAATTCCAAACTTTGCCACTTAAAAATTATATTTAAGTACTAAAACCAGGTTTTAATTCTGCAAGCCCCTTATTTTCACAGAATAATAGTCTCAAACAAATTTACTGTTCTTTGCAAATATTATTGGATAAAACCCTCACTGTTTCCCTTTAATGCTGAGCTGCTCAGGGCAGAAGGGTAAACAACTCACCTAAGTTCCTTTTCTTGTAATTAAGTGAGTCTCCTGTGGCTTCCTCTGCATATATTTTTATATACTATGTATGAACTAAGCAGCTCAGGAAATTCCATTGCCAACAACAGAGAAAACTTAAAAGTAAAGGAACTATAAAATTATTTACTAGAAATTCTGACATTGAAAAATTTAAATTTCTGTATAAACATAGTTATAATAATAATTTATAAATTTTTAAATTAAATAGAACTATAATATACTAAAATTATTAGTAACATATACCTTTGATGTTGAACACTGAACCTTTTAGTAAAACAAGAACCTCGGTTAGTGACTCAGTGAGCAAATGTGTATTAAACCAGCACTCCGTCATATGCTCCAGGGAACATACCATCATCTACATGTCAGACCCTGCCCACATTCTAGTTGGGGATATATAGTGGACATCAGAATTGGGTTTGACAATAGCAGTTGGTCCATTTTGCTATATTGGTTTATCACACATCTGTCCAGTGGTCTGTCTTGTTTTACTTTTTAATTAATTTCAAAATGAATTGGAGAAATCAGTACCCTTCACCCCTAAACACTTCCACATG
This sequence comes from Aepyceros melampus, assembly GCA_006408695.1. Classification (NCBI taxonomy): domain Eukaryota; kingdom Metazoa; phylum Chordata; class Mammalia; order Artiodactyla; family Bovidae; genus Aepyceros; species Aepyceros melampus. The sequence goes on along the minus strand of SJXQ01000761.1, from coordinate 282,956 downwards.
TATAGCAATGGAGTTCAGTATTTGTTCAGAATTCTTTTTTTATTGATATGAATTTTACATATATTGAAATATATAAATCCTAAGTGTACCATTAGTGAGTCTCAACAAATGTGCAGTAATACGCATGTAACCCAAACCTTTACCATGATTGAGAACATGGATGTGTGTTTTAAAAATAATCTGTCAATGTAAGGTATGCTTTTAAAAGTTCGCTTTTAAGGAGAGATGTTTATTAAACCATATTAAGTACTTGAAAGTATGCCCAGTAGTTCCATGTTTGTTTGCCAGAGGAAGCAAACATTTATGAAAGCATTTTGCCTGCTCATATTTACTGTAAGACCAGGTACTAGAAGTCATCTCCAAATACTAATTGTGAAAAGAACTGAAAGGTTGCTTGGATGTGTTATTGTCTGTAGCTATCTGTTTGTATGTTTACATGCACAGGCCACACGCTACGGCTCAACAGATACTGCCTTCTTGTTACTCAATTTCATTCTGAAAATAAAATATAAAGCAGCTACCTTATTGTTTAAAAAGTAATGTTTAGAGAAACTTTTGGTTTGGAGGCTGATAATCCAAGCTTCCTTCCACTTTCACCCTCTCTGGGATCTCAGCTAGAAAGGCACCAAAGGAAGTAGGTCCTCTGGCTTTTAGGGGAAGATGTTTTTTCACTAACAAGCACTTAGTGATTTCTGTGGTTTGGGATATTATAGATAATAGTTCAAACCAGTTGCTTCTGTTGCAAAACAGATCGAGAGATAAGCACAGTAAAAGTTAGATTCAAGATATTAATAATAGCTAGAACTAGGTTCTGTTATTCAGTTTTCTCTGTTTTTCTTTTGAAGCCATATAGAGAGTTGTCTATAAATTATCGATGACACTGGCATCCTGGCTCAAGTTTTGTCTGTGTGAGTTTGAAGTCTGTCTTGTTCAGTAACCTTGAGAATTTTAGCAGTTATGTTTTACTGTAAAACTACTTTTGATAATTGAGAAAATAATCACAAGATGCTAAGTGATTATTTCAAGCAGCTTAGGATATATTAATTTTGTGTGAGTGCATCTTCCATATTTCATACAATCCTCAAGAGTATTTTATTTTTGTGTTGTTCTTTGTTTTTTTTTCTGATGTGTCTATACTTAATACCCTATTTTCAGTCTGAGATCCCAAGTAAACAGCCTGAGACACCTGATGATATCATTCCTCAAAAGGTAAACCACAAAATACCATAAAAGAATGCAAACTACTTACAGTTTTTTTTTTTTAATTTCTTTGTTTTGGTTTTGTTTTATTTTAAATTAGTGCATGGTAGACTAGACTAACCTAAAGGGATAACTTTCAGTGTGCTATTTCTGTAAGTTCCGTAGAGTTGAAAAAAGTGAATTTCATTCCTACCGAGAGATGTTCTCGTCTCTCTTGCTTTGTTCCGATTAGCTTTCTAGGATCCCTGTGCAGCTCACTAACAGGCTGAATACCCATCGCTCTCACTGTGAGAAGTGTACCGCTTCACACATAAACTAACAAGTCCCAAGGCATGTTAGTAATGGGCAGCCTGACACCACCGAGTTTGTTTTCAATTTCTCATGTAATTCTTCTAGGTACTAAACAATATATATTTTGAGAATGCAGTGTATTCTCTTTTAAAATTACTTTTTCAATCAGAAGGAACTAAATGGAAACTAAATGTACGATCACTTTTTAAATACAGTTTTATTTTAATTTAAATTTACATAATTGTTTTCTTTTTGCAGGAAGATTCAATACATAAGCAGTAAAAAAAAAATGCAGAACTTTACATCACAGAAATTTACCTCAAAATATTTGGGGGAGAATCCTTTTAGTTCCAAATCAGATATGAAGTCAGTATCCAAGAAGATGTTGTCCCACATCTGTTAATTCATTGTCTTGCCCATCACTAACTATGCTTTCATCTTTTTAAAAATGAACAATTTTGAGTTGAAGATAATTGTCAAATCTTCTGTAGCGAATTGTTATAATACAAAATTAACTACCCTGCTTTCATTTCAAAAAATACAATATTCTTATTAATTCATCAGATTCATCCTTCCATAATTGTAATATTATTTTACATCATTTCAATACTTTCTGTGTTACATAGTCCAGGTTTCATTTGCTGCAATCATTCATCAATTAGCTTGCAGCTCTCTTCATTCTAAGTCTATACCTGAAGTTAAGGGTAATGGTGGCTTGAGTTAGGTATCTTTTCACCTCAAAATTGGTTCAGTATTTTAGTCTAAATATTTCATCCAATTGGACACTTTTTTTTCCATTTTACTTCAAAATCATTTTTAATCTTAAAATAAGTATATTTGTAGACAATACATATTAACTATTTGATAGAGAGTTAGGCTGATAGAATATTTTCAATTAGATATTCTTATTAATGGGGAAGGAAAGTAATGTTTAGAAAGAGAAGGTCTTTAAGTGTGTTTCAAACTCTTTATCTTTTTCTTAATTGTTAATTCAAAGTCTGGGTCATTCTGGTCAAGGAACATATAAACTCTTCTCTTTGGTCTTACATTATTATAGGAAATTTTAAACCTTAATTTCTCATTGTCTGTTGTTTTAAGAAAAAAGTTTGGGTCAACTGGAAAACCTGTTTTTTAAGATAAATATTAATTATTCTGAAAAAAAAATGCTCTGTATTAAACACAAAAAAGTTAAATCTCTTCTGATATTTCTGGGTAATTAATTTCTTCTTCAATATGGACTTATGTATGTTCTTGATACACTCATTTAGTTATTCAGTTTCTGGATCATATTCTTTTACACAACAAACAACAGGGTTGTTTTAGCAAATTAGAGACAGAAGCTGGAGTGGCAGGTGAGCCAGATGGTGTCATCTGGCCTGAAGCCAGTGAATTCCATGTGAAGTCAAGACTCTGAAGGGTTGGGCCATTCCCAGTGTTACGGTGAGACACAGGAATACCAGGAGGAAAAGGGCAGTTCTGGCTTTCTACCTCCAAGTATATGCAGTACACACACAGGTAGTTCCTACCAAAGGGATGGCCCTTTAGGCCTAAGCTGTTTACTTGGGGCAGAAGCAAAATTCCAGGCTCTCCACAAATCAGACATCCCCTTACAACATGATGCTTTCTGACACTGGGTGTTCTCTCTACTGTACTGCTGCATCAGGAAGATGTGCTATACTAACATGGAAACATTTGGCAAATGATGTATTTCTTTTTTCAGAAAGGTCAAAACTGCTATTATTGTTGTTTTATATATGTCTTCTAAAAGTCAGTGCAATTTAAAAAGAGAGAAACCTAACCCAAAAGTCTGTGCTTTTACTATGTACAGTCTATTAATTCTTGATGATGAATTAGCTGAGCACTTTCCTTTTGCTGTTCCATAGAAACCTGCTCGATACAGAAGAGCCATAAGTTACGACAGTAAAGAATACTACATGCGACTAGCCTCCGGCAACCCAGCCATTGTTCAGGATGCCATCGTAGAAAGCTCCGAAGGAGAAGCTGCTCAGCAAGAGCCAGAACATGGTGAAGACACGATTGCTAAAGTCAAAGGTCAGCAGCCTTCCTCTGTGACTTTCATTAAAAACACTTGGGAGCATTCCTGCTACTTTATATGAAAAATATTAGCAACTATAAACAGTAGGAAGACCCTTCTGGAGAAGGACATGGCTACCCACTCCAGTATTCTTGCCTGGAGACTTCCACGGACAGAGAAGCCTGTCAGGTTATAGTCCATGGGGTCACAAAGAGTTGGATATGACTGAGCGACTATTTATATATAATAAACAGTAGGGCCAACCTTAAAAGTATCTGTGCATATTTTATTGTATCAACCTTCTTAAAGATGGATTTCTATAGCAGAACTAAAGAGACTGGCTCTTCTTTATAGCCTACAGATGAATGTCATGTACCCATTGTCTTGATTTTTTTTTTCACCGTATCTGGCAGAATTCTCTGTGGTACCTCATATTTTAAGGCCCTAATAACTAAGTAAATATTTATAAAATTAAAACAACCATTAAATGTGTCATTAGTGCATGTTAGCCAACAGTAAGAAATGATGGGCTTTTCTCCTATGAGCTAAAACATATTATTGCAAATCCATACTTTGTGACGGAGAAGGCAATGGCACCCCACTCCAGTACTCTTGCCTGGAAAATCCATGGATGGAGGATCCTGGTGGGCTGCAGCCATGGGGTCGCTGGGAGTTGGACACGACTGAGCAACTTCACTTTCACTTTTCACTTTCATGCATTGGAGAAGGAAATGACAGCCCACTCCAGTATTCTTACCTGGAGAATCCCAGAGACGAGGGAGCCTGGTGGGCTGCCGTCTCTGGGGTCTCACAGAGTCGGACACGACTGAAGCAACTTAGCAGCAGCATACTTTGTGAGCCTCGTAAGACCTGCATATGATCAGGGATTGGACTAAAACGGCCATGGGCTTTTTGATTCTGGACATCTGTATATGTGCACCCTCTGCCCTCTTCTACAGCTTCTCTGTGAGCTGGACTTTCCCAATTTTGTCCTAAGATACTGATCCAACTGTCCTCCACTGAAGCCTTCTCGTTCAGCTCCCCTGGCTCCAGTGACACTTTAGTCATATCTTTTACAGCAATTTCAGTGATTTTATGTTTTCCTAAATTGTCAGTTTCTCAGAGGCAGAGATTACTTCTCTTGTCCCTTTATAGATTTTGGCACATGTCTGGCACACAATGGGGACTCAGTTGATGTTGAAAAAGTAAAATCAATCCATTGTTATTTTTTAAGCCTCTGCTGTGGCTGCTGCTGCTAAGTTGCTTCAGTCGTATCCAACTCTGTGCGACCCCATAGACGGCAGCCCACTGGGCTCCCCCATCCCTGGGATTCTCCAGGCAAGAATTTAAGCCTCTGAAGTAATCATAAATTTAGAAGTCTTGGTATAGTCTATAGATAAAGCCCTGGAATGTAAATTAAAAGTGTAAGTTAAAAATTATGTGCAGATCTCATTGATAAAAATCTAATAGTATATGGCCATGTCAACAAAAACATTTATCTATAGTTGTGGTCAGCTTCTCCTTATCATACCTGTTTTCTCTCATGATGACTTTGAATTACTAAATATTTCATAAGTGACCTAATATTTTCATAGAGTCCTTGAAATTTTTAGTAGTTAAACAGTTTTCAGCCTTCCTATTTCTTGACACTGCATCAGCAAAGTCACTGAGATATGTCAAAGCTGTGTTTAATGGCTATAACCAAGGTATATAATTCACAGAGTTTGTGGTGATGTGTTTGGGTCATTGGCATTTAGCTTCTCTTAGCCTCAGTTTTCCTAATTTCTAATTATTGTGTGTGCATTCTAAGTCGCTTCAGTCATGTCTGACTCTTTGCAACCCCATGGACTGTAGTTGCCAGGCTCATCTGTCCATGGGATTCTCCAGGCAAGAATACTGGAGTGGGTTGCCATTTCCTTCTCCAGCTTATTTATTGTAGTCTTTGCTATGTGAAAATAAGGTTCTTCCCAAGACAAAGCAGAAGCTCTGATAACTTGGGTTCAAAGGGTAGGATTCTAGCAGATATGTTTTTCCAAAATTCTTAGAACAACTATAGTAGATAGATGTGACATTACTTTTGAGGAAACAAACTAAAGAATATTAAATGTGAGATTTAGAGATAGAGTCCTAGAGCCTGTTTGTTTCCTATACTTTGGGATATCAGTGGTTACCTTCATCCTCAGATTTTAATTTCACCTCCTGTGATTATCAATAAAATTATCAAAATGTAGGCAGTAAAATGTTAACTTATTGGGCAAATTAAAGTATCCAGCTCTATATCAAAAAGAATTGTGTTCTTCCTCTTTATGATCTGATGAGTTAAACAGATTCATTCGTGTCTGAATAACCATACTGCCACTTGTAACATGAGTCTTAAAATAGCCCTCTTGGGCCCTCCATGTAGGTGGGATCTCTTATAATCATGTTTATAACTTGCAGTCCTTATTCTGTTTCTGATAATGACTGACCATTTATTGATGGTATCCCCTCAGTAAAACCCACCTGTTAGCCTCACCCCTGTTACCATTCACTCAGCTAATCTCTCTGTTTATCATCGTCGTCATCTGACCCTTGCTGAGAGTTTACTATTTATCATGTACGATCCTAAGCACTTGATCGGAATTACCTCATTTAGTTCTCCAACAGTCCTCCAGGTATCCAGGAGAGATGATATTTTTGTCCTGTTTTTAGAAATGAAACCCTCTGAGATTCAGAGAGGGCAGATAATACTCCCAGGTCATACAACTGTTTAATACCAGGTCTGTGTTGAGTGGGGTGGGTTTTTTTGGCGAGGATGGAGCGGGCAGTGATTGGTGTTTTTTATTTGTTTTGGTTTGGGTTTTTTTTGTGGTGGTGGTGATTTTTTGGTCAGCACTGGGTTTTCATTGCAATACACAGGCTGTTTGTTGCAGAGTTTCTCTAGTTGTAGCTCAAGGGCTCTAGAGCACTTGGGCTCAGTAGCTGCAACACACGGGCCCTCTAGTTGCAGCTCATGGTATTGGTTGCCCTGGTGATACCCAGCATTTAGGATCTTAGTTCCCTGACCAAGGGATCAAACCCATGTCCTCTGCATTTGAAGGCGGATTCTTAACCACTGGACCACCAGGGAAGTCCCTAGAGCCTGTGCTATTGGCCACTGAAGTGTGTGCATGCCTTCCTGAATTCTCTCAAATTGTACCGGAGGGACTCCTTGAGACTAAACCGCTCCCCAGTGGCCCCCGTGAGACCACATGGCCCTCTTGGCTCTTGTCCTGCAGGACTGGTCAAGCCACCTCTCAAACGGTCTCGGTCAGCACCGGATGGAGGCGATGAGGAGACGCAGGAGCAGTTACAGGACCAGACAGCTGAGGGCAGCTCGATAGAAGAGGAGGAGAAAACGGACAACACCACCCTGCTGCGCCTGCTGGAGGAGGGCGAAAAGGTGCTGGGCTTCTGGACAGGAGGGGTTGCACCGAGTGGTTTGTTTCCCTTTTACAAGACAGCTGAAGGGTATTTATCTGGCAGCCAAAGAGACATATTACAGCCTCTGCAGTGACATCAGTAGTAAGCCCCTTTCTGGGTTCAGCTTTCTCACCTGCAGGACTTTCTCACCTGTCCGGACACCGACCAGCATGAAGTGGAATCAGATACAGGATTAACATTGACACCTAGTTCCCTGTCTTCCTCTGTATACCCTTTACCAGACTGCATCTCTCCCCTTAATTCTATTTCAATCCCATGTCACAACCTGTTCAGTAATTTGGTCCTATATTTTTCCCTACCCCTCTGTAATTGCACTAACCACTCGAGCAGCTTCAGCTAACCCATCACCCTGAAGCCTTGAGCCCATCACCCCCAGCCTCATATTTCACCCTACACTCAGCTTCACTCGCAGAAGACTATTTGGCCTTCCTATGTCGCTCTCAATCTCTTATAACCTGCGACCCCTCTAGGCTTAGTTTACTGACTCTGCCATGTAGCCTGAGCCCCTGTAGCACTTTGTACCTTGCAGTTCACTCCATCCATGATGTTGGTTCTTTAATCTGTGCTTTACTCACTTCATTCTCTGCATAAATGCCCCTGTCTGTCACTAGCATAACCTCTGTCCCTGTAACCCGCATTTGATACAGCTTCATTTATCTGGAGTCTTTAGTACTCAACAGATAGAAACTTTTCCTTCAGGGTTTTGCCAGCCCAGAGGTAAATACCCTCCTCTAAGCTTTTAGTGAAAGCCCTATGTCTTTCACTCTTTTAGAGCTTAATTTTTTTAATTCTGTTCAAATATATGTAGCCTGATTAATCTTGAATGAAAACATAAAGAGAGAGAAAAAAAAGTTGTAACTATAAAAATCCTATATCTATCACTCTGGAGAAGGGAATGGCAACCCACTCCAGCATTCTTGCCTGGAGAATTCCATGGACAGAGGAGCCTGGAGGGCTATAGTCCATGGGGTCAGAAAGAGTCAGACATGACTGAGCGACTAATACTTTGACTTTCTTTTATGTCTGTCACTCATTTTATTGTGTTATGATTCTTTGTTCCTATGACTGTTTCTTCACCTAGAGAGTGAGCTTTCTGTAGGCATACACTGTTTTCTTATTTCTATCCCAGTGCCTTGCACAGCTCTTAATCACCTGATACACACTCTGTAAACCTTGAATGAAGAAGTGTTTGGTTGAATGAATAAAGGGCTGAAAGAATGAAGGAATTGAATGTGTAGTATCACGTCTTTAAAGATTGTGTTTGTCTGTGTTATAGTAGATGTCGTAAACCCTTGAAATATTACTCACTAAGAAATAGTAACTAGAAATTAGAGCTTAATTTTTTCAGATTCTGTTCAAATATATAGCCTGATTAATCTTGAATGAAAACATTTAAAAAAATTGGAACTATAAAAGTACAGTAGGTCTGAAGGAAGCACATGATAAGCATCTGGGAGCTTTGGAATGTTCTGTTTCTTGTTCTGGATGCTGGTTGCATCATATTTTAAGCATTTGAAAACTCTTTAAGGTATGCATTTAGGAAATAGCATTTTCTATGTGTCTGTTTTACTTAAAATAGAATTATATTAGAAGTATGTCAGGTTTTTTCACTGTAACATTCTAAATTTTTATTGTCATTCATGTGTGGTGTTGAAACTTATATTTGTCTATTTTAGAAAATTTATTTTCTGATACTGTCATGTTTTAAACTTCTGATCTTGTGAGTACAGCCTTTGCTCTAATTGCTTTAAGCTTGAATAGTACAGGAAGTGCATTTAGACTGACATTCATGTGACAGTTGTTTGACTCTGATTCAGTTGCTGATTTTTTTTCCTTGACTCATGTTAAACTAAGTATAAGCAAGAAGGAATTTTTGCTAAGAACTAGATCCTGCCTGTTGGAACGAAAACAATGGTAACATTGAGGGCTTTAGCAAGTCCGTCCTTCTATGAGGAAAATACAGCTTCTGCCAAGTTTGGCTTTTTACAATGGCACCACAGTCTGCCAGGCAGGCAGAATCCAGTGGGGAGGCAAACAGAGACAAATTCCAGAGGCTGTTATGGAAGAAGAGGAAAGTAAGCTATGTGGAAGAGAAGACAGCCAGCAGTTGCTAACATGATTCTATATATTCTCTCATTCTTACAACATGCCACTGAAGTATATTTGAAATTTACTTGAAGATACAGAAGCCCAGAGACATGAAGAAATCTGACCAAATCTCTAGTTAAATGACAAAACTAGAAAGTCACTCAGGGATGTCAGGCTCTGCATACCTTTCTCACTCTATGTGTCCTGCCTGGCCAGGGCTCAGTCAGAAGCTCCCCACATATGTGCCTCAGTTCCCCTTCCTGCAAAGTTTCTGTCTGTCTCCCTCCTCTTCTAACTCGTTCACTGACTCTGGAACCTCGTACACACATGTCTGGCACAGAGTTAGTACTCAGTGAATCCTGGGATAAGTGGATTGAGTGGATGGATGTGAATAGAAGGTTGTTTCCTTTTACTGAAGTCAAACTGCAACTGAAGACTGCAATCTTAGCTATTCTGTTTATTATGTTTGTTCTCAGATTAATATGCTTAGCTCAGGGGGTGCCATCACACAGTAACATCTTGGTAAAATTTGTTTGCCCATTAAATCCATGTTTAAAAACGTTTTGCTTCCTTTGTATTTTTTTTAAAGAGAAATTAGTTGATTTTTTACAAACTATACTAATGAATGTTTCTGGTTTTCTTAATAGATCCAGCACATGTACCGCTGTGCTCGAGTCCAGGGCCTTGATACCAGTGAGGGGCTACTCCTCTTTGGTAAAGAGCATTTCTATGTGATTGATGGATTTACAATGACAGCAACCAGAGAAATAAGAGATATTGAAACCTTACCTCCAAAGTAAGTAAATGAATGAAGAGACACAAAGTATAGCTGTCTTTAGCAAATAAGATACCTGCATAGTTTTTTTTCTTTTTAATGAAAAGTTATGTTTTAAATAATGCTATCTCTCAGTTTGTATGCATCTGTCATTACATATTCAAAAGAGTAATATTTCAAAGCTATAAGGGGCAAATTTGCCTTATTTCTCAAAATGAAAACTAAATAAAATTTATTGCTATGCATTAATAGCGTTAGATATAATACAAGTTCCTAATATTATCATCTATATATTTATAAGTTATTCTGAATGTGTAGAGTGTTCTTTTTTCAAATCTCAGTGCAAACACAGTTATAGCAAAAACACAGGCAGCTGTACGAAACTCCAACAAATGTAAGCACGCCCATGTCCTCTGAGTACCCGAGAAGTAGTGTGACCTACACATAGGCAGGAATTAACTGCTGAGTTGATCCAGCTTCCTTTTCTTCTCACAGTCCCTTGATAGACATGATACAGGATAATGGAAAACCCAGAAGCAGACAAAACAAGAAGGAAGATAAAAAGCTAAAGACTTAGAAAATCAACATGCTCTTCTCTTCCTCTAACATTTTGAACACCTAATGTACATGGTGAATGTGGACACGGTCATCTTCATTCCTAGGAGATAATTTCATGTTATCATTTTTAGCAGCCATCAGGGCCACATGATGACTTTTATTGGCCTCCTCTTGCGTATAAGATTATTTAAAGTAATGTTTTCTGATTGTGTTGGTTTAAAGTTCAGTTTAGTCGCTCAGTCGTGTCTGACTCTGCGACCCAATGAAACACAGCATGCCAGGCCTCCTTGTCCATCACCAACTCCTGGAGTTTATCCAAACTCATGTCCATTGAGTTGGTGATGCCATCCAACCATCTCATCATTTGTCGTCCCCTTCTCCTCCTGCTCCCAATCCCTCCCAGCATCAGGGTCTTTTCCAATGAGTCAGCTCTTCACATCAGGTGGCCAAAGTATTGGAGTTTCAGCTTCAGCATCAGTCCTTCCAATGAACACCCAGGACTGATCTCCTTTAGGATGGCCTGGTTAGATCTCCTTGCAGTCCAAGGGACTCTCAAGAGTCTTCTTCAACACCACAGTTCAAAAGCATCAATTCTTCGGTGCTCAACTTTCTTTATAGTCCAACTCTCATATCCATACATGATTACTGGAAAAACCATAGCCTTGACTAGACGGACCTTTGTTGACAATGTATACTGAATTGCTAACAAATTACTGTCTTAAAAGTTTTTTTTTTTAACTGAATATTCAGATATATTGTGTCCTGCTTCTTTTCACATGTTGAAAACAGCACCCCCGTTTGTTGAACAGTGAGTTTACCTCTTACTTTGTTTCTGTTGCCTCCTTTTTCCGGGCTGCCTCTAGTATGCATGAGCCGATTATCCCTAGAGGAGCCAGGCAAGGCCCCAGTCAGCTCAAGAGAACGTGAGCATCTTTGCATACGAAGATATCAAGGAAGTGCATAAACGGAGATATCTCCTGCAGGTTGGTTGATTTAGTAGAAATAAACATTTTGTCATGTTCCTTTATTTAGAGGATGTATACATGATGGGCTCTGCCTTATTCCTTAGAGTTTTGGAATTGGTTGTATATAGACAAGCTCATGTCACATGTGGCATAGCTTTATTTTAAAAAAAGCATCCTAAAACTTTGAGTGATATCTTTGTTATCCATCTTTCCCTGTAGTTATACAGATTTATATTTGTTGCATAAAAATTGCATTTGCTATAAATGTACAAAATTATAATTTTGTAATTATTTTACCATTATTCTAGTAAGGATTTTAGAAACAAATTGAGCAGAGCAAATTCCATCTGTTTTGTAGTTTAATCTGCTGGGAATTCATGACTCAAAAAATGTTTTCCAGTTATCAGATTAATTTCTTCAATATTATGGAAACTCATAGTGGAAAAGTTAACATGTAACCTTTACTTGCATTTTTTCTTAATGTCTTTCCCTCTGATCTTTTCAGCCTATCGCTGTGGAAGTTTTCTCTGGAGATGGGCGAAACTACCTCCTTGCTTTTCAGAAAGGAATCAGAAACAAAGTTTATCAAAGGTATAGTTTATTAGGAATACTTTATAATGCTGTATTGTGGGAAGCAATGGGAGGTGTAAAGCATTGCCAGTTCAGCTTGTTTTTTAAAAATCAATTAAATACTTGAATTAACTTCTTTGAAGAAAATGTTTCATTTTTGCCAGCCTCTTGAAACATGCTTCTTCTGATGCTCTTCTATTTTGAAAGGACGTTTTTTTCTCCTTCTGGTAACTTACACTAGACTTCGTCAAAATATCTCTTTAAGTATAAAGGAATGATGAAACTATAGCTTAAAAAATAAGACTTTAGGTTCAAAATAGGCTTTGTTCATATTTACCAAAAAGAAGACAGTGCCATACCTTGCTATTGAATGCAGAGCCTGAATTTCCTTAGAATTCATATTCTTGTGAGACTTTCTGACTTTGGAAGGTAAGTTGGATACCTTCATCCTTGAAAAAGTAGCACAACCAAATAAAGCAGTTGATTTAATCTGACCATATTTCATTTTTGGTAAACTGTGTTTACCTAGAAGAAAAATAGTGTATGTTCGTTTGCTTGAAAGTTCTTCTGTTGGATGTGTGAATAATAAAGCTTTTATGAACCGATGGTAGGTAATGAGAGCGCCCTTATTCTTTAAAAAGTAGTATGCATGCATGCATGCTAAGTTACTTCAGTTGTGTCTGCTTTTTGCAACCCAGCCTGCCAGGCTCCTCTGTCCATAGGATTCTCCAGGCAAGAATACTGGAGTGGGTTACCATGCCCTCCTCCAGGGGATCTTCCCGACCCAGGGATGGAATCCGAGTCACTTCTGTCTTCTGCATTGGCGTTCGGATTACTTAACCACTAGCACCACCTGGGAAGTCCAGAGAGTAGTATAAATCCTGGCAATCCCTCTATTAGGGAAGCTTTGTGTTTCCACTGAGCAGTGACTAATAGCAAGCAACATAGTTTATCACTGCAGTACAGCAGTACTACCTGTGAGCATGAGAGAAATGAGGGAGGTTCTGCAGATAAAGTCCCTATGGATGTTGATTGGGAAGAACCAAGTAAACGATTGTAATGTTAGTTACCTGTCTTATTAATTTCTAAAGGTGGTATCATTTTCAACATGGGTAAATTGTCTGCTCTTCCGAACTAGAAGTTGCTACAAGGAGATAAGTTTGTCTTTAGCTGAGAGATTTCTGCGTATGTGGCAAGTTCAAGGTCCACAGTCATTCCAAGGATTTTCCCACAATTCTTGGTTGCCCTTAAGAAATACATGTTGACTTTAGGAGCAACTCTGAAAATAATCATAACAGTGTCACATAAAGGTTTTTCTCGTGTGTGTGTTTTCATATGTCAGTGGTGTCTCTGTCCTGTCATTTGTTTAGCTATTAGCACTGCTTGCTGTCATGTGGGTGTTTAGCTTCAGTCACTCTTTAGGACATCATTAAGTGACTCAATTCCTGTGAATCAGTGTGTCAAGTAATGCGGCAACATACATAAAACTCTAAAATGTCAGATTTTGCTGTGGATCTTTATATTTGGCTTTAGAAGCCATCATCTTACCCTTATTTGTTAGAGTATTCTAATTACTATATATTCCCTTTGCCTGCCATTTACTGAGGAGTCGAGGGGGTGGTAGTAAATAAGCAGTTAAGCTGTAAATGAGTCATTCTTTCTTACGCTCCTACTAGATCCTGACTGACACGGCATTTCCAATTTTATGCTATTTCTAAATCTTCCAGGTTTTTGGCTGTAGTGCCATCTCTCACTGACAGTTCAGAGTCTGTGTCTGGGCAGCGGCCGAACACCAGCGTGGAGCAGGGGTAGGTCATGTGCCTCTTGCACATTATAGTTTAATACTGAAGTTGGATCATTTATATCTGCATGGTATTATTTAATATTTTAATGAATATCCCTGCACCCCAACCCCCAGTGGTTTGTAGAACAATTTTACAATACTGAAAATTAGAAATAAGAGAATGTATGCATGATCACGCATGTCAAACCAGTGTCAGATGTCTTACATGTTGATCATTTTCCTTTGATGTTTTGAGAATATGCACAGTTGTGCCCAGTTGAGTCCATCGTATAAACAGACACTTTTGCTCTGTGTCTTCTATTCATATTATATATTAATATTTCTTCTTGTTTTTAAAAAATTCTTTAGAAACTTGGCCTTTATTTACTAGCCATTAATCATTACGTATAAGGCATTCTCTTGTTTTTGGATATTTTATCTTTATCAGGTTTCCTTGTTACAAAAATTACACACATTTGTATTCTGCTATTCGTGGATAAGTTTACTTATCTCAGTAGATACCAGCTTTCTATATTTACTTTTTAATTTTTACTGGTTAATCAGTTAATTAATTTTTTGAATGATTTGTTTCTAAATATACATTTCCTTTTGTATTAGTAGCCCTTTATAATCCATTGGAAAAGAAGCAGTGCTTTGGGGCTACAAATTAATTATACAGGATGCAGGAAAATATCTTAAAACTTTATTGGACATTCTGTAAATTTGTAACTAAAATGTGATACCAGTTTGCTACTGCTGCTGCGGCTAAGTCGCTTCAGTCGTATCCGACTGTGCAACCCCACAGACGGCAGCACACCAGGCTCCTCCGTCCCTGGGATTCTCCAGGCAAGAACACTGGAGTTTGTTTGCGTCTATACATATTAAATTTGTGTATTTCTCTTTAAATTTTTTTTTCTTTAGCTGACATTTAACAAATACAGATAATACATGTATGCTTTTGTTAAGCTCAGAAACATGTTCTGTTCCTAATCATTTGTGTTGTTGTTAATACAGGAAGCAAAAGGCTCTTATAAAGCATATTTAGCCTTTTTTCTACTTGTAAGCAACTTACTAGTACTTTTGCCTGCCTAGATAATCTCCAACTTGCTATTTCATTGTTCTGTGCTGAGTTGGCAGTTCTTAAAGAACTGTTCAAAGCTCAAAGGCAAGAAGCAGAAATTCATTTCCAACTTTAATCTCCTTTTCAGTTATTCCCTTTCTTACAAAGTTGAGAAATGATCATAGCTCTTTTTTCAGTGCCAAGTCGCTTCAGTTGTATCCAACTCTTTTGCAACCCCGTGAACTATAGCCCGCCAGGCTCCTCTGTCCACGGGATTCTTCAAGGAAGAATACTGGAGGAGGTTGACATGACCTCCTCCAGGGGATCTTCCCAGCCCAGGGTCTGAACCCCAGTCTCTTCTGTCTCCTGCATTGACTGGCAGGCGTGTTCTTTACTCCTAGTGCCTCCTACTATCCTTTGCACTCAGTTTACCTGAAAGGAAGAATTTTTCTGGAAGTGAAAAGTGGTATCTGTACTCCTGAGCTGGAAATGTTTATGAACTCAGGTTTACACCTCTCTTAATTTCCTTTCGGATGATAAAATATATGGTTAAGTGCTTTACTACTGGTTCTGTGACCAATTCACAAACTTCAGATTATTAATTATCCATGTTACAAAGCTGTTACACCTTAAGGGTTTATAGCATTCTAGAAAAGTCTGCTGTAAAAAGAAAGTCCATAATTTTGTGAAAAGCCATAACTTTCCTATCATAAAATATTCATATTTTCATTCACTTTTTCAACATCTCTTTTAGGAATGATGTGTACCTACTGTGGACAAAATATTGTCTGCTGTATCACTTATTCTAATTAAATCTCTTTAAGTCAATTTCAATTCTGCTCAGTTCAGTCGCTCAGTCGTGTCCGACTCTTTGCGATCCCATGAGTCACAGCATGCCAGGCCTCCCTGTCCATCACCACCTCTGGAGTTCACCCAAACTGATGTGCATTGAGTCAGTGATGCCATCCAGCCATCTCATCCTCTGTCGTCCCCTTCTCCTCCTGCCCCCAGTCCCTCCCAGCATCAGGGTCTTTTCCAATGAGGCATCTCTTCACGTGAGGTGGCCAAAGTATTGGAGTTTCAGCCTCATCATCAGTCCTTCCAATGAACACCCAGGACTGGTCTCCTTTAGGATGGACTGGTTGGATCTCCTTGCAGTCCAAGGGACTCTCAAGAGTCTTCTCCAACACCACAGTTCAAAAGCATCAATTCTTCGGCGCTCAGCCTTCTTCACAGTCCAACTCTCACATCCATACATGACCACAGGAAAAACCATAGCCTTGACTAGACGGACCTTGGTCGGCAAAGTAATGTCTCTGCTTTTGAATATGCTATCCAGGTTGGTCATAACTTTCCTTCCAAGGACTAAGTGTCTTTTAATTTCATGGCTACAGTCACCATCTGCAGTGATTTTGGAGGCCCTCAAAATAGTCTGCCATTGTTTCCACTGTTTCCCCATCTATTTGCCATGAAATGATGGGACCAGATGCCATGATCTTCGTTTTCTGAATGTTGAGCTTTAAGCCAACTTTTTCACCCTTCTCTTTCACTTTCATCAAGAGGCTTTTTAGTTCCTCTTCACTTTCTGCCATAGGGGTGGTGTCATCTTATGCAGATAACCTGAGGTTATTGATATTTCTCCCGTCAGTTTTCATTCCAGTTTGTGCTTCATCCAGCCCAGGGTTTCTCATGATGTCCTCTGCATATAAGATAAATAAGCAGGGTGACAATTTACAGCCTTGACGTACTCCTTTTCCTATTTGGAACCAGTCTGTTGTTCCATGTCCAGTTCTAACTGTTGCTTCCTGACCTCAAGAGGCAGGTCAGGTGGTCTGGTATTCCCTTCTTTTTCAGAATTTTCCACAGTTTATTGTGAAAAATAAACAATAAACCAGTTTACATAGGAATTATTGTAAAAGGTTGAAAGTTGAACTAGATCAGTGTTTGTTTGAAATTCATTTGCTATGATCCACAGTAAAAAATATACACTACGTTGCATTCCAAGTAACACAAACGTAGTTAAAATTCTGAAAATACTTTCCCTTACTATGTGTACTGCCTTCCAGTGTTCTGTTCTCTATTTTCTTCAATTCAGTTCTGTTATTTCATACTTCAAAATGCTGACCACAACCCACTAAACCAATTTCTTGACCCACCAGTAAGTTGTCCTCCATAGTTTGAAAAATTCATGGATCTGTTGACTTAAATTTTTCAGCTTTGTAATTACTTTGATTTAAAATTATTAATATGTTGCTAAAACAGTATGTTGCCTACAGTTCATTTAATTATTTATCATTTGTAATCTGGGTTGCTTAGCACTCTGGTTGGAGAGAAGTCTGTGACTCAGAGATGGGAGGTAAGTTCAATGAAAATGTAAGCATCCTTCATAATTTGTAGTCAGAAGGTATAAGTCATTCAGTTAAAAGCACTTTAATAATTGATAAAATATATACCACAGACAAAAAAGTTTTGTTTTTGTTCTTTTTAGGAAAAAAAGTGTTTTGTTATTCTGAAATCTGTAAGAAACTATCCTTTGCCTCATTTTGTATATAAATTTTTAAAAGCAAACATAGTGGAAATAATCGATCACTTTAAAGTGAATCTTTGTTTATCTTTCCCAAGAGAGGTGAGATCAGCAACTTTCAGTATCTGATGCACCTGAACACTTTGGCTGGAAGATCGTATAATGACCTCATGCAGTATCCTGTCTTCCCCTGGATCCTTGCGGATTACGACTCGGAGGTAAATGTCACGTCATTTCTATGAAATTGGAACATATTTTCAAAAGTAATTAAACGATGCTGCAGCGGCTTAAGTGATGTATATGCATTATAGTTTTCAGTTCTCAACAGGCACTTATTCCCAAGAAGATGAGACGAGCTTTAGCTTAGGCTTGGACAAAGTTTGGATGCTTAGCCAGCTTCTTGGATTCATGGTAATCCATTCAGTTTCCTAAAGTGCCAATAAATTTGGATCCACTGGAGGAGGTCACTGTCTTCTCCACTGCAGCCAGTTTCAGAAATAAATCTAATTGAGTCATCTCTCTGTTTAAAAAAGTATTGCATAAATCATCATCACAATTTGGAGATAATTTCATTTATTGATTGATTTTTGGCTGAGTTCCGTCTTCATTGCTGCACAGCATTTTCTCTAGTTGTGGCAAGCAGGGGCTACTCTAGTTGCAGTGTGCGGGCTTCTCATTGCCATGGCTTCTCTTGTCGCAAAGCAAGGGCTCTAGGGTGCACAGGATTCAGTTGTTGTGGTGCACAGGCTTAGTTCCACCAAGGCATGTGGAATCTTCCTGGAGCAGAGATTGAACCCATTCTCCTGCATTGGCAGGCAGATGCTTTACCACTGAGCCAGCAGGGAAGCCCCTGGAGAAAATTTTAAAATGTCAGTATAGTACCGTTTGCAGAGTAGCTGCTACTTAGGTACCCCTCCTGCACTCCCAGGACTGCCGTCTGGACCACCCCGTTCTCTTTCAGCAACTCTACACATGCTGCCCTCCCCGCCTGGACTTCTCCCCACGGCCGTGCCCACCTTACCTCCTGCTGCCAGGTTCCTCTGGCTAGCTGTATTTCATCCAGCAGGACATACTCACACACACCTCCAGGGGACCTTCTGTCCTTTCTCTCTTCTTCTTTTTCCTCTGTTCCCACACCACCTTGAAGCTGTATTCTGCTTTCTTTTACATGTTGTAAGCATGGTTTTTGTCTGACCTTACTCAGCTGTGAGGATGTTGAACTCAAAGACCAACTTAGGTAACTCTTAGGGCCCAATCTCTAGAGCAGGGCCTGGTACTTATATATGCTTTACTCATGTTTGTTGAAATAATCAAACTACAAATGAGGTGTTTTGCATATAGAATTTCAGAGGACAAATACTAACTTGACTTATTTTCGTAAGTGTGGATCAGATTCTCCTGTCCAAGACTTTTAAAATACAAGTTGGCAAAATTGGGGGGCCATGTTGTTGTTCAGTTGCTGAGTCATGTCTAATTCTTTGTGGCCTCATGGACTGCAGCACGCCAGCCTTCCCTGTCCTTTACCATCTCCCAGAGTTTGCTCCAACTGATGTCCGTTGAGTCAGTGATGCTAACTATCTCATCCTCTGTTGTCCCCTTCTCCTCCTGCCCCCAATCCCTCCCAGCATCAGAGTCTTTTCCAGTGAGTCAACTCTTCACATGAGGTGGCCAAAGTACTGGAGCTTCAGCTTCAGCATCATTCCCTCCAAAGAAATCCTAGGGCTGATCTTCAGAATGGACTGGTTGGATCTCCTTGCAGTCCAAGGGACTCTCAAGAGTCTTCTCCAACACCACAGTTCAAAAGCACCAATTCTTTTTCACCAGCTTTCTTCACAGTCCAACTCTCACATCCATACATGACTACTGGAAAACCCATAGCCTTGACTAGACAGACCTTAGCCGGCAAAGTAATGTCTCTGCTTTTGAATGTGCTATGTAGGTTGGTCATAACTTTTGTTCCAAGGAGTAAGCGTCTTTTAATTTCATGGCCACAGTCACCATCTGCAGTGATTTTGGAGCCCCAAAAAATAAAGTCTGCCATTGTTTCCACTGTTTCCCCATCTATTTGCCATGAAGTGATGGGACCAGATGTCCTGATCTTAGTTTTCTGAATGTTGAGGTTTAAGCCAACCTTTTCACTCTCCTCTTTCACTTTCCTCAAGAGGCTTTTTAGTTCTTCTTCACTTTCTGCCGTAAGGGTGGTGTCATCTGCATATCTGAGGTTATTGATATTTCTCCCAGCAATCTTGATTCCAGCTTGTGCTTTTTACAGCCCAGGGTTTCTCATGATGTACTCTGCATAGAAGTTAAATAAGCAGGGTGAGAATATACAGCCTTGACGTACTCCTTTTCCTATTTGGAACCAGTCTGTTGCTTCCTGACCTGCATACAGATTTCTCAAGAAGCAGGTCAGGTGGTCTGGTATTCCCATCTTTCTCAGAATTTTCCACAGTTTATTGTGATCCACACAGTAAAAGGCTTTGGCATAGTCAATAAAGCAGAAATAGATGTTTTTCTGGAACTCTCTTGCTTTTTCCATGATCCAGCAGATGTTGGCAATTTGATCTCTGGTT
This sequence comes from Aepyceros melampus, assembly GCA_006408695.1. Lineage (NCBI taxonomy): Eukaryota > Metazoa > Chordata > Mammalia > Artiodactyla > Bovidae > Aepyceros > Aepyceros melampus. Next base: position 263,072 of record SJXQ01000761.1, on the reverse strand, counting down.
CCTCTGCCTTTTCTAAAACCAGCTTGAACATCAGGGAGTTCACGGTTCACATATTGATGAAGCCTGGCTTGGAGAATTTTGAGCATTGCTTTACTAGCGTGTGAGATGAGTGCCTTTCTTAGGGATTGGAATGAAAACCGACCTTTTCCAGTCCTGTGGCCACTGCCAGGTTTTCCAAAGCTGCTGGCATATTGAGTGCAGCACTTTCACAGCATCATCTTTCAGGATTTGAAATAGCTCAACTGGAATTCCATCACCTCCACTAGCTTTGTTCGTAGTGATGCTTTCTAAGGTCCACTGGGTTACAAACAGTCGGACACAACTGAAGTGACTTAGCATGCAGCCTTCTTTATGGTCCATCTCTCACATCTGTACATGAACACTAGAAAAAACCATAACTTTGACTAGACAAACCTTTGTCAGCAAAGTGATGTCTTTGCTTTTTCATATGCTGTCTATTTTTATCATAACGTTCCTTCCAAGGAGTAAGTGTCTTTTAATTTCATGGCCTACAGTCACCATCCGCAGTGATTTTGGAACCCAAGAAAATAAAATGTCACTGTGTTCACTTGTTCCTATCTGTGCCTTGAAGTGATGGAACCAGATGCCATGATCATAGTTTTTTGAATGTTGTGTTTTAAATAAGAAGAACACAAATTAGGTATCCCATGGGTACGTAGTTCAAATGTCTGTTTTTAATATGCTTAGGAGGTAAATGTTGGTTTCATTTTAAATATATGAATTAAGTCACCTAAGGATGAGCTTTTAAAATTATCTCTGGTAGACCGGAGGAATCCACCTCATTTGGGAATCACGGCCTGGTATGATGTTGTGTTTTGGAGGTCACCAAGTTATTGAGTCTCTAGTTTATTTCGCTTCACTTTCACCTCTAGGAAGAAAATGCTCAGAAGTGAAGTTGGTTTGAAAGAGGGGAGGAGAGGGAGAGAATAGAAGGGAGATTCGATCCTCCGGTTTGGCAGGTGACGGAGGGTAAAGACGAATTGAAGCTTTTGTGTCTACAGTCTCCTGCAAGACTGGGAAGGATTTTCCCTCTTATTCCTCATCCCCAAACCTGGGTTCCGAGTGCCTTCTCCTATACAAAATAAATTTCTAAAACAGACGTCTTCATACTGAACCAGTTAAACTGCCATGTGCCTCTCTGTGAAATATGGATAACCAGTAGGTGGAAGGCGTTATCTTGGAGTCCAGCTCTGCTGGTGTGACCCCATCGATACTAGCCCATTGACAAAGCATCGTGGCTATAGCCATTCTGTCTATGGTGGTGAAAATAGAGGGTGTTTAGTAATTTTGGAATTGGGTTTCATTTTGTATTTTAGGAGGTTGATCTTACTAATCCCAAGACATTTAGAAACCTGGCCAAGCCAATGGGAGCACAGACAGATGAACGATTAGCTCAGTATAAGAAGCGATATAAAGACTGGGAAGATCCTAATGGTAAGTAACTTTCCCTGTCACGGGACTTGGTACCCAAGTTTCAAAAGTCAGCCGTTATTCAGTGGTCTGATGCACTTCTATCTTTCCCCAAGTTGTTTGTATATGATTATGTCTGTGTCTGTTACATATGCAAGCATATACGCAACTATCAGAGGAGAAAAATCAGGTTTTGCATGCCAACTGACAGCCATGCTTGGAAGGCATTTTTTAGGTAGCTTGTCAAGTACTGGCAGAAAATTGTCTTTCTGCTTTGTCTAGGGTAGAAATTTCCCATCATAATATGCCTTTATTCTAATCATGTTTAGGCCAGGAACTATGCTTTCCTTTATTGACTCTTTTAATGTTTTTTATTGAAGTATAGTTAATCTAGTGTTTCAGGTATACAAAAAGTGATTCATTGTACATGTGTATGTGTATATGAATATATCATTTTTTTTCAGATTGTTTTCCATTATATGTTCTTCTAATTTGAGCACTTTTTACAACCTTTTTGCATTAAAAAAAATACTAATTGAGTCCCTTCTAAAATACTGCAATTTACATACTCATGATTTATTGTTTAATGTTTATCATATCACCCCTTCAAATAGGCAAAACAAAGGAGGAAAAAAAATTAAGCCTAACAATATTCCCTGTGTGAAATCTTTTTTTTTTCCCCTGCCAAGGAGAATATGTAACAGAAATTACATGATACCCATAGAATATCAATTCAGAGAAATGTATACTATTGCAAAGCCAGAACCTACTAAAGAATTACTATACGTCAGTGTCCTGCTTTAGTTGAAGGTGGCTTGTTATTAAGGATTATCTATTACAGTTAGCCTCAAAACATGAATTGCTGGATGTGCTCAATTTGGGGGAAAGTCACAGAATTATACTAAAATGGATAGTTGCCAGATATATAAATGATGCGTTTCAGCCTCATCATAAATGTTTTTATTCTACGACTCCCAGAACTGACTGTACTTCATGTCGCCGTTATCACATACGTTAACATTTTCTAGTCTATTGATTAACACTAATTTTATTTTTATGTTACTCTTTTGTTTTCTTGCTTATTCTCATTTTTCTTGTTTTTTAAATTTTTATTGGAGTCTAGTTGCTTTACAGTGTTGATAATTTCCGCTGTACGGCAAAGTCTTCCAGCTATAGTATACATATATCCTCCTTTTTGGATTTCCTTCCACCTAGGTCACTGTGGAGCACTGAGTAGGGTGCCCTGTGCTATACAGTAGATATTCCTTCGTTTTCTATTTTGTACATGGTATCAACAGTATATTTATACCAGTCCCAATATCCCAGTTCATCCTTTTCAATTATGCTTTTGTTTTCTTGGCCAGGAGAAACTCCAGCCTACCACTATGGGACCCACTATTCATCAGCCATGATTGTGGCTTCATACCTTGTCAGAATGGAGCCCTTCACACAGATATTCCTAAGGCTACAGGTAAACTCTTAAGTTTAGAATTTTTGCATGTTGTTCTTGCCTTCTATTTAAGATCGTTTTTGCTATTTTCTTTACATGTTGTTCATCTCCTGACATGAAGCCCTGTGAAGCTTTAGTCACAAAAGTAGTCAAAACATAATGATAGTGGAATTTCACTGGACCAAAATTGATAAATAAGCTAGGATTTGTTTACACTAAACAAGTGCCGAGGTCCTTTAGTCAAATAAGCAGGTAGCATTTCCTTTCCAGCCACATGTATGGAATTCAGCCTTAACTGATTCATCAGACATTTTAAAAAATCTATCTAGCTCATTTGCTATCTTCCCTATTATAATTGCTTTTCTCCAAATTCTCTTTCATTTATTCAGCAAATATTTATTGAATACTTACTGGATGCCAGGCACTATCCTAGGTTTTAGAGGACATCAGGGAATAAAGACAATAGTCCTGCCTGATGGAATTTATATATTTCGGTTGAGAGAGACAGACAAACATAGTAAATAATTATCTAGTAAAATATTTTAGAATATGATAAGTGCTGTGTGAAAAATAGAGAAAGGGGATAGGAAGTACAGGAATGTGAGGTGGGGAAGGACATGATGCCATTTTTAGAAAGACTGGTCACTGTAGGTCTCCTTGGAAAGGAGACGCCTGAGCTAGAGCTGGAAAGAAGTGAGGGAGTTACTGGTATGGCTATCTGGAGAAAGTGTGCTCCAGGCTGGGAGAACAGCCTGTAAGGGGCCCTAAGTCAGACCTGTGCCTGAGATATTTGAAGAACAGCAAGGAAGCCAGTATCTGGAGCAGAGTGACTGCAGGGGAAAGCGACAGGGGATGAGGTCAGAGAGCTAGCAGGGGCCAGAGGGCGGTAGGCCTTGGTGGCCATTGTACGGACTTGGGCATTTTCACACAGTGAACTTCATTGTAAAGACAAACACACTGTGTTCACTCAAACACAGCATAGGGAGTTTGCTTGAGGGAAGGCAGTGGTATATCTGTGAGGCCGTGTAAGCAAAAGAAATTCCTTTATATTTGAGTTTGTTTTATCAATTTATAAAACACCTTATAGTGTTTTATAAACACTTATGATCACCTTCCTAGTTCTCCTCTTAATTCTCATGGGTATAACAATGTCATGTTATTTTATAAAATTAGTCAAATACGTATATAACCTGAATATTTTCAACTGTAAATGGCTATATGATAATAGCAGCCTTTTTAAATTTTTTTTAGATTAATTTTTATTGAAATGTACTTGCTTTACAATGTTGTTAGTTTCTACTATATAACAAAATAAGTCAGCCATATATCCCCTCCCTTTTGGGACTTCCTTTCCCTTCAGGTCCCCACAGTCCATTAAGGAGAGTTCCCTGTGCTATACAGTAGGTTCTCATTGGTTACTGATTCTATACGTAGTATGCGTTAGTCCCTCAGTCGTTCCTGACTCTTTGCAACCCCATGGACTGTAGCCCGCTAGGCTCCTCTGTGCATGGAATTCTCCAGGCAAGAATACTGGAGTGGGTTGCCATTCCCTCCTCCAGGGGATCTTCCTGACCCAGGGATCCAACGTGGGTCTCCCGCATTATGGGCAGATTCTTACTATCTGAGCCACCAGGGAAGCCCTATACATGGTATAAATACTGTGTGTATGTCAATCCCAGTCTCCCAATTCATCCTGCTCCCCTCTTTTCCCCCCTTGGTGTCCATACATTTGTTCTCTATGTCTGTGTCTCTAGTTCTGCTTTGTAAGAAGAATCCTTTTATTTATTTTTTTTTTTAGGAGAGCATTATCAAACAACAATGGAAGAACTATTTCTTTATAGTCTTGCCCTCTCTCTAAAAACTAATCTTTTTAAATTGTAGTACTCGGATATCACTTTGATACAAAGCAAGAGATCCTTTGTAAGGAGAACCCCAAAAAGAATTCTTCTTCTTTTTTTGTCATTATTTAAAGTTTTGTGTATTTGACATAGGAGAATGGGAAACTGAATTTTCACCAAATGTATTTCTTTGGGGTTTCCAAGCCCTTGAGCGTGGATGCTGAGGTGGAGCAGTTCTCTCACAGAGGTGCCTTCTTGTTCCGCCCACAGGGAGGCCACTTTGACCTGGCTGACCGGATGTTTCACAGTGTGCGTGAGGCCTGGTACTCAGCGTCGAAGCACAACATGGCGGATGTAAAGGAACTCATCCCAGAATTTTTTTACTTGCCTGAGTTCCTGTTCAATTCCAACAACTTTGACCTTGGTATGTAGCACCATGGCACTGTCTTAGGAATGGTATCCAGGAAAAGACCAACAGAAATGTCACTTTTCTGAGAAGTCTGTAGCAGACACTGACAAGGAAAGCTTTTGTTACCAGACCAACCTTGGATCCACCCTCCTGACACACAGCAAACCCAATCAGTCTGTTGACGGTGGGTTGTGGTGAAGGGATGGAACAGTGTTTATTTCAGGGCCAAGCAAGGAGAATGGGCAGCTCATGCTCAAAAGGCCTGAACCACCCCCAGTGACAGCTTTCAGAGGAGAGTTTTAAAGAGTCTGTGTAAGGGAGAGGGTCACAGGCTTTGTTATCAGCTTGTGCTCAGTTCTGTGATTGGTTGATGATGCGGTAATGAAGTGGTATTTCAGGAATCTTGGTCATCAACTTCTGGTTCTGACTGGTCTAAGGTCTATGAGCTTGTGGTCAGCATACAGTTAACTTCCTCCACCTGGTGGGGTTTTAATATCTGCAAAACAACTCAAGGATATGGCTCAGGTTTATAGCCCTTGAGGAGAAACTAAAAGTCCTTGACTTTATTTTAGGCTAAACTGTTATTTTGTGCTGCTTAGCTGTTTTCCTTTGTTTCTGCAGTTTCTCTCTTCTCTGATTACATTTGCTCTTTGGAACTCTGGGGAGGCCTGGGAGACTAAGGCTTTTCTACAAAGGCGGGGAAACGCATGGGGTTGGGGTGGACAGGTTGTTCTTAGAAAGGCCCTGCGGGTCCTTCTCAGTTACTATTTCCTCATGGTTATAGCTGCTGTTAAATTCAGCTGGGTTATTGGGTATATGAGAGTAAATATAACAAAAATAGATTGTGCCCCTAAATAGCTGTTTCAGTCCAGAGTCTTGGGAAAATGAAAAAATTAACAGAGATTACATCTAATGGTCAGAATATCATTATTTCATTGAAAATGAAAGTGAGGTAAAATTTTATTTGAAAATTAATGTGATTGAAGCTAACAGCCAAGAGTGGCATATCCACATTCTTCACATATAGTTTAAATCTTTCTGTATTATCTCAGCTTACATGCTGATAAGTTTTAAAATTAGAATTTCTGAGTAACTCTAAGTAAACCCCTTTTTTCATCTCGTTAGGGTACTAAAAACACAGAACCAAATCAACATTTCTAAAAAGGAGAGAAATTTCCTTGGTACTTCGCTCTCTTTGTATTATCCAGCAGCTACAGGAAGTAGATTTGACTTTGGTTATAGTTTCTTGGAACACAGCTTGCTGATCTGTGTTTTGAATATCTATTTTTACAACATATCAAAATTTCATTGTTTTACTTAGAGCATTCATGCCAGGTATTATTCTGTTTTCATATTCTTTTCATGCCCTGTATCATACTGTATTTAAGACTTCCACATATAAACCATTACTATACTATCTCATAAAATTTATTAGGTAGTTCAGGGAATCAGTTCAGTTCAGTCATGTTCAACTTTTTGCAACTCCATGGACTGCAACATGCCAGGCCTTCCTATCCATCACCAGCCCCTGGAGTTTACCCAGACCCATGTCCATTGAGTCAGTGATGCCATCCAACCGTCTCATTCCTCTGTCATCCCCTTCTCCTCCCACCTTCAATCTTTCCCAGTATCAGGGTCTTTTTAAATGAGTCAGCTCTTCGCATCAGGTGGCCAAGTATTGGAGTTTCAGCTTCAGCATCGGTCCTTCCAATGAACACTCAGGACTGATTTCCTTTAGCATGGACTGGTTGGATCTCCTTGTAGTCCAAGGGACTCTCAAGAGTCTTCTCCAACACTGTCACATCTAATATATTTGAGTGATTTTATTTTATTGAGTATTATAATTTTTATTTATTTAATCACCATTCAGCAGCTCAAACCTTATGAAATTGTAGCTCCAGATGCAATAGAAAAGATAATAAGACTCTCTCAGTAGCCCCAGCAGAAGTCCTGAAATTGAGTCTCAGAACTGATACCTCTGATTGGACCTGGAACTCAGCCTTGAGCAGCTAAAGACACCAAGTTCTAGCACTTAGAGTTTGGAGGAATGGCAGTTCCTCAAAGGAAGAGTAGATGGTGAATAGGGAAAAACAACAAATGTGAACCCAGCGTTTGCATATGAATGCACATTAGGGTTTTATTAGGTTTACTTACAATTCACCTTTGGAAAATGCTACTCTCTTCCCTAGGAACACCACTTTCAAAGAGACAAATATAGAAAAGTGCAAAAACATATTCCAGAAATACTCAATCCATTACAATATCTATATTGCAGGAATGTTCTAACCAGACTACTTACAGACTGAACCAAATCATCCACTTTTAAATAAGTAAATGAAAGAAAAGTCATGTATAATTGTCACGCTCACCTTCATAATAAATCCCCTTCCCTCCTTGAATCACACACTTTAAAAACAACACTATTTGCAAGTAAGAGCTAAGGCTGTAAGACTCTTAAAACTTAGGGATAAATCCTCATAATCTTTGATTTAGATAAACATAAGCAAAAGCAACAAAAAAGGGAAATTGAACTTTATCAGAATTCAGAAACTTCTGCATACAAGGGCATTATGAAGAAAGTGAAAAGAAGACATACAGAATGCTAGAAAATACTTTCAAATGATATATATCTTGTAAGGATCTAGTATTCCAAATATAAAGAACTCCTACAACTCAACAGCAATAAGATAAGTGACCCAATTAAAGGGGCTGCTGCTGCTGCATCGCTTCAGTCGTGTCTGACTCTGTGCAACCCCATAGATGGCAGCCCACCAGGCTCCCCCGTCCCTGGGATTCTCCAGGCAAGAACACATTTCCTTCTCCAGTGCATGAAAGTGAAAAGTGAAAGTGAAGTCGCTCAGTCATGTCTGACTCTTAGCGACCCCAGGACTGCAGCCTACCAGGCACCTCCATCCATGGGATTTTCAAGGCAAGAGTACTGGAGTGGGGTGCCATTGCCTCCTCCTAATTAAAGGGGCAAAGGACCTGAATAGACATTTCTCCAAAGAAGTTATACAAATGGCCAATAAGCATGGTGAAAAGATGCTCAACGTCATTATTCATCCAGTAAATGCAAATCAAAAGCACAATAAGGTAATACTTTGCATTCACTAGGATGACTATAATGGAAAAAGCAAGACACACAAACAGAAAATGACAAGAGCTGAGGAAGATGTGGAGAAAGTAGAACATTCATGTGTTGCTGGTGTGAATGTTACAGTGGTTCAGCACTGTGGGAAGCACTTTGGTAGTTCCTCAAAAAGTGAAACATTGAATTGCCATATGACTAAGCAGTTCCACACAAGAACTGTCCAGAGGAACTGAAAAAAGACTTAAAGACCTGTACATGCACATTCATCACAGCTTTATTGACAATAGCCAGATGGTAGAAACAGCCCACATATATATCAATGGATAAACAAACTGGAATATACATATAATGGAGTATCACTCAGGCATTATAAGATATGGGGTAATGATAAATACACCAACATAGACGAACCTCGGAAACATTACACCAAGTAAAGGAAGCTAGAGGCAGAAAGTCACATAATGACTCCACTTACATGGAATGTCCAGAACAGGTAGATACAGGTAGACAGGATGCAGACTGGTGATTTCCAGGGCCTGAGGCAGGGGATCGGGATGGGGGCGAGGGGGAGGAATGGGGAGCAACTGTTCACATTTAAGATTTCTTTCTGGGGTGGTCAAAATGTCTTAGTACTAGATATAGTTGCACAATACTGTGAACATATGAAATGCCACTGAATCGTTCACTTTAAAATCGTTAACTTTATGTTATGTGAACTTTACCTCAATACAAAGAAAGTCAAACAAAACCGTTTGTCTCTCCATCCAGAAAAGAGACCTAATGATACAAAAGAAAGAACACTTGGGGCTTTTTCCCTGCTCTGGAGCATGTAGGTTCTTTTCCTGGTCTTATCCTTGTACCCTTGGATAAACATGGAGGGAAACTGCAGAGTAGCAGAATTAGACCAAGAGTTTTCAACAGACTGTCCCCTTTAAATGACATTTTAAAATCGCAGATAGTGCTGATAAAAGAACATTATATCACACAGTATTTAGGGATTATGAGCAAAATTGGGAAAGTAGATTCTATCTACTATTCTATCAGGTAGTTAGAGGATTATTACTTCTTATTATCAAAAAAGTTATTTCTTACTTCTTATTAGGCCTAGAGGACGTTTCAGAGTGGGTGGGGAAAGGGTGTGAAAGAGGGGAGAGACGCTGTAATAACTTGATTGTTACATTTTTTTTGAGTTACATGAAAATTTTTCCAACTAAATCAAAACATTCCTTTAAACAATAAAATGGATTTTTAATCTCTTATTTGTATCACATTGTAAAGAAGCCATCAAGTCTCAATGATTAAAGGAAAGGTTTTTTTACTGGCCCTTACTTGGAACCTGCCTTTTGTGTCCTGAAATTTGAACAGTTCTCTATGAAAATTTATAATGCAGCTGTTTAACCAACTGCATGAAACTAGGGAGTCCACATTATCATTTATAGAGTCATTGTTTACCATGATTATCCGACTTGGGCCCTGGAAAGCTCTGTAAGCTCAGTTAACTTTTTGAAAGAAGAAACAGAACCCATTTCCTCAGATGCCAGTCCCATTTAATGTGTTTTGTTGTCAATAGATCTCATAGTAAATGCGACCTTTACTATTTTAGGAATTAGCTGGCTGTGACTTAAAATAACAGTTTATGTGGAATAAATATGACATGGTTATGAATTATCATAACTTGATTTTTTTTCCTGCCAGGTGGTCCTATAGTCTTTCCAAGTGTTTTTTCTGTTAAAAGATACAACAGTCCCAAAAAAGTTACATTGTTTCAGATTTTACTTTTATTTTTTTAGTGCAGCAAAATACGTGTGGGTTCTACAGAGTTCTCTCAAGAATTTAAGATCAGAAATAGGAGAAACCACTTGTATTGCAAATATTTCTGGATGACTCATACTTTTATGTCCTCTTAGGCCAAGATAGAATTCAAACTGAAATTGGCTTGAGGAGTTAGGTATTCTTTCAGCAACCTTTTCCATGTGAATGCAGAATTTTGATTCAGTGCTTGGCCACTGCGGTTGACTCACCAAGCTTGAACCATTCTGGAAAAGCATACATGAATGCTTCAGAGAAATTGTTAATGGTCTTGCAGATGAGCAGAAGCTTGTGTTGGTTTAGGCAGTTTCTTCCAAACTCAAAACAGTAACCCCATAAAATGCTTCATGAAGGAGTCCTGTGGTCAATTAAATGGCAGAAATGTATCTAATACCCTTCCTAGAGAAGACCAGTACCTGGGAGGAGCCTATAACCTTCCTAGAGAAGAGCAGTAGCTTGGAGGAGCCTTGCAGGAAAGAAACATGTTTAACCTTGCATAGCTCAGCATTTCCTGAAGCCCTTTGACTGTGGGCGCCCCACGTTTTGCGAGTGCTCAGTAAATCTCTCTAAGGAGGAATTTTGGGGAAATACCAGGGTAGATGATCTCTGAGGGTCCTTTCTGGTGGTAAAATTGTATAGTTCTGGGAATGAATGTAACCCACTATTTCTGTTACTTTAATAGGATGTTACTATTTATCTCACTCTTTTATTTTCTTGTTAATGTATCTAATTTCACAGGCTGTAAACAAAATGGCACCAAGCTTGGAGACGTTATCCTTCCACCCTGGGCAAAAGGGGACCCACGAGAATTCATCCGGGTGCACCGTGAGGTATGGGAGCACACTTTGCGGTGGAACTGAGGTTTTCCTGGGTCACTGACCACAGAGCAAAGAGAGGCCCTTGAGCGATGTGTTCCCCATGTGTTTAAGTTACTAATGTGATTTGTATGATTTTTAGTTATTTTAGTTCCAGTTGGCCAGTGGTCACTTCTTTTACTTTTCAAATTAGTAATACAAGTCAGCCAGTGACTGAACCTGTGTTTTGAAATTGCAGCTCTGGAATGTGACTACGTGAGCGCCCATCTGCATGAGTGGATCGACTTAATCTTCGGCTATAAGCAGCAAGGTCCTGCCGCGGTAGAAGCTGTAAATGTCTTCCATCACCTTTTCTATGAGGGTCAAGTGGATATCTACAACATAAATGACCCCCTTAAGGAAACAGCCACCATCGGGTTCATTAATAACTTTGGGCAGATCCCTAAACAGGTATGGCTGGTTTTTCCTTACCGTTGATATTTTCTGTTACATTTTTTAAGCTCTGTCTTATGTCTTTGGGCTTCCCCAGTGACTCAGTGGTAAAGAATCTGCCTGCCAATGCAGGAGACACAGGTTCCATCCCTGGGTCAGGAAGATCCCCTGGAGAAGAAAATGGCAGCCCCTCCAGTATTCTTGCCTAGAGAATCCCACGGGCCTAATCCATGGAAGAGTCCACACATAACGACTGAACAATATATCTATGGATGGTAGATGACCATATAGTAATTAACTTTGGACCAAGTTTTTAATTAAGGACCGTGAATATTGCCCAGTAGTTGCAGTGGGTCCCTAGATTATTACATTTTCCTCCCTTTTACAGTCCAGATAAATAGAAATTTTGTTAGTCAAAGAGGATTTTCCTTCACAGACTAGTGGCAGGGCATGCTTTCCTGTCCCCACACGAGATTCGGCAGGAAACTGGCTTCTCAACTGCTCCTCCACAACCCAGAGGAAGGGAGAGCTTCACCACATCCGATCAGGATAGAGGAGCTCGTAGGCAAGTCACGTTTCCTGTGGAAAAGCCTCTCTTGGAAGGTTGTGTACCAGAGGCTAGCACTTTGCCTTCCACTCAAAGAATTCTTCCAGGAATCCCTAGCCAACCAGGTATTCAGTGTTTCTGCAAACCAGAAGAGCCTCCTTTTGGGTCACTAAGGGAACTCATCCTATCCTTCATCGCCATTGCTCCGGGCCCACGAGGAGGGCAGGGTGTGCCAGAAGAAACCACAACACGGTGGAGAAGCCTCATGTTGCGGGCTGTTAGACCACCGCCCTTCCCCCAAGTGCCCTGGCCTCTGCATTTTGACCCCGGCTGTCCTTCTCTGTTCAGACATCTCTCCTGGACTCCGTTTTTGTAGGGTAACCGACTTTGAGGTTTCCACAGCTGACAGATGGGAACACAGAGCAATGACAAGTCTTTGTTTATGGAAAAGTCACAGCCTGCGACTCCACCACTCACCGATCCCCCAGTGCAGGAACCAGGTGTACTTCTCAAGTGAAACATTTGCTGATGAGCTGTAATCACAGCAGAAGAACCTTAGCTAAGCCTTTCCCTTCTTTGAGGCTTACATGTGCAGGAACCATTTTTCATAACCTTCTGGAAACAGATATTCTGAACACACATGCCCTGTTGCAGGATTTTTGCCCCACTTTTGAGTTGAAGAGGAAGATGGTCTGGGAGATAGGGTTTGGATACTAACATATTTCTAGGACATTCCAGGAAATAATGGAGAGTCCTTCCAAGTGTAACCATCCCTCAAAACAGCTGAGCTTTGTCGTCATCATCGTCATCGTGTTAACTTATCCTTATGTGTATGCTTGCCTGGCCTGCTCTATCCTTAGGTACCTCATAAAGGTCTTCAATAAAGGTTTATTCATGAGCATATTTGAAAGTATGTGGGTATTTTAATACAGCTTCGGAGTCTTGTCTCTGAAGACGTTTATAAGAAATAACAGAACCCTGATCTTATGCCGTGTGTGTAGATAAAATGGGAATTACATCTTTAAAGCCTTGGGAGCCTCAGATGTGTATCTTTATAAACATATTTTTTCCTATTTTTTTCTCCTGGAAACCCAAAATGTCAAATAAATAGACTGGGATGGTGTTGTAGTCATCCTAAATCTCATTTCATCTTAAGATTTTCCAAATATCTTCCTCAAATATCAGTTTTCCAACAGAAATGACTCTATTTAGAAAATGTACAGTATTCAAAAAACAGTCACCTTAAATGTACATTAATACTTTTCAATCCCTTAGAAATACTAAATAGAAATGACAAAGATTTTTTTCTTTTACATCATCACAAAGTAAAAAGAAGGCAACCATATTCATACTGAGCAAATTGCTACTGCTACTGCTGCTGCTAAGTCGCTTCAGTCGTGTCCAACTCTGTGCGACCCCAGAGACGGCAGCCCATCAGGCTCCCCCGTCCCTGGGATTCTCCAGGCAAGAACACTGGAGTGGGTTGCCATTTCCTTCTCCAATGCATGCAAGTGAAAACTGAAAATGAAGCCGCTCAGTCGTGTCTGACCCTCAGCGACCCCATGGACTGCAGCCCACCAGGCTCCTCCATCCATTGGGTTTTCCAGACAAGAGTACTGGAGTGGGGTGCCATTGCCCTCTCCACTGAGCAAATTAGTACCACCTGAATGAGATAGGAATGATGTCACATCCATAAAGCTCGTGTTGGCGCCAGATATAACCCAGTTAGAATGGCTGCCTGCTCTCCATTGCCCAGGACGGTATTGGTCTGTAAAGGATGGGTTCATTTTTAAACATCACTGAAAAATAATTTTCAACTGACTTATTTGAAGAGATTAATTTACTTTTGAAAAATTATCATGAAATTAGTGTAGCATAGAGCTTGATGGTAACCCAAGCTTTAGTATCAGAGTCTTGTCCCCACTTGTCTTGTCCCCATCACTTCATGGGAAATAGATGGGGAAACAGTAGAAACAGTGTCAGACTTTGTTTTTTTGGGCTCCAAATTCACTGCAGATGGTGACTGCAGCCATGAAATTAAAAGGCGCTTACTCCTTGGAAGAAAAGTTATGACCAACCTAGATAGTATATTCAAAAGCAGAGACATTACTTTGCCGACTAAGGTCCGTCTAGTCAAGGCTATGGTTTTTCCTGTGGTCATGTATGGATGTGAGAGTTGGACTGTGAAGAAGGCTGAGCGCAGAAGAATTGATGCTTTTGAACTGTGGTGTTGGAGAAGACTCTTGAGAGTCCCTTGGACTGCAAGGAGATCCAACCAGTCCATTCTGAAGGAGATCAACCCTGGGATTTCTTTGGAAGGAATGTGCTAAAACTGAAGCTCCAGTACTTTGGGCACCTTATGCGAAGAGTTGACTCATTGGAAAAGACCCTGATGCTGGGAGGGATTGGGGGCAGGAGGAGAAAGGGACGACCGAGGATGAGATGGCTGGATGGCATCATGGACTCAATGGACGTGAGTCTGAGTGAACCCCGGGAGTTGGTGATGGACAGGGAGGCCTGGCGTACTGCGATTCATGGGGTCGCAAAGAGTCGGACACGACTGCGTGACTGAACTGAACTGTCCCCACTTACTGAGGTATGAGATCTCAGATGGCAACCTTCTGAGCCTCTTTAAATCTCTTTCATCAAGTATAAAATGTGATAATGAGATATACCTAATAGCTGTTGTGAAGCTTAAGTGAAATAGCAACAAAATATCTGGCAAATAAAAGGGCTGATTAATAAATCTTAGCTTTCGTTATAAAATGTGTTGTCTTCTCTCTTACCAGTTATTTAAGAAACCTCATCCACCCAAGCGAGTGAGGAGTCGACTCAATGGAGACAATGCGGGGGCCTCCGTCCCGCCAGGGTCTGCCAGTGACAAGATCTTTTTTCATCATCTAGACAACCTGAGGCCTTCGCTAACACCTGTAAAAGGTAAAATGACAGGGAATGAGCTTTTGATTGATGACCCTGTGGGACTGTTTAATAATCCTAGTTAAGCAATAACAAAGTTGCTTCTCAGCAACAGTGTCATTTGTAATTAGTGCTAAAACCACCAAATACTTGTTAGAGTCTCCTTTTCCTTTTCTCTTCTCTTCTTTCTGCCTGTTGGATTTTGCATCCAAAAGAAACCCAACAGGTTTCTCCTCTCTGCTAGGGTACTGAAAACTAGTATACCAAATCTTACAATTCAACTTGTAGAAAAACTTCTGCCATCTTCATTTACACATGTTCTGCCAATTTAGAAATAGCAGTAAGAAGACTTGTATTTTTAACATGCCAACTAAAAGCTTCTTTCATCTACTGTTATTGTAAGTTATTTTAAATTACTTTTCCAAGTAGATTTTTTTCCCCTTTGAATGAAAAAAAAAAAAATGGTTTTGCAGCGTCTCAAAGTTGTCACTTAAATCCAAAAACTAGAGCATCAAAGTCTGGATGGGCGCCCAGCTCTCTGCCGCCTGTCTCATTCCACAGACTCTGCCCTGTGCCAGCTCCAGCCACTGCCCAGAGATGGCTCTGGAGCACTGGCGTGGTTGACAGAGTCCTGGGTCAGAGCTGGGGTTCTTGGCCTTCCTTCAGGAAGTCTAGGGCGGGGAGGAGCTGAAGGCCTAGGCCCTGTGTGGCGTTCCAGGGAGCATCCCAGAACACTCTGGCAGTCCTCGGGATCAAAAGGTGGGCCTGGTGGCTGGGAGCAAAACCCCAGCAAGTGTCCATAGCCAGGAAGTCTGGAGACACCAGTCAGGGTCGATATCCACCCAGTGGGTCTGTAGAAGACTCCATCGAAAGCCACACCCTACTTCCTTCTCAGGTCATTTTGTATTAATATGGGTGTCAAGATGCTTGATTTGTATGAATATTTGAGATCCCTTTACCCTCCCCTGAGGGCTTCCCAGGTGGCGTTAGTGGTAAAGAATCTGCCCACCAAGGCAGGACATGCAAGAGATGCCAGTTCAGTCCCTGGGTTGGGAAGATACCCTGGAGGAGCAAATGGCTTCCCACTCCAGTATTCTGCCTGGAGAATCCCATGAATAGAGGAGCCTGGTGGGCTATACTCCATGGGGTCACAAGAGTTGGACACAACTAACACTCTTCTACCCTCCTCTGTGGGATAAGGAGGTTAGTTTTCCCTATACTGGTTTTAATATGTTGATTTATTTTTTGTAGAACTGAAAGAGCCTGTGGGACAAATCGTGTGTACAGACAAAGGCATTCTTGCGGTAGAACAGAATAAGGTTCTTATCCCACCAACCTGGAACAAGACTTTCGCTTGGGGCTACGCGGACCTCAGCTGCAGGCTGGGGACCTATGAGTCAGACAAGGTTTGCGCTGTGGCTTGCTTACTTATGTCATCCTATTCTTCCATGGCTGGAGATCCTGCCTCATGGGGGTGGGGATAGCTCAGGCCAAGGGCTTTTCAGCTGCTCCTCCCCAGCCCAGAGGAAGGGAGAGCTTAACTGCATCCAATCAGGATAGAGGAGCTAGTGGACGAGTCACGTTTCCTGCAGAAAAGCCTCTCCTGGAAGGTTGTGTACCAGGACCTAGGAGTTTGCCTTCCACTCCAAGAACTCCTCCAGGGGACCCTAGCCAACCAGGTGTTCAATATTTCTGCCAACCAGAAGAACCTCCCTTTGAGTCACCGTCCCACACCATTTCAGTGGCAGAAAACCTGCCGCCCTTCCCCTAAGAAGCAGTTGCAGCTACCATTTTGAGTCCCATTAGCATCTCTTGGCAGAGAAGGCAATGGCACCCCACTCCAGTACTCCCAGTACTCTCGCCTGGAAAATCCCATGGACAGAGGAGCCTGGTAGGCTGCAGCCCATGGAGTTGCTAAGAGTCGGACACGACTGAGCGACTTCACTTTCACTTTTCACTTTCATGCACTGGTGAAGGAAATGTGTTCTTGCCTGGAGAATCCCAGGGACGGGGGAGCCTGGTGGGCTGCCGTCTATGGGGTTGCACAGAGTCGGACACGAGTGAAGTGACTTAGCCGTAGCAGCATCTCTTGGAGAGGCAATACATAAGTGATCCTTTGGGGTCGTATTTGCCCCTTGACAGTCCTCTCCTGAATGCATGAGGGACACAGTGTGTGTCCGTAACACAGTTTAGTCACATTGTCATGAACAGCAGCACTCACGGTTTCCTTTTACATTCCACCTGCTACAGCGGATGCATCCTTTCACCAGATCACCCCCTGCATCTCACACAGCATCACACAACCTGAATGTCATTTTCCATCGCACAATCTGAACATCTTTTTCCCTGACTGGAGAAACTGGAGACCCCCAATATGAACAAAGTGCTTCTTATTATGACTTTCAACAGCAGCTATAGTTAGGAGGCTGTAGGGCGTAGTTCAGAGTAGAGCTTTAGGGAACCAGCCCAGCAGGATTTGCCCAGGGGGGACCCAGAGGTTCTCTTTCGTTTGGTGTGCTCATCGTGTCTCGGAAGCTTGTAGCACTTGATGGCATGTGTGTCTCACATCTCCTCTATTTTACAGGCAGTGACTGTTTATGAATGTTTGTCAGAGTGGGGCCAGATTCTTTGTGCGATCTGCCCCAACCCCAAGCTGGTCATCACGGGTGGAACAAGCACGGTCGTGTGTGTTTGGGAGATGAGTACCTCGAAAGAAAAGGCTAAGACTCTCACTCTCAAACAGGTAACAGAATGTGGGATGATGGACCTATCCCAGCCCACCCGCTCATGCTCTAGAGAAACTGAATAACTTCCTTATTTCCAAGGCAATTTAGACATTAATGGACAAGACCAAAAAATGTATGTTCTTTTGCTAGAAATGGATCTTAAAAAAAGCAAATGAAAAATCAGAGGATACTATTTCTGAAGATGATCCAAGCTGTCCTTTTTTAAAATCTGAAGCAAGATATCTTTAGGTGATACAGTTTTGGTTTTTTTTAATGTATTTAAGTAATGTCAGTGTTCCTCAGAGTTATATGTAGGTTAAATTCTTGCAAACCAGTTATATTTGCAATTGATTCATAGTAACTTCTTTTCTGGATGCTTTTCATTCATCTATACCATTAAGTCATTGATTTTTGGTTTTTCTGTTTCTTCATTTATAATATTCTTGAGAACATGGCAAATTCATGAAATGTATTCAGAAAAACCATTGGTGATTTTATTAACAAGTATTTTTGATCACTTGTTATGAACTGACTCTATCATAAATGTTTAATCAAAACAATTCTTTTATGCTGAAGCCATCACCTTTTTAATATTTGATTTATAAGTGAATTTACTGTAAGTTTCTTTTTAATGGAGTTTACATCTAGGTTTCTTCTGTGATAACACATTTTAAAAGTAGTGTAACAGTAATATCTGACATTTACTGAACACCTGCCGTGTTCAGGGCACTGTGCTGGGAGTTTAAAAAATGTAAAACTGCAATCCTGACTTTCTACAAGATCATTATCAGCCCGAGCTGATTAACACCTGGAAAAACCACGGCTTAGGGAACTTAATACACAGGCCCACATCACACCTTGTGGTAAAGCCAGGATATAAATTCAGTTCTATGTGATTCCAAAGCTATTTTTAAAACCAGCCTCAGACAAACAGTGCTGTTTTCAATACCTATAGAAAGAATTGAGCCCCTCTTGTTTACTCCAGTGCCCATCTCTATTGTCCAGAACCTTCAGTGGTTGCTGAGTCTAAAGGTGAGTCCTTGTGAGACACAATCTCCACGTGAGGAGGTGCAAGGCTCTCAGTGCAGTTTGCTGGTCCAAACACTCCTGCTTGCGCTATTTTCAATTTACAAGGTGGGCTTCGCAGCTAGCTAGCATGTCTGTTAGCCCCTCAGTGTGGAGTACTTCTCACTTCGAACAGCCTTTTGGGTTTGCTAAGTATATAGTAAGGGTGTGTGCATCACCAAAATTTGGTAAATAGTAAATACTCAGAAATTCATAACAGTCATCTGAATCTTTTCCTTCAAAATGTTTGTTTTCATGCACTACCATCTCCCTGGATCCTGTTTCTCTTCATATCCTAGCAAGAGAGAAACTTGTTTATTCTGGTTTGAGAACAGGTCCCTCTCGGGTGCAGAAGACACCCAGGTGTGTCCAGCTCCTAACAGGTGCTCAGCAGACACATCAGAGCTGCATTTTCCCTGTATCTTCCTGGGACCACGTGTTACAACCACACACTTACATTTTTAAAAAACACATCCAATTGTAGTTCTGTAGAATGGACTTAGAGGAATCGACAGCAGAAAAGAATAGATTCAGAGTTTAAATTCTGAATTCGGGGATCATGATCGACACATCTCCGTGTGGAGACGGGAAGTGTGAGAAAACCCCAGCTGGGTTGCAATTGCGACTCTCCCTTCTGAGATCCTGGGCTGAGGCCAGGAGAGAAGTAAGATATTAATGGAGAGTGGCGTCTCCCAAGTCCTCCACACTTCTCTCTTACCCCTGGTGGAGAGGCAGGAACAGTGGCGAGAAAAGAATGAGGGCCTTCCAGATGCTGCTGCGCAAGGCGCTCCCCGCTAGCTGCACGCCTCTCAGTTTGCAGCGCACCCAGCTGTTTGGAGTCCAGTAAGGAGCACAGCCACCATGATGAACCTGGTCTCATCTGTTCCCCTTTCAGGCCTTACTTGGCCACACTGATACAGTCACCTGTGCCACTGCGTCGTTAGCCTATCACATCATCGTCAGTGGGTCCCGAGACCGAACCTGCATCATCTGGGACCTGAACAAGCTGTCGTTCCTAACTCAGCTCCGAGGCCACCGGGCTCCCGTGTCTGCTCTGTGTATCAATGAATTAACCGTAAGTTGTAAATTGCTCACTTGGTTTTTGTGTAGGAACACATACCTCTGACCAGCATAAATACAAAATAACTCTGCTTTCTAAGTTGATGGACATGCATCTTTTAAAAGCCACTTGGTTTAGATGTTGTTTGCAAAAGCAAATGGATATTAAAGTTTGTAACCCAGGAAACAATTCTGTCTTAAAATCCAGTCACTGCAGCAATACTTCAAAGAGCAAGATTTGGTTCAAAATAAAACAGTCTAGAACACGCTTTTTTAAAAGCAAGGAATTTGTGGGATTTGTTAAAACTGTTGAAGTTTGATGAAATATGTTCAAAGTATTTATTAAGTGAGGAGAGTAATACTTGGGTACCCAAACAAGAGAAAAATTGTTGTAAAACGGTTTTCAAAATAGATTCCAAAGGTATGAAAAAAAAAATGGCCCTGAAAAATACAGTGAAACAGAAGAAATGTGCTGGCATAGGAGCCTCCATGCAGACTGGGCAAGGAGGGGGAAAAAGTCATTGGTTTGGGGTGTTGGGAAGCAGGAAATATTTGGGGTAGGTTTAGAGAGAATGAGGTCTCTGTGTCCAGGGCACAAATTCTCACATGTGCAGGCCAGTCTGCAAGTTAATGGGAACCCCGAAGCTCATCACTTCTTAGCTGTAAATATTCACTCCCACCCTTGCTGTCGCCCCGCTGGGGATCATGCTCGTGACCCAGAGTGGTCCCAGCTTTGTCATACCATCAGCCACGGGCAGCTTTCCTTTCAAAGGAGGCATATCTTTAATTTATACCAGAAGATTCTGAGTATTGAGTACTGTGCTTTGAGTCAAATACCTTGCAGTCACTCAGAGAAAAAAAAGAAAAGGAAATTTACTCCTTTCTGCTCAATGGCACTTGCAGTTGTGCCGTGGACTTGCTAAGTCTTGTCTGACTCTCTTGTGTCCCCATGCACTGTAGGCCAACAGGCTCCTCTGTCCATGGGGATTCTCCAGGCAAGAATACTGGAGTGGGTTGCCATGCCCTCCTCCAGGGGATCTTCCCGACCCAGGGATCGAACCTGCCCCTCCTGCATTGGCAGGTGGATTCTTTACCACTCAGCCACCAGGGAAGGCCAGTTAATGTCACTTAGACTGTCTCATAATAATAAGAGTAATCAGAGTCAGGAATGAGCGGGGGGCGTGTGGGGATAAGAGAGTCAAATTTGTTTTCATATATATTTGAAAGGCTTAAAATGTTTTTTTTGAAACAGCACCTTCGGTTGCTCCTGCAAAGGCATCTAAGAGGAGGTTTATGGAAATGTCAGTGCAGCAGAACCACTGTGATCTTCACTGTGTTGCTCTGAGTCAAATGCATAATTGCACTATTTCAAGCACTTTGTTTTATGATTGTTCTTAAATGCTGAGGATTTTATTTTGGTTAGTTGTCACTGGGGCCAGCATACACTCACTGGATTGCAGTGGTTGCGGCGGACACTACAGACGTGTTAGATTTTTACCTTTGAAGATTCATTTGTCATCTCCATCACTCATGAGAAGATTTCTATTTCTGTTACATTTTTGTAGCCATCATCACGTCTGTATAATAAGAGTAATCAGAGTCAGGAATGAGCGGGGGGCGTGTGGGGATAAGAGAGTCAAATTTGTTTTCATATATATTTGAAAGGCTTAAAATGTTTTTTTTGAAACAGCACCTTCGGTTGCTCCTGCAAAGGCATCTAAGAGGAGGTTTATGGAAATGTCAGTGCAGCAGAACCACTGTGATCTTCACTGTGTTGCTCTGAGTCAAATGCATAATTGCACTATTTCAAGCACTTTGTTTTATGATTGTTCTTAAATGCTGAGGATTTTATTTTGGTTAGTTGTCACTGGGGCCAGCATACACTCACTGGATTGCAGTGGTTGCGGCGGACACTACAGACGTGTTAGATTTTTACCTTTGAAGATTCATTTGTCATCTCCATCACTCATGAGAAGATTTCTATTTCTGTTACATTTTTGTAGCCATCATCACGTCTGCCTTACTGCAGTCTACACTTTGGGCATAAGCTGCCTTGCAGCTGCCCTTTAATTCTCCTTACTCTCAACCCTCATAAGCACAGGGTTTGCTCAAACGCACAGTAATTGAGGCGCCCTGGAGTAATTGCAGAATGTCTTGCATAGTGCATCATGGGGTGGCAGCCTCTCGTCTCCTACAGAGACTGAACCCATTAATTAAAACTCAGTTGCTGACACTCATCGTCAGAAGTGGTTCAGGGGCTGATGCAGAGGTAGACACAGCAGTGCTTTGCCCAGTGCAGTTTTTGTTTGGGTTTTTGTGTGGTTCTTGCCACCTTGGTAGATGGGGAGAAGGAACGGTAGCAGGACCAGCAGAGACAGTGGTTTGGAAAGCACCGGGTCACGCCTGCCTCCCTCCCTTCTCGCTTGCATGGGTCCTGCTGTGTCGTTTCTAGCTTTCCTCTGTTCTTGATGTGGTTGTTGTTCAGGTGCTCAGTCATGCCCAACTCTCTGCAACCCCCATGGACCAGCACGCCAGGCCTCCCCATCCGTCACTATCTCCCAGAGCCTGCTCAAACTCATGTCCGTTGAGTTGGGGATGCCATCCAACCATCTCGTCCTCTGTCATCCCCTTCTCCTCCTGAACGCAATCATTTCCCAGCATCAGGGTCTTTTCTAATGAGTCAGTTGTTCACATAAGGTGGCTGAAGTATTGGAGCTTCAGCATCAGTCCTGCCAATGAATATTCAGGACTGATTTCTTTTAGGACAGACTGGTTGGATCTCCATGCAGTCCAAGGGACTCTCAAGGGTCTTCTCCAACACCACAGTTCAGAAGCATCAGTTCTTCAGCACTCAGCTTTCTTTGTAATCCAGCTGTCTTATCCATACATGACTACTGGAAGAACCATAGCTCTGACTAGACAGACCTTTGTCGGCAAAGTAATGTCTCTGCTTTTTAATATGCTGTCTAGGTTGGCCATTGCTTTTCTTCCAAGGAGTAAGCATCTTTTAATTTCATGGCTGCAGTCACCATCTGCAGTGATTTTGGAGCCCCCAAAAATAAAGTCTGTCACTGTTTCCATTGTTTCTCCATCTGTTTGCCATGAAGTGATGGGACTGGATGCCATGATCTTAGTTTTTTGAATGTTCAATTTTAAGCCAACCTTTTCACTCTCCTCTTTCACTTTCATCAAGAGGCTCTTTAGTTCCTCTTCACTTTCTACCATAAGAGTGGTGTCATTTGCATTTCTGAGGTTGTTGATATTTCTCTGGCGATCTTGATTTCAGCTTGTATTTTATCCAGCCCAGCATTTTGCATGATGTACTCTGCATAGATGTTAAATAAGCAGGGTGACAATATACAGCCTTGATGTTCTCCTTTCCCAATTTGAAACCAGTCCATTTTCCCATGTCCGGTTCTAACTGTTGCTTCTTGACCTACATACAGGTTTTTCAGGAGGTAGGAGAGGTGGTCCGGTATTCCCATCTCAAAGAATTTTCCACAGTTTATTGTGATTTACACAGTCAAAGGCTTTAGCGTAGTCAGTAATCAGAAGTAGATGTCTTTCTGAAGTTCTCTTGCTTTTTCTATGATCCAATGGATGTTGGCAATTTGATCTCTGGTTCCTCTGCCTTTTCTCAATCCAGCTTGAACATCTGGACATTCTCACTTAACATACTGTTGAAGCCTAGCTTGGAGAATTTTGAGAATTACTTTGCTAGCTTGTGAAATGAGTGCAATTGTGCAGTAGTTTGAGCATTCTTTGGCCCTGCCTTTCTTTGGATTTGGAATAAAAACTGATCTTTTCCAGTCCTGTGGCCATTGCTGAGTTTTCCAAATTTGCTGTTTTTGATGCCATCTTCCAATTCCTGTACGTTGTCCTACGCCCACTGGCTGTATCCACCAGATCATTTCTGAAGTCAGACCTAGCATCACGCCTGTCAGACTATCTCAGGGATAGGAGAGGCTCCCTGGGATGGTGTAGAAGCTTTGGGGTGTCCAAAGGGCCCAGCGTACTAATCAGCACACTACTGATGCTTCAGGAAGTATCTTAGTTCCTTTAACGGTAGTGGGTTGTTTTTTCACCAAACTGGTAGAATTTGAAGGAAAAGCTTCGTTGTTAGTTTTTTTTCCTATCTCTGGAACTCATGAAAAGCTGATTTCTCTGCTCACGGAGTCTTAGGGTTTAATTCAGGGTGCCAAGAAGTGACCTACATACTAGCTTTCTTCTTCTCTATTGTGAATACAAATTTGTAATAGGATATTACAGTGTTACCAAGATTTCATCTTTTTGTTTATTGAAGGAGAGTCCCAGCTGCACCAAAGTAAAAGATTTTTCTTCTACCCCGTGGCTTTTGTGATTGGGCTCATTTTGTAAAATTAAGTGGGTGGAAGGTATAGATTTTGTAGACAGTAAAAGAGTGGTTACCACCTCCTCAGATTACAGATAGCTCTGACATGGAGTGCAGCAGGGCTCTGCTGAGTGTGTGGAAGGGCATCCAACTCCATCACCAGACCACCTTGGCCGGTCTTCATGCCACCTTGAATTCTTAAAGAGGCCTCTGTTCAGGTATTTTTTTTAAGTCAGCAAGCTCTGGATTCCAGGCTGCCTCAGAAACTACCCAGTCACTAGTCAAAACACTTAAGAGGGTTCTCGAGAGCCAGACCAAAGATTCAGTTGCTTCTGAAAGGAGCGTGTCCTCTGCTGGGAGTGATGTTTCTCTTCCCCATCTCAGGGGGACATCGTGTCCTGCGCCGGCACGTACATCCACGTGTGGAGCATCAACGGGAACCCCGTCGTGAGTGTGAACACGTTCACAGGCAGGAGCCAGCAAATCGTCTGTTGCTGCGTGTCGGAGATGCACGAGTGGGACACGCAGAACGTCATCGTCACGGGGCACTCGGACGGCGTGGTCCGGGTAGGTTCGCTGTGAGCGCACGCGCCAGGGTGTTTGCTGCCCTGGCTCACCCGAAGCTTCTGTAGCTGTCCGCAGGTGCATTCACCTGGAGGCTGTCCTGCTGTTCGGCAAACTCATGCTCCGATGTAGAGCTTGGCCACTGGGCCATCAAATGTGGGGAGTGTCCGTGACTCGGCCTCTTTTCCCTCATTAAGCAGGCATGTTAGTGCACTGACCACCTGACACAGGATCACTTAGACACCGCTTCCCTGTCGCGCTGGGATTGCTAGAAGTGTCAGCTGCCCAAGTGTTGGCCTTTCAGCCCGTCAGATAGCTTCTTAGAGAAAATGGGGACCATCTCTCCTCCGCAGAGAATCACAGAGCTCAGTCATGCTTCCAGGAGCCTCATGTCACCATTCCTTTCTTGTCTCAGATCCTGGGCAGTTTTACCTGAATCCTAGATCTGTTTATCCTTTTCTTAGTTTTCATATGTTGAAAAGAAAAGAAAGAAAGTGAAATCACTCAGTTGTGTCCGCCTCTTCGCAACCCCATGGACTGTAGCCTACCAGGCTCCTCTGTCCATGGGATTTTCCAGGCAAGAGTACTATAGTGGGTTGCCATTGCCTTCTCCAGGGGATCTTCCCAACCCAGAGATCGAACCCGGGTCTCCCTTATTGTAGGCAAAAGCTTTACGTCTGAGACACCAGGGAAGCCAGTGCATTCATGCGTGGGGCCTCTACCAAAAATGGAATCCATGGACTGTTTACATTTTTAGTCTGTTCCAGTACCTGGGTGTTTCTCTCGGGAGAGTTTTCTTTATGTCCTTCTTTAATTGTGCTCTGTAAAAGGAGAGAGCAGATGGTTGCTGCCCTTGTAATCACAATCACAAGCAGAGCTACACAATGAGGCCATTAGCCACTCCCCGGCCACACTCTACTCTCAGACTATGGGCACACCCCCAAAGCCACAGGCCTGCAGAGCAGCATTCCAGATTACTCCATCTGTGAGTCATCATGAAGAGCACCCTAGCCCAACACGTCTGGGGTTCCTACTTCTGTACACCTTCTTGGAAGTGTAAAGTACATATCAATGTATGCAAGGCTCACAGGGGTTTTGTAGGAAATAAGGAAGTGTACATAGTTTAACTGTGTTTCTGAAATCTCTTTGACCCCATTCCTTTCCCTTGACCATGAAAAGCCCACTGACATCTCATGTAACACAGTTTGGGGAGAACTGTTTAATTTGTAAGCAGTCCCTGCCACATTTTTCAAGATACAGGGAAATCTAACTGTACATAATAAGAGAAATCAGGTTACCTATTTAATTCTGAGAATCCATCTTCAAGCGGTAACTCATAAGTTGTTTCTGTAATCTGTTCAACTGTGTTGTTTTGTTTTTTTCCCATGCTTATTTAAATTCAGTTTTGGAGAATGGAATTTTTGCAAGTTCCTGAAACGCCAGCCCCTGAGCCTGCTGAAGTCCTTGAAATGCAGGAAGACTGTCCAGAAGCACAAATCGGTATTGAATACTTTCTAAGTTTTGCAGTAATTTTCATGTTTTGTTTTTTTTTTAATCCTTATGAGTAAACTTACATCAACCAAGGTAAGCAAGAGCCTGAGGTCGGGCATTGCTGTCAGAAGTGGTCTTAACCACTTAGTGTGCAAAGCAGCCTGGCAGGCTCACAGAGTTCTCTGGTTCATCAGGCAACACCCCGTTGGTAGTGTCTCATGGTGAGCTTTCGCATCCCATAGTAAATACAGTTGCAAGCTTCCCAGAATACCAGCGGCTTGGGCTTTCCATTCTGAGAAATACAAAGCCGGTGCAAGAGTCCACTGTCGGATGAGTCGGGGGGCCACGCCTCAGTGCCCCCATCACTTGAACAGCTCCGTGTGAGTGACAGGGCAGCATCATGTGTGTACACTGTTCACAGAGGCAGACCAGAGCCCATGCCCTAGCCCCGCCCAGGAGGGGCCTTCATCAGACAGAAGCCTGCTGATCTGCATTCTTGTCATTGTCATTTAGTCATTGAGTCACGTGCGACTCTTTGCGACCCCATGCCCTGTAGCCCACCGGGTTTCTCTGGCCCTTGATTTCCCAGGCAAGAATCCTGGACTAGGTTGCCATTTCCTCCTCCAGGGTATCTTCCCAGCCCAGGGATTAAACCCACATCTCCTGCATTGGCAGACAGGTTCTTGGTACCACTGAGCCACCAGGGAAGCCCCAATCTTTGTTCTGTATCTGCTGTTTGTGAAGCATTTTAACGTTTTCCAGTGAAATATAGATATAGATTTATTTGTGTGTGTATATACACACACACACAATGTTTGGAAATGGCACCAAAGAATCAAGCTAAGGTGTGCTTTGGGTTACTGAGTCTCCAGAGAAGTACCTCTCGCTGATTTAGCTCAACTGGTCCAAGACTCTTCTCCTTGTAAGCTGACAGTAGCTTTTACTTTCTTTGCCAGAACCGATGAACAGGACATTGTAATGCTTGTATTACTTTAATGCGTATAAATTTCCACATAGGCAATTGCAGTTCCACTAAGAAAGTCATCTGGGTGTTTGAAGACCTACACTCAGAATTCAGTTCAGTTAGTATTTGAGAGTTAATAACTGTTGTGTGTCAGACATCGACTGTTCAGTCTAATGAGAAGTGTGTCCCTCTCCCTTCCTCTTAACAAAGCTTGTAAATGAAAAACAGGAAAATAAGAATAAGGAGAGAAGAAGGGGTCAGATTAGGGAGGAGAGACATTTGTATGTCTTCGTCCTCTTTGTTTTCACATTGTGGACAACTTGCTCACAACTATGTCCAACTCTGTGTAATCCCATGGACTGTCTCCTCTGTCCATGGGATTTCCCAGGCAGGAATAATGGATTGGGTTGCCATTTCCTCCTTCCGGTAGATCTTCAGGTTTGATCCCTGGGTCTACTTTATTGCAGGCAGATTCTTTCAGTTCAGTTCAGTTCAGTCACTCAGTCATGTCCGACTCTGCAACCCCATGAATCGCAGCATGTCAGGCCTCCCTGTCCATCACCAACTCCCGGAATTCACTCAAACTCATGTCCATTGAGTCAGTGATGCCATCCAGCCATCTCATCCTCTGTCGTCCCCTTCTCGTCCTGCCCCCAATCCCTCCCAGCATCAGAGCCTTTTTCAATGAGTCAACTTTTCGCATGAGGTGGCCAAAGTACTGGAGTTTCAGCTTTAGCATCATTCCTTCCAAAGAAATCCCACGGCTGATCTCCTTCAGAGTGGACTGATTGGATCTTACCACAGGCAAAGTAACTATTTGTCTAGTTAAAAAATATGCGTAGTGGACTGGTGCTTGCTCACTTATTTGTTTGTTTGTTTTTGGCTGAGTCAAATTGTAGTTGTGGCACTCAGGATCTTCATTGACACACACAGGTTCATGGGCTCCAGAGTGAATGGATTCAGTAGTTGAGGCATGCAGGCTTAGTTGCCCTGCGGCGTGTGAGATCTTAGTTCCCTGACCAGGGATCAAACCTGTATCTCCACTATTGGAAGGCAAATTCTTAAACCACTGGGCCACCAGGGAGGTCCCTGCTCACTTGTTCTTGTTCTCTCCTTTGTTCCAGTTACATATGTTTGAAAGTAAGTGAAAATGTTGGTTGCTCAGTAGTGTCTGACTCTTTGCAACCCTGTGGATCATAGCCCACCAGGCTCCTCTGTCCATGGGATTCTCCAGGCAAGGATACTGTAGTGGGTTGCCATTCCCTTCTCCAGGGGATCTTCCTGAATAGGGATTGAACTTGGGTCTCCTGCACTGCAGGCAGATAGATTCTTTACCATCTGAGCTACCAGGAAAGCTAGTTTTCCCTCCAGTAGACTATTGCAAGGGAATAGTTGAGCTGAAGAAATGCACAATGACAATGGAAAGAGGAGGAAGAACAAAATTCTCAATTAAGATTTCTGTCCATAGTCTGTTCATCTGTGCTGTCATTTATATTGGCTGCTATGTGGAAGGCCCCATGCTGGGACTCTTTCTCTCCAACTGACCAGTGTCTTGTAGAAATAATGACCAAAAGTAATAGTTAGGGGTGATAATTTTATATGTGTGAGAGCCATACAGCTGTTAAAGGAGCCCAGAAGAGAGAGTTAACTTTCTGTTGCAGGAACCACGTAAGATTTTAGAGAAAGAAGCATTTAAGATATGTCTTGAGAGATAGGTCACACCAGAACACGCAGAGATTGGGAAGATGGGTCCAGGCAGGGCCAACCCGCGTGTGCAAAACTGGCTGCGAGGAGGAGCAGGGCTGCGTGGAGAGCAGAGTGGGCATGTCCAGCTGAGCCGTGGCCGTGAAGCAGGTGCGGGTGGTGAGAAATTCATAAAGGCAGGCTTTGGCCAGATTGTGAAAGAATAAATGCCGATCTAAAGATTTGGGCCACAGCAGTCTGTGAACTCTGAAATTCTGCCATTTTGCTATCATACCTCACTGAAAATTCTGGCAGTTTATCTGCCTTTATGGCTTCCCAGGTTGAGCTAGTGATAAATAACCCTCTTGCCAGTGAAGGAGATAAAAGAGATGTGGGTTCGATCCCTGGGTCAGGAAGGTCCCCTGGAGGAGGGCACAGCAACCCACTCTACTATTCTTGCCTGGAGAATACCATGGACAGAGGAGCCTGGCAGGCTACAGTCCACAGGGCCACAAAGAGTGGGACACAACTGAAGTGACTTTGCATATTGTAATATTGAGCTTAAAATACTGTCTCTTGTGTCTTAACCACTAGAGGAAAAATACCAGTGGGACAAAGCTGGATCAACCGTGATGTGTGTGTTTTCTAATTCCCTCAATGCATCACCCAGGGCAAGAAGCCCAGGACGAGGACAGCAGCGACTCTGAAGCCGACGAGCAGAGCATCAGCCAGGACCCCAAGGACACGCCCAGCCAGCCCAGCAGCACCAGCCACCGGCCCCGGGCAGCCTCCTGCCGAGCCACAGCCACCTGGTATAACGACAGTGGCTCCGACGACTCCAGGCGCTGGTCCGATCAGCTCAGCCTCGATGAGAAAGACGGCTTCATATTTGTGAACTATTCAGAGGGCCAGAGCAGACCTCATCTTCAGACTCCCCTTAACCACCCCCACCCCAATCCCATCGAGGCGCGGAATTACAGCCGATTAAAGCCTGGTAACTCAGAAGTCCCACGTCTGTTTGTCAAGCCTTGTGGGTTGGCGAGGGTTGGTGGACTGAGGCAGAGAGCTTCAGCTCTTCTTTCCCCATCCCTGTGACCGAGGCTGCCCGCCAAGAGGGCCTCATGTTTCTTCTTGTATAAAGTAGACCTAGAGACCGTTGGAGATTCTATCCTACAGTAGCATTTGCAATATGTTGGGCATTTTGTAAAGAAAAATAACCTCAAACCAAAACTTCATTCATTCACAATTTATGAAAACTTTTGAAAATGGGTAGGCTATGGATTATGGATAAATAGATAAAACTCTATTCACAGAGAACTTTACCTGTGATAGAGTTAGGGGCAAGGTCCTCAACTGGAGAAGTTGTGTCTTATACTGAGGGCTTCCCCCTCTCCATGTTTGTCTTTGTGAAGGCCTAACTGAGTCCATGGTCATTGTCAGGCTAGAGTGCTGGACCTTTAATAACCAAGGCAGCAGCAACCAAGAACCAGAGAGGCTGCCAGAGCTGTGTTCGGCAGCACCCTGAAGTTTGAGGGCCCTTTGTCAGGGGCCACCTACCACACTTGGGCTCCCCTCGCTTCGTCAGTCATGCGTTGCCCTTTTCTGTCCCAGGGTATCGCTGGGAACGGCAGCTGGTGTTCAGGAGTAGCTGACCATGCACACGGCCTTTGACCGGAAGGACAACGCTCACCCTGCCGAGATCACCGCATTGGGCGTCTCCAAGTAAGTGGCCAGCACTCCTGGGGCCCAGCCCAGGCGCCCACACTCAAGCCACCTCTGGGGAGCACAGGTTTCATCTGTATCATCTGTGGGGCTGCACCAGACACACCAGGACCCCTGCCAGTGTGTGGATTTCACTTGTGAATTTCAAAAACCAAAAAACTTTGCCTTCTCTGTTCTTCAGAGATACAGCACGGTTTGATGCATGGAGGGTCGAGAGGGAAGTGTGCATTCAGGCTTAGTGCTGCTCTGTGCCTATCCATGCTCAACCCCTCCCAGCACACACATCCACTGGGGACTAGGGTCACAGGGAGCTGCGGCCACGTGGCGGTGACTCTGGCATATCTCCTGCAGGGACCACAGCAGGATCCTCGTGGGCGACAGTCGGGGCCGGGTGTTCAGCTGGTCTGTGAGTGACCAGCCCGGCCGCTCCGCCGCTGACCACTGGGTGAAGGACGAAGGAGGGGACAGCTGTTCCGGCTGCTCCGTGCGGTTCTCTCTCACGGAAAGACGGCACCATTGCAGGAACTGCGGTCAGCTCTTCTGCCAGAAGTAAGATGGGATGCAAGCTTGCTTTCCTTTTAATTAAAAAATTAATTTTTGTTTATTTATCTTTAGTTGCTCTGGGTCTCTGCCATGCACAGGCTTTCCTCTAGTTGCAGCGAGGGTTGGGCTACTCTCTAGTGGCGGTGCTCGGGCTTCTTCTCACTGTGGCTTCTCTTCTTGCAGAGGCGGGGCTCTGGGTGCACAGGCTTCAGTAGATGTGATTTATGGGCTCACTGGCCCAGGGGCAGGTGGGATTTTCTTCAGCCAGGGTTTGAACCTGTGTCCCCTGCATTGGCAGGCTGACTCTTAACCACTGGACCCAGGGAGGTCCTTGATGGACTCAAGGGATTTTCTTTCATTTTATCAGAACGATAAGCAATACTGAATGCACACCATTATAGATGCCTCTTCATACACAAGCTGGAGTTTCCCTGGAGGAGATACCTCGGAAAGGAATTGATAGATGGAAGACATAGCCCTGAGCCTAACTAGCTATTGCCAGATCACTCTCCAGAACAGTAGTGCTAGCTGACTCTCCCTCCAGCGGGATATGTCAGTTCTTGCAGTGCTTATTCATACCTGGTACTGCCAAGCTTTTCCACTTTTGCCAATCTGATAGCCAGATTGTGTTGTTTTAACTTGCAGTGTTTCTGAGGTTGAACATCTTTTCATATACTTATTGGCAGTTTTGAGTTTCCTCTTGGGTAACTTGGCCCATTTCCCCTTTGGGTTTGCTCTTCTGTTTTTTTCCACCTACTTGAGGAGTTGTTTTGTATCCTGGGCTCTGAGTCCTTTGCCTTATATATGTCTTGCAGATATCTTCTGCCAGTCTATGGCTTGTGTTTTTAACTTGATGTATGTTTTTTTCTGGCACACGGGTTTAGAATTTTGATGTAGTAGCATGTGTTACTTTTTATGACTTTTGCTTCTTTTGGGGGGGCCTTAAAAAATCGTTCTCTCTCCTGAGATCATAAAGATGGCCTTGTTTATTTTCTTTTAAAAGTTTCAAAGTTTTGTGTTTCACATTTGGGTCTTTAGGTTCAAATTCATTTGAAATTTATTTGGGGTATGACATGAGGTGGGGCTCACGTAACATTTCCCGGGTGTGAAGAGTCAGCTATCCCACATGCGTTGGCTCCTTGGCATCTCTGTCATACACTGGGGTCCCACATACGCATGTTCAGGCCTCACTTTGCTTTTTTTAAGATTTATTTACTTACATATTTGCCCGCTTAGTCTCTCAGTCATGTCCAACTCTTTGTAACCCTTTGGACTGTGGCCTGTCAGCCTCCTCTGTCCATGGGATTTCCCAGGCAAGAATGTATGCGTGCATGTATTTTTGACTGCACTGGGTCTCCATTGCTGTTCGTGGGCTTTCTCCAGTTGCAGTGCAGGCTACCCTTCATCGCAGTACATGGGCTTCTCTGTTGCAGAATACAGGTCTTAGGGCGTGTAGGCTCAGTAGTTGCGGCACGCAGGCTTAGTTTCTCCAAGGTATGTGGGATCTTCCCGTACCAGGGATCGAACCCTTGTCCCCTGCATTGGCAGGCAGATTCTTAACCACGAGACCATCAGGGAAGCCCCAGTCCTTAGTTTTCATGGCAGACAACAGAAAAGATCCCCCAGGCAGTACTCACTAATATGTATATTGCCTTACTCGAAAGATGCTTTCACAGAAAACTCAAAGTGTATCATTGCTGCTGAGCCAGTCACTGAGGGCCTTGTCTTATTGGAAAGGCTACGGTCTTGGGTTTACACTGCCCGGGTGCTCACTGGGCTGTTGTCCATTGCGTCATCTCAGCACAGTACCAGCCCTCTCTGAAATCACATATGAGTTTTGTAAAGCACCAGGTGCAAAGTTTGGCAGTATAGGTGTTTAGTAAAAACTGTTATCATAATTATAAATTTGTTTTCAGATTAATGTCTTAAACCTTTTCTCCTGAGATGTCTGATTCAAGGTGAGGTAGCAGAAAGTTGCTGCCAGCCACTTCCTTCTTACAGGAATTTCCATGATGGCAGAGGAATCTGTCTTGAGCTTCTGTGCTTTGAGACACTCCCTCTGTGAAGCCTCGTGATCTGGTAATTTCTGGTCATCAGCACCTCCATATGTCTGCTGACATACATCTGTTCTTTGTAGTGTTCAGTTTTCAAAGTGCTGTTTACATGTAGGTGATTCTTTAAATTATCCCAGGCCCTCAGATGTTGAATGGAGGCTTTATTTGAAAAACCAACCAAACAAGTGACGGATGATGACATAATGAGCATGGAAGGAATGCTATCCCAGAGGGCATAGCCCTGCCGTGATCTTTTACCCTTGAGCTGCTAAGGGAGCTTACCAGAATTCCTAAGGGTCTCCTCAAAGTCCAGTCCCTTAAACCCCCGAGGCTGGTGGCACTTCACTTATTCTCTGGACACTTCTACTTAATGGAGGAAATAAAATTTTCAGTCTGTGAAAAGCCAAGCTCAAAGTGACAGAGTGCCACATTCAGGGTCATATCCTGCTTTATGCCAGGAATAAGAATGCTTTCTATAAAGAACTTGAACATCTCTAAGTGTGTATTCCACCTCAAGAAATTCTGTCAAGATACACAGAAAATGAGAACATTTGGACCAGACAGAAAAGTCAAACTATGTGTTTAGGAAATGACTGAAGAGTGAGTCAGTGTTCAAAAGCTCAGAACTCTTTAGTGACCAAAGTATCTTTTAAAATGAGTAGTAAGAGCCCTAGTGCCCAGGGAAAATAGTCAGGCTCCAAGTAAAGACGCTGGCATACCGCCCAAGGTCGCAGGACATGAGGAAGAATGCCCTGCTTCCGTCCTGCACAGGAAGAGTGGCCTCGGAGCTGTTCAGTTCCCTTGGCTTCATCCTGTAGGAGAATCTTAACTTTTTTTTAAATCTTCTTTTGTCAAATAAATGCCTTGCCTTGGTTTATTAGCACAGTTCTTCGTAGAATGAAACAAGGAATACAGCATTCCTCGTGGTCCTTGGTCAAAAACCACAGGACCCGTACCAGTACGGCCTCTGGCATTCTTCTGACACAATATGGTCTTGAGCGTTATCCTGCAGGCTGTCCATGCTGTTTTTAAATTAGCATTTCGGGGCCCAGTGGTCCAATGTGGGAAAAAATCCATAACTACCTGGTTTTGCCTCTCCTTTAGGTGCAGCCGATTTCAGTCAGAAATCAAACGCTTGAAAATCTCCTCCCCAGTACGTGTCTGTCAGAACTGTTACTACAACTTACAGCACGAGAGGAGTTCAGAGGACGGGCCTCGGAACTGTTGAAGATTCACCAAGCTGATGGGAGACCACGGTCTGGAGCCCCGCTTCCCGCCTCCCCCCGTCACAAGTCGCAGCTTGGAAGGCATCGAAACAGTCTCCGTTTACACATCTCTTCACACGGCACGTCTGAAGTGTGGGATTCAAAGGGAACACTGACTAAACGGGTGTAGAGTCCAGTCGTGGGGCAGGCGTGTGCAGGTGAGCAGCACCTGCTGAGAAGACGAGGTGGTTCCCAGGAGCAACGTCTCAATATCCGACTCTCCCTTAACAATCGCTGTCTCCAAGAGAAAACCCTCACGTGTTAACTGTTCTTTTCTTGCGTCTCGTTTTTGTAGAGCTAACTCATCCTCGATTGGAAAAATCAACAACTACAAAAAAAAAAAAAAAGGCTTTTAGAAAATGGTTGTAAATCTGACTTCTTTGCAAGTATCTGTGTATATTGTAAATAGGTACAAAGGCCTTTTTTCTAAACAAGGACTTAACAGCCTGTAACATGAGACTTCCAACTAAACCACTAATTCAATGAAATACTTATGGTTTGTCTGACATCGCTCACCAATTAATTATAAATATGTTTTTTTTTTAAATCTTCAAAGACATTATCTGTGGTCTTTTTTCCTTCCCCCTTTCAAGCCCAGCCCGTGTGCCTGATGTCCTTTCTCTCAAGTTGCCCACGGTATCTCCACTTAACCTAAGCTAGTAACCAAAACAATGTCATGTGGACCTTCTTTAGGAAACAGTGTGGGAGAACAAGAGTCTGGCCCTGAGACCCCCTGGCAATCTTTGGGCATCTGGCACATGGCTACACCCCACCTCGGTGTTGTTCTGATGTCATAAGGCCCCACGTAGACTTCTCTTTGGACTGCCCTGTGGTCAAAGCATCTGTTCTTAGCACTGCGCCCTGGTGGTCGGGCAATCCACGCAGTGCAGGAAACAGCCCTGCCTCAACTAATGGAAATATATTTGCATGTAACCCAAATTAGCTTCTCTTGCATAGAACATAAGAAGTATGTGTCTTTGGTGACACTAATGTTCTACTATAGCTTATTTTCCAAAAAAGGGTTAAAACAAAAGAAAAAAGTGTACAGAATTAACATGTAAACCTTGTTGTAAAACTGGATCATGTCAGAACTGCTTATATTTAACCTTTACCATTTAATGCCATCTACCTGAAAACAGTGAGATTTATACTGTATCAATGTCTATTTTTTTGTTTTGCTATGAATATAATTACAGTATTTTAATATTTAGTTATTTAATTTGTTCTACTAGTTGGATACAGAACACACAAATCCAGGGAGACTAAAGCTGGTGGGGGCGAAGAGATAAGTTTCGTTTACAGGAAAAAAAGGCTTTGGTGGTGGGATTTTTTAAAATGTGTGTTATGTACATATATAAATATATATATAAAACAAATGAAACGATTAATCTAGATTTTAACATTTTCAGATATTTAGTGATAATATTATGAACAAATCTAAAAGCCCTGTGATTTGAAAAACATTGAAGCATTTATGGCCCAGAAAGGAAGGACAGGCCTTCACACCTCTCAGAGTATCATACGAAGGACAGCGGCTTTGGCGTTCCCGATTTTTCATCCTTAGGCCCTGGTGACAGGCACACTTATGCACTAAAATGCACATATATGCACATGCATTCAAGCATAGGCATTGGTACAATAGTAACCTTGTACCTAATGGGCTGAAACCAGCTTAAGAACAAATTTGTTCTTCCTGATAACTAGGTCTCCAAGAGAAAAATATAAAGGCTGCTTTAGTGCCTTATGCTTACTAAATTTACACCTTTATTTACTTAGGTTTGAGCCTACCGTCTATTTATGATTACATATCAAAATTGAGGAAAACACTTCCATTTCTAAAAGTTCAAATATACTTGTTAATAAAAGGATTATTGGCATTAATACTTTAACTTGAAGAAAAGAGTGTTCTGTTTTCCTTCCTGTGTCTCCCCCTCTCCCATCTTCCTCCCCGCTCTGCCCCCAACTTTCTAACTTCAGTTCTAATAAATAATGCTGGGTGTTCAGCAGTTGCAGGACCTGTGCCCTCACCTAGCCGTGAGCTTGGCCCCTGTCCGGACCTAGAGATGAGTTGTAGCAGTGTTATTCTACACTTTTTAAAAGAGGCGTCCTCCTTGTGTTCACGAACCATGTTTACCCCACACCTAACGGCAGAGATGTTCTTTAAAGACTTGAATATATGAATGTCTGTACGTAGTACTTAAAGGTTATTCCTCTGTGTAATATGAAGTTATATGAGATGAACACTTTTAAACTTTCCGACACAACTTCCATAACTAGAAGGTGGAAACCAAAACCCTCATGATAGTATTTCCTCTGGCAGCTGGTGCTGTGGGCAACCGTTTTGTTCAGTGGGGTTTCTTTTCCTTTTTGCTTTTAATGCAGAAATCACGAATCACTCACACACCCAAGTACACTCACTCACCTAAACTAATCGTTTCTCTGGATGTCTTTCTGTTCCATGCACATTTGTTTATCAACATAAATTCTCAGCATGTACATCCACCTTTGCGTGGTCCATGTTCTTTCTCTGAGAGTACCTCACAGGGCTTCTGCCTGATCTTTGTCGTGGTTT
Organism: Aepyceros melampus; assembly: GCA_006408695.1. NCBI lineage: Eukaryota > Metazoa > Chordata > Mammalia > Artiodactyla > Bovidae > Aepyceros > Aepyceros melampus. Next base: position 226,275 of record SJXQ01000761.1, on the reverse strand, counting down.
GTCCATCCATCCATTCATTCATCCCTGTTTTCTAGCATCTGTGTGTAGTGTGGCATGGTAATGTCATGCTTTTGAAGAGGAGACTAGCTGCCCACAGCAGCCATCCGTCTGGATAATAGCAAAACACTCTAGATAAGTTATTTTGCACTTTCTTATGTATAAAGTTGGTAGAAACTTATTTTTGCTTTGTATCATTTAAATACATTTTGTTTGGGTAAATGAACTGTGTATAAAATATTTATGCCATTAAAACTGTTTTTAGAAAGTATTTTTAATTTCAGCAAGTTTGGTTACTTGTTGCATGACTATTAACACAGCTGACTTTTTGTGTCAGTGCAATGTATATTTTTTTGTCCTGTTATTAACTTGTAAGCCCTAGTAATGGCCGATTATTTGTACAGCAACAGAAGTAAATTGAAGATACTGGCTAAGACTGGATTGACTGGACTTTTGTACTATATTGCAGAATCCAATATCTGTTCTTTGGTGGTTATGTAAAAGGCCTGAAGAATTACTATCTTAGTGTGCAACCTGTGATAACTGAATGTTAATTGTATATCTGTCTCTGATGCAAAAAGGTAGAGTAACACAATTACAATACATGATTAAATGCAGTAGTCCAGATACTTTTTTTTTTTTTCATTTAGATAAATACTTCCTATTTACCACCCCCAGGAAAAAAGAAAAAGTTTTTGAGCCAGCTCTTCAGAGAAGGAGAAACAAAATTGAGGTCCAGTAAAACGTGTCTAGTTCTTTTCTAGTTGTGAATATATCTTTCGGAAGCGCCTGCTTAAAGTCTCTGCTTGCAGAGGCGTTGGCTGCTAGGATCTGGCCCCAGCTCTAGTTGCAATCCACGTTTTAAAACCAGGCTTTCCGCATTCTAAGTTTCCCCAGGGCTAACTGTGTGCACAGCCGCAGGGAGAGACAAGTGGCTCTTGGGAGACATGACCTTCAGACTCGAATGAACCTCTGGAAAAGGACTACATCTCATGGTTTCGGCTCCTTTTCCCTGAGCTTTTTCTCTTATCCATCATATTGTGAAATGTAAGCAATGATAAATTATATCTCTGTCTATCTCCAGCCCCTGCTATATTCACATCAGGAATATTCTGCTGTCCTGCCCTCTTTCCGGAAGCACGGCGCCATCTATCATCAGCTAGACTTTCCATTTCAGCCTTTGATCTGAGATTGTTAGCAACTCACATCTGTTTTTATAGTTACTAATTTATTTGGTCTGAAAACTGACTTTCCAGAAAGGGGGAATGTAGAAAACACTTAAGTTTATTTAGGCTGCTTTAATGTCTTCTTTCTAAATATACTAACAAAATTTCCATTTCATCTTAAGAATAAATAGTAGAGTCCCATGTGTGAGGATATTGTACTTATTACAAATTTCCCCCCAGTGCAACTCCAGTGTAGAGCCAGAAGATATAGGAATGCTAAGAATTTCTAAGGCAATAGATACTTCTTCAAAAATAGATCGGTGATAAGAAAACCTGGAGCAGTTCTCATTGTTTTAATGTAGTACCATTCATAATTCTAATGACCTCAAGAAGAGGTGCTGTCAAGGACGGACTGGCAAAAATTTTTTTCAGAGTTTAAAGGAAAATGTGCAAATGATCTTCAGGAAGTCCCATGTCTGCTTTTTGATTCTCCAGTAAATATTTCTCTTCACCCCTCATTTCGGCCCATTTGGAGTGTTGAAGAAGCAGAGATGGAATTGCTTTAGCACTCACTTAGACTTTTTTGCTTTAACAATATTCTCATTTTCCCCCACCCTTTGCAAAGTTCCTTTTTTTTTTATATATTGTTCTTTTGACTTTTGCTAGAAGTGGCACCGAGCTCAGCTACTGAACTCAGAGATAGCACGGTGTTGGGAAAGCCTTGGCTCGGGGTTCAGAGACGGTGACTTCTGGAGCCCTGCGTTTAATCCCTCGTGGTGCCCCAGGCTTTCCTGTGGCAACACTGACCGTAAGCATGGGATGAGTCTAAAGTAGTGCTTTTCCAACTCTTTGGTCTCAGACCATTTTGATCCTTAAAACTATCACTTTTGTTTGTGTGAGCTGCCTCTATTAGTAGGCACTGTATTAGAGATCAAAACTGAGATTTTAAAAGTATGTATATTTATTTAGAAATAGCAATGATGAATCTATTATGTAGTAACATCAATTACATATGTCTATGAAAAAAAAAAACAACTTCCAAACCACGAGAGAAAAAAAATTAGTAAAGACAGTGGAATGGCTTTACAATTTTGCAAACCTTTCATGTCTGGCTTAATTGAACACAGGTGGATTCTCACATTTTCTTCTACGTTCAGTCTCTTGTGATTCTTCACGTTGGTTGACGCATATGAGGGAAATCCAGCCTCACACAGGTATGTGATTAAAAGGGGGGCAGGAGGGGTATTTTAATAGCCTTTTCAAGTCATTGTTTCTGAATAAGTTTCTTAAAGATCGATTGCTATATGGTATTTGAAACTATTGGGTTAGCCAGAAGGTTTGGGCTTTTCTACAACGTTGTACAGAAAAATCCAAATGGACTTATTGGCCAACCCATTTTATCAGTGAACTTTTTATACTCCATTGCTTGAAAGTCCATTAGTCTATCTTGTACTTTGAATCGATCTTTTACCCATGTATAATTTTACAGCACTCATTGGCTATTTAGAGGGCTTACCAGGTGGCTCGTGGTAAAGAATCAGCCTGCTAAGCAGGAGACTCAGATTCCATCCCTGGATCAGGAAGATCCCCTGGAGAAGGAAATGGCAACTCACTCCAGTATTCTTGCCTAGAAAATCCCACGGGCCAGAGGAGCCTGGTGGGCTACAGTCCACAGGGTCACAAAAGAGTCAGACATGACAAAGCAACTAAACAACAACACTGGCCACTTAGAACTATTATCACCACTGCTACAATGTGTGTGGCTCTTCCAAGATGCATTTCCTTCTGTAATATATCCCCCAAATCACGTCATACATAACATCAAAACATCTCTAGCAGTCTCAGGAAATTCTAAGTCAAGCTCACAGTAGTGGATATCACAAGTTTTCCAAAATTCTTTAAGTTCTGCTTAAAAGCTAGAATTTTATCATTGACACCAGTCACTGTTGTTTCTTTGAAGCAATAGGCTCACCTTGTTAATTTCAGCAGCACTACTGGCCAAGAACTGAGGCCTGTCTACTGCTGAGGTCTGTCTACTGCTCTTTCAGGGAGGAAAGATATGCCGGGAGAAAAGCCACAAGCCAGCCACAACTCAACGGCAAGTGCTTCTCTTCAAGATGAACCTTGTACCTGATGTACCTGGCACCTTCTGGGTACCTCTCATTTTGTGTCACGTAACTTTAGGTTCAAGGTTTAATAAGAGTAGTAACTTCACAGCTTCTCCAAGGACATTCTTAAGAGAAACATACTTTTACTGGGAGTGCTTGACAATGAAGACTATCACAAGTGGCAGTTCAGTACTGCTGCCCGAACGCATGCTTGAATTCTAGCAGTTTTACTCACTTGGTTTCACATCTGAGTTCGTTACAAATATCAATGCATTGAAAAAGGCAAACATTTCAGTATTACCATGAAAATAATCATCTTGCCTTTGACCCTTGAGAGGGTCTCTAGGAATCCCAAGGGTCTGGAACTCTGAGTTGCAGAAACACTGGTCCAAGAAGACACATGAGGTGTTCCTCAACTTTAAAGCAACCAGTCTGAAACTACCTGGAGCCAGGTTTCTAATCACAGACCTGGGGCTTTCAGTGGGACTCCCTCTGAAGCCTGCCAAGTACAAGACAGGCCCTGCCACACTGGGCTTACCGCTGGGGCCATGGCCCTCTGCCAGAAACTGCCTCCTCAGCTCAAAGCACACACAGACCAAGAGTGCTTCACTGGAGTGCTGGGGTTCCTAAGTCGGCCTATTTTCAGTCACATTCTTCTAGTCAAGACTCCAGAATTTGGATCATTTAAAAACAATAAAGGATAGAAATGGTCGGGACCTAACAGAAGCAGAAGATATTAAGAAGAGGTGGCAAGAATACACAGAAGAACTGTACAAAAAAGATCTTCACGACTCAGATAATCACAATGGTGTCATCACTCACCTGGAGCCAGACATCCTGGAATGTGAACTCAAATGGGCCTTAGGATGCATCACTACAAACAAAGCTAGTGGAGGTGATGGAATACCAGTTGAGCTATTTCAAATCCTGAAAGATGATGCTGTGAAAGTGCTGCACTCAATATGCCAGCAAATTTGGAAAACTCAGCAGTGGCTACGGGACTGGAAAAAGTCAGTTTTCATTCCTATCCCAAATGCAATGGCAAAGAATGCTCAAACTACCGCACATGTTAGCAAAGTAATGCTTAAAATTCTCCAAGCCAGGCTTCAGCAGTACGTGAATCATAAAATTCCAGATGTTCAAGCTGGTTTTAGAAAAGGCAGAGGAACCAGAGATCATCAAAAAAGAGAGTTCCAGAAAAACATCTATTTCTGCTTTATTGACTATGCCAAAGCCTTTGACTGTGTGGATCACAATAAACTGGAAAATTCTGAAAGAGATGGGAATACCAGACCACCTGACCTGCCTCTTGAGAAATCTGTATGCAGGTCAGGAAGCAACAGTTAGAACTGGACATGGAACAACAGACTGGTTCCAGATAGGAAAAGGAGTACATCAAGGTTGTGTATTGTCACCCTGCTTATTTAACTTATATGCAGAGTACATCATGAGGAATGCTGGGCTGAAGGAAGCACAAGCTGGAATCAAGATTGCTGGGAGAAATATCAATCACCTCAGATATGCAGATGACACCACCCTTATGGCAGAAAGTGAAGAACTAGAGAGCCTCTTGATGAAAGTCAAAGAGGAGAGTGAAAAAGCTGGCTTAAAGCTCAACATTCAGAAAACTAAGATCATGGCATCTGGCCCCATCACTTCATGGCAAATAGATGGGGAAACAGTGGCTAACTTTATGTTTCTGGGCTCCAAAATCACTGCAGATGGTGACTACAGGCATGAAATTAAAAGACACTTACTCCTTGGAAGGAAAGTTATGTCCAACCTAGACAGCATATTGAAAAGCAGAGACATTACTTTGTCAACAAAGGTCTGTCTAGTCAAGGCTGTGGTTTTTCCTGTGGTCATGTATGGATGTGAGAGTTGGACTATGAAGAAAGCTGAGCACAGAAGAATTGATGCTTTTGAACTGTGGTATTGGAAAGGACTCTTGAGAGTCCCTTGGACTGCAAGGAGATCCAACCAGGCCATCCTAAAGAAAATCAGTCCTGAATATTCATTGGAAGGACTGATGTTGAAGCTGAAACTCCAATACTTTGGCCGCCTGATGCAAAGAGCTGACTCATTAGAAAAGACCCTGATGCTGGGAAAGATTGAAGGCAGGAGGAGAAGGGGATGACACAGGATGAGATGGTTGGGTGGCATCACCGACTCAATGGACATGGGTTTGGGTGGACTCCGGGAGTTGGTGATGGACAGAGAAGCCTGGCGTGCTGAGATTCATGGGGTTGCAAAGAGTTGGACACGACTGAGCAACTGAACTGAACTGAAAAACACTGTAATCCTTCCTATTGAGTATAGTTCTGCCTAAAATGGTGAGCTGGTCAGGAACTTAACAACTGAGGGTCAGTCTGAAGTTTTAAGTTCTCATTCTGCCACTTACTGTGTGACATTAGGCCACTTCTCCACATCTGAGCTTCTTCATAAGTTGGTTTTGTATTATGATACTTGAGAACTGTTATAAAGATTAAATTGGATAATACATATCTTTTCCAGTGAGTTGGCTCTTCACATATTTTGGCCACCTGATGCAAGGAGCTGACTCATTGAAAAAGACCTTGATGCTGGGAGGATTGAGGGCAGGAAGAGAAGGGGGCGACAGAAGATGAGATGTTTGGATGACATCACTGACTCAATGGATATGAGTTTGACCAAGTGCCAGGAGATGGTGAAGGACCGTGAAGCTTGGCATGCTGTAGTTCATGGGATCGCAACTTACAGACTGAACAGTATAGGACGTGTAGTGCTTTACCAGATGTTCTCAATATAGAGTAGCATTAATTTAGAAATGGATTCCCAGGTGACTCAGTGGTAAAGAATCTGCCAGACAGTGCAGGAGATGCAGATGTGGATTCAATCCCCGGATCGGGAAGATCCCCTGGAGGAGCAACTGACAGCTCACTCCAGTATTCCTCCCAGGAAAATCCCATGGAGAGAGAAAATGGTTAGACAGCATCACCAACACAAAGGACATGAATTTAAGCAAACTCCGGGAGATGGGAGGCAGAGGAGCCTGGTGTGCTACAGTCCATGGGGTCTCAAAGAGTCCGACACAACTTAGTGACTGAACAATAACAACAAAAAGTTAGAGATATGACTGTGAAAGGAGCGGTGCATTTTCTAAAGCCTAAATATCGAAAGCCACTGACAGCGAGTTCATCTGCAGGCAGGTTCACCGCAGGCAGAATGCCAGCTGAGGAAGAGCCCTGAGAAATCATGCAGCCCAAACCTTCACTGAGCACCAAGAAAAAAGGGATTCAGAGAAAGCTTTGACATTCCCAAAGCCCTATTGCTTATTAAATCTAATTCCCTGCTCTGCCCCTAAACTTCCCAGCTCCAAGGCCAATGATCTTTACAAATGGCTTCCAGGTTCCATTTTCCATTTTCTCTTTCTTTGGGGCGGTGGGGGTGGGGTGGATGCTGCGGGGCAGTGGTGTTGACTACAGTAAAAACGTTCTTAGGATATTGTTTCTATCACGCGCAGCTTTATCATAAAGATAACGGGTTGGAACTTCAACCTTGGCCTTCAACTATCACACTTCCTGCTCAACAAAGGCAAAGGCAAGTTGCAAGCTGCATTCCAGAGCACAGACTATTATTTATAGGAAAACAATTCCTTCGTGATTTTGCCCTCAAGCCCTGCTATACATTTCAAACAAAACCTGTACCCTAAAATATTTTCTGTACATAAAAGCCAAGCCACCTGTTTGTAGCCTGATTTGTTGCTGTGCAGTCGCTAAGTCGAGTCCGCCTCTCCGCCACCCCACAGACTCTGGCCCATCAGGCTCCTCTGTCCTCCACTGTCTCCAGAGTTGGCTCAGATTCATGTCCGTTGACTTAGTGATGCTATCCAACCACCTCATCCTCTGCCACCCTCTTCCCCTTTTGCCTTCAGTCTTTTCCAGCATTAGGGTCTTTTCCAGTGAGGCAGCTCTTCACATCAGGTAGCTAAAGTATTGGAGCTTCAGCATCAGTCCTTTCAATGAATATTCGGGGTTGGTTTCCTGTAGGATTGACTGGTTGGATCTCCTGGCAGTCCAGGGGGCTCTGAAGAGTCTTCTCCAGCACCACAGTTCAAAGGCACCAATTCTTCAGTGCTCAGCCTTATGAGCCAACTGATTAGGAAGAAATAAACCAGGGAGCAAAGGTCAACCTAAGCAGCCTGACTATAAACTCAAGGATCATAACAGCGGGACCCTGCAGGCCAATTCTGCCAAGAGAAGGAAACCAAGACCTACCCCAGCAGTGTGACCAAGGATGCCTGTGGCTGAAGTGTGGATCCATCCGTGTAGATTTTTCCGTCTCCTAAGGTGGCAATCTCTATGTCCGTGATGATACATATTCCACTGGGCCTTGTGGATGATACAAAAATGACATAACTAAATTCAAGAACTTTCTAGCCTATAAATGAGAGGCTTGCCTTCACGTCAGTGTAAGATCTATAGTTGTGTTTTCAGTGAGTCTATTCCATTTCTTACTGTTTCTAATTCAGTACGAGTGACAGTCTCATCACAATTGGTTTTCTCAGCTCTTCAATCTTCATTTTCACATCATTCTATTATTCTCTCATTTCATCGCTGATCCTTTATTGAACTCATATTTTCACTAAATTACTAATACAAAGCCTTCCCAGAAAATTCTCTTTAGGGTGGTTTTTCCTCCCCCGCCCCCCAGACTGGGCTCTAGGCGTGTGTGCCTGCTTTCCTGCCTTCATTTTGTGTAGATGTGATCGCATTGATTTGCATCTTCCTCCTTTTAAACGTGGGTATTCCAACCCAGAGTTTGCACTTGCTGACGTACAGTGTGAGTAAATTCACCCTTACTTTGGGGACTGGCTGTGGGATTTCTGTGCTTCTGCCTTGGCCATCATGGTCCATGGTTAGCCAGGCAAGCCCACTAAGATGCTGGATTCTGTCAGTCCTTCTTAAAACCTGCAGGGCTCCTCACCTCCTACACCTCCTTCATTCTGCACACTTGCCAGGCTCTCCCCAGAACTGTAACGTCTGCCTTGAGGCTCCTAATCCATCTGTGCTCCACTTCCTCACTCCCCTGCCTCAGTCGTCTCAACTGTCACCTTCTAAGGGAGGCCTTCCCAGACCTCCAGGCAGTACTAAGCTGACCCCTCAATGATGCCCATCAGACAGGAAGGAGGGGAGGCTGAACACGTCGTGGGGCCCCCAGTTGTGGAGACAATTGGCAGCCCTCCCCTGCTCCTCCCCAGGCCCAGGATACCTCCCCCTGTACATCTCCCATGACAGATTGTCTAGTCATTTAACAACTTTATTGAGAATTAACATCCTATAAAAATTCATCAAATAAGACTCTTTGAGTTTAGCATGTTTAGAGTTGCGCAGCTGTCACTACTGTCTAATTTTAGAACATTTGCATCGCCCCTAAGGAAATCTCACACCATTAGTCCCCATTCTCCTCCCTGTCCCCAACCCTGGCAGCCACTGACCTACTCCCTGTCTAGAGTTGCCTGTTCTGGACATTTGGTTGAATGGAATTGTCAGTATGTGGTCTTTAGGGGCTTTCCTATGTCAGTGAACATAATATTTTGGAGTTTCATTCATATTGTATCATGTATCAGAACTTCCTTTTTATGGCCAAGTAGTTTCGTCCATTGTGTGGATATACATATTTTATTTATCCATTCACCACCTGATGGCCATGTAGTTTGCACTCACTGTTTACTGTTGTGAATAATGCTGTTGCAAACATTTGTGTTTACATTAGGCATTTTCATTTTTCTTGGGTGTGTATATATATATATATATATACACCTAAGAGTGGAATTGCTGGATCATATGGTAACACTTTACCATGTTGAGGAACTGCCAAACTGATTTCCAAAACAGTTCTCCCATTTTACATTCCCTCCAGCAATGTGTCCAACCCGTTTTTATTCTCAGAGAACAGCACCAGCCAACCCTCAGTCCCTTCTCTGTCACCTATGAGTCCTCATTAAAATGTCTCTTTGATTTAGAGACAGGCCACTTTCTAATGTACTTTCAAGCTGAGAGTGACAGCTGCATTAGTTCCCTGGGGATGGAAAGAGAATCAGACGGATGCACTGTCATAGGTGGAGACTTCAGCCATCAGAAATGGACAGATGCAGCAGACGGGATTTTAGTACAGACATGGCTGAACTTAAGAGCACCCTCACTCAGCTGGGTAAAACTGACATGCACAGACACCCAGTAACAACAGAATACACATTCTTCTCAAAGCCCCATGGAATTCACCAAAGTAGACCATATTCTGGGCCATAAAATACATCTAAATTTAAAAAAAGAAACCATATAATGTCTGCTTTCAGACCAAAGAATTAAACTAGAAATTCCAAAATATATGGAGCTTAAATACATGCATCAAAGAAGAAATCTCAAAAGAAATGTTAAAATATTTTGAGCTGAATGAAAATGCAACTTACCGAAATTTGTAAGTGAAAGGAACAGTTAGAAAGGGAGATTTATACCACTTGAGTGCATATATTAGAAAAGAACAAAGACCAAAAATCAATAACCTAAAGAAGAGCAAAGTAAATCCAAAGTAAGCATAAGAAGAGAAACAGTGAGAGCAGAAATCAGTGAAGTTGAAAATAAGAAATCAGTACCAAAAATCAGTGAAACCAAAAGCTGGTTCTTTGAAAATATCATAAAAATCAATAGGCCTCTAGCCAATCTACCTTAAAAGAAAGAGAGGACACTGATTACTGACATTAGGAAAGAAATAGAATCTATCACCACAGATCCTGTGAAATTAAAAGGACAATAAAGGGACACTATAAACAACTCTCATGCCCACTACTTTGCTACCTAAATGAAGTGGACCAATTCCTTGAAAGACACAACAGGCCAAAGCTCATACAAGAAATACTCTGAATAGGCTTCTATCATAGAAGTTAAATCAATACTTAATAACCTTCTGAAACAGACAATACCAGGCCCAGGTGGATTCACTGGTAACTTCTATCAAAAAGGAAGAAATGATACCGATCGTCTACAGTCTCTTTCAGAGGACAGAAGCAGAGGAAACACTTCTCATTCTATCCAAACAGCATTACCTTAATACCAAAAGCAGATAAAACCATTACAAGAAAACTGCAATCTCTCTCATGAACACAGGTGCAAAATCCTCAGCAAAAGTAGTAGCAAATCAAATCCAACAATGCATAAAAAGAATTATATAACATAACCAAGTGAAATATAGCTCAAGCGTTCAAGGCTGGCTCAACATTTAAAAATGAATGTAATCCATCACATTATTTAGCTGGAAAAGAAAAATGATATGATCATATCAAATGCAAAAAAAAGCATTTGACTAAGTCCAACACTCATTCACTAAAAGCTCTCAGTAAACTAGGAATAGAGGGGAACCACCTCAACTTGATAAAGACTCTCTACCAAAAAGTCTACAGCTAGTATGATATTCAATGATGAGAAGCTTACAGCTTTACCACTAAAATCAGCTACAAAGCAAGGTCTGTCATCACTCCTCATCATTATACTGGAAGTTCTGCCTAATGCAGTAAGACAAGAAAATTAAGTATACAGCTGGGAAGAAAGACATAAAACTTTTTGTTGCCAGGTGACAGGATTGTATGTAGAAACCCCCTCAAAATGTGACCAAAAACTCCTTTAATTAATAAGCATTAATAGAAAGTTTTCAGATTATAAAATAAGTCACTTTCCTATATGTGAGCCATGAACAAGTGAAGTTTGAAATTAAAAACAATGCCATTTACATTATTATTCCCCAAAATGAAATATTTAACGTATACAGCTAAGAAAATGAGTATAAGGTTTGTATGATGAAAACTGTAAAACTTTTATATAGACATACCTTAGAGATACTGTAGGTTCATTTCCACTCAATAAAGCAAATATCTCAAAGCAAGTCACCTGAATTTCTTGGTTTCTCAAGGCATATGTTATGTTTACATTACACTGTGGTCTTTTAAGTGTGCAATAGCAATATGTCTAAAAAATAATATATCTCAACTTTAAAATATTGTTAAAAAATGTAACCATCCTCATCACCTGAGCCTTCAGTGAGTCATAACCTTTTTGCAGGTGGAGGGTCTTACCTCAATGTTGATGCTGCTAACTGATCAGGGTGGTAGTTGCTAAAGTTGGGGTGACTGTGGCAGTTTCTTAAAACAACAATGAATTTTGCCACTACTGACTTTTGCTTTCACAAATGATTTCTCTTTAGCATGCAATGCTGCTTGACAGCATTTTACCCACAGTAGAACTTCTTTCAAAATTAGAGTCAATCCTCTCAAATCCTGCTGCTGCTTTATGAACTAAGTTTATTAATGTTTTAAATCTTGTGTTGTTATTTCAACAACCTTCAGGGCGTCTCAGGTGGCTGGGACATATTTGTAAGTCATATATCTGATAAGGGATTTGTATCTAGGATACATAACAATCTCCTACAACTTAGGAAAAACATCACATGTAAAAATGTGCAAAGATACGAATAGACATTTTATCACAGAAGATATACAAATGGCCCATGAAAAGATGCTCAACGCTATTAGCTATTGGGGAAATGCAAACTAAAACCACCTTGAGATATCTCGGCACGCCAGCCAGAATAGCCATCTTTAAAAAGACAACACACAAAAAAAAGTGTGTATAACTTATTCACTTTGCTGTACAACTGAAACTAACACAACACTGTAAATCAACTAGACTCAATAAAATTTTTGAAAAAAGACAGTGCTGAGTTTTGGTGAGGATGTAGGGAAATTGGAACACTTGTGCACTGCAGGTAGGAATATAAGATTGTACTTTGGACAGTTTGGCTATTTTTCTTTAAAAGTTAAACTTACTATATCACCCAGCAATTTCACCCTGGAAATCTGAAGGGAATGCAGACATGCCCACACAACACATGTCAACATTTTGCATAAGAACCAAAAATTGGAAATAACTGAAATAAGTCACTCCAGTACTCTTGCCTGGAGAATCCCATGGAGAAAGGAGCCTGGTGGGCTACAGTCCATGGGGTTGCAAAGAGTCGGACACGACTGAGTGACTTCACTTTCAGATGGGTCAGCATTTACGGTATTAATAAAAAGAAGTACTGATATATGCAAAAATATTATGCCAGCCATAGAACACCGCATAGTGTGTGAGTCTGTGTATATGCAGTGTCCAGGAAAGGCAAATTCCTAAAGACAGAAAGCAAACCAGTGGTTGCCTAAAGCTGGAGGCTGGAGTGATGATTATGTGCAAATGGGCACCAGGGATTTTTTGGGAGAGATGAGAATGTTCTCAAACCACAGGCGGTAATGGTTGCACAGTGTTATGGTACATAAACTGTATCAATATTGGGGGGGGGGAAACAAAATTGCTGATGAGACAAATGTGTCTACCTTACCTGTACTTGCTGAAGCCTCTGGTTCCCTCACAAAGTTTTGAGATGTATTAAAACTGATCAAAAATATACTTAATAGATTATTCAAGACTGTTCTCCAAACTTACCCCTTTTCTAGGTCCCGTCTGAAGTTTGAACATTGTACATGTTTGAATAAAAGACCACCTGGATCCATTACACTCCAGCTGAATACACAGCAGAAAAGGAGGCTACGAGAGCTTAAACCCCAAATCCATACCCCTTTGTCCTCTAAGTTTGACAGAGCAGTTTGAAATTTCATTCTTTTCCCAAGAGGACACCTTCAGGTGGGCTGTCCTTCAGTGAATCTCTCTCTGGGAGTAAGACTGCTGGTTTACCCACCCATGTTCTTTGTACACATTTAAGCACCAGAGTATTCTCTCAGTTCATTTTGGAAACTCACTTCACCATCAACAGATAATATTTGACTCATCAGCCCGTACTAAATGGCTCTCCTTGTTACCTGATGTTTCAAGAATATTCTCCCCTTCTGTGCAGGAAAAGGAAGACAATGGGATTAAGGTAAGACAGGCTTTTGATTCTGGTTAAATTGTCTAGATCTGCCTTTATTTGCAGCCACTGCATGAAGATTCCCAAATACAGCCCCTCCTCAAGGAGTGAATTTTAAACTCTAAGTTTCAGAGCTGGTAAGGAGAACTGGCTGTGGACTCTGTGCAGGGCAGACAGCTCGTCCATGGAGGTCAGAATGATGGTGTCCATTCAAGGAGCACTTACATTGCTAAGTCACTCAGTCATGGCCAACTCTGCACCCCTATCGACTGTAGCCCACCAGGCTCCTCTGTCCATGGCATTTTCCTGGCAAGAATACTCAAGTGGGTTGCCATGCCCTCCTCCAGGGGAATCTTCCCACTTACATTAAAACTACCTAAACCAGATGAGACCAGACATGTGGACACCATTCTGTTCAGTCCTACCAAACAGTCACTTCCCAGCGGAGATAGGCAACAGGAGAGGAGCAGACAGGAAACAGGAAGGACACCAAGGATCAGCTTCTTTATGCTGAACCCAAATCACAACATATTCATAGGAGTTTTCACTTAACCCTTAACCATAAGAACTAAGAGTAATGAAGCCCATCTTAGTGTCACACCAAATAAAAACTGGGGTGAGTGTGGAGGGGCTGTTCAAGAGACACAAATGGGGATGTGAAGCTTGAGGACCTGGGGAGATGCCAGCATTGAGCCAGACCCTGGGAACACAGTGGCCATCAAGACAGACACCACTCATTGTCCATGCAGCTTAGAGTTCTAGTGATGATGAATAAAGATTCACAAAAATAAATAGCAATTACAAACTAAGACATACCCAAGACATTCGGTCTCTTTCTATCAAGAGGATATCACCTCTCAACAACCATGTTTAATGATCAGCAGAGTTTATTTACTCCCTTGCCCTGAAGATGTCACCGTAGGTGTTGGTGATGGAGTATACACAGTATACACTGTTTCTGTATGTTGATGAAATGTTTCTTCTCCAAAGAGAAAACACACAACAGAGTTCAAATGTGATTTGTTTATTTTCCTGTCTGAGTAAGAGGTTCAGAGAATGGGTTGACATATATCATAAGCTATCTTCCAGCCATATACAGTAGGTATACACTGATTCTACTTTTTCTTTTCCCCTGATAGGTTACACTTCCTTTGTTCAAACCAAATTACAAATGAAGAGATACTATAAAAATAAAATGGTGTGTGGGTGTAGCCTCTTTATTCCCACACAGTAAATGTATACCCATCACCACGAGGGGAAAAGCACTGAGGAAACATTTGTACTAAACAGTCAGGACCCTCAGAGTACCTCTCCAAACAGCAAACTGGAACAGTTAGCCATTACTGTAAAGGAAGTTCCTAGTCTTCCATTTTTTCTGTCATCACATTTGCTACACTGGAATTTAAACCCTCTTCAGAGTGCAAATATAAAAGTGATCAAAGTCAGGGTTTTATGGCAATCTTTGCCAAACTTTATTCTTGCTAAAATATATTCTATTTTAATATACATGCTATAAAAGTACACTAAAAAGGTCAATCTTTAGAGCTCTGTTAAAATTAAGAATTTTTTTTACATATAGAATAATATACACCCAACTCTAAAAGTATATTTGAGGATAGCTATTACTGTGACCCCAAATATTTCTAGCTTCAGATTTTGTTTATAATAGTATCAATTTTATAATACATGTATTCAGTAATGCTCTCATAATTCTGTATTGCAATACTTCACTCATCACTAAAGAAAAATGCAGAGGGAACTGCATTTTCTCTAAGAAGTTCTTATTGTGCAAATCACCAAGTTTTCAACAGAAGTTCCTATTACAATATTTTTTAAACTTTGGTAAGTGAAAGCTTTGATGATCCACATTTGGGGCTTTTAATGCAGCAAGTAAAAAAGAGCGATGTTGAAAATTAACCTGAAGGCAGCCTGATTTTAAAAATGATCACTTCCTTCTGTAATAACATCTCCAGGGCCAATTCTAGGTGTTTATGGAATAGTGTGGAATAATGCTGACTGCACACATTCAGTGGTGATGAACTCACTGAGTGCATGCCAAACCAAGACATTAGACTCTTGGGACTGAGTTTATATCTACCACAATCATGTAGTACATGTGATAAGGCTGCTAGTTTTCATCTGTGGAACCCAGGCATATCCGCAATTTTTTTAAGTAGAGTTGTAGAAGAGAAATATAAAATAATTGAAATTTGTTTCTGATTTAAACAAAAATATGTACTCTTTTCATTAACAAAACATTCTTTAAAATATATCAACTTCTCCTCTCCGAACATTTAGCCAAGGAGCACTAGGCAATTTTTGAAGGTTTTTGTGCTGACCGTTCAATACAATAAATACGGTTGTAGCGAGCACGCAGCAACAGTAGATTATTGACACCCACTGAGAAGAAATTGATTCTCCTCTGGTTCCAGCGTCCAGTCCACCGAAAGAAAGGTTTGGCATTCGTGTGCTTTGTGTTCTTGGTGGGAATCACTTCCACTTGATGTTCGTTGTTGGAAGGAAAAAACACCAGCTGATGACCTTGGGTTTTGTGACATGATGTGAAAGAGGAACGTGACAGAAATTAGCTGCTACCACGGCGCCTGTCTGGGATGGGGTTTCCAGGCGGCCCTCGCTTCTTCCCAGGGAGTGCCGGTGGGCTGCGCGGGACGCACCGCGGTGGTGGGGGCGCTGCTCTCACTCTGCAGAGCACCCCTGCTCCGCCTCGGCTTGAACTCACTGAGTGCATGCCAAACCAAGACATTAGACTCTTGGGACTGAGTTTATATCTACCACAATCATGTAGTACACGTGATAAGGCTGCTAGTTTACATCTGTGGAACCCAGGCATATCCGCAATTTTTTTAAGTAGAGTTGTAGAAGAGAAATATAATTGAAATTTGTTTCTGATTTAAACAAAAATATGTACTCTCTTCATTAACAAAACATTCTTTAAAATATATCAACTTCTTCTCTCCGAACATTTAGCCAAGGAGCACTAGGCAATTTTTGAAGGTTTTTGTGCTGACCGTTCAATACAACAAATACGGTTGTAGTGAGCACACAGCAACAGATTATTGACATCCACTGAGAAGAAATTGATTCTCCTCTGGTTACAGCGTCCAGTCCACCGAAAGAAAGGTTTGGCATTCGTGTGCTTTTTGTTCTTGGTGGGAATCACTTCCACTTGATTTTCGTTGTTGGAAGGAAAAAACACCAGCTGATGACCTTGGGTTTTGTGACATGATGTGAAAGAGGAACGTGACAAAAATTAGCTGCTACCATGGCGCCTGTCTGGGATGGGGTTTCCAGGCGGATCTCGCTTCTTCCCAGGGAGTGCCCGGTGGGCTGCGCGGGAACCAGGAGCCAGGCACCTGGGACCCAGGCGCGTGGAGCTGCACCTTGGTGGTGGGGGCGCTGCTCTCACTCAGCAGAGCACCCCCTGCTCCGCCTCGGTCACCACCCCTCCTCACTACCTTATATACTGATGTTCGTGGGTACAGAACTTACAGAGACCAGCTCACAGGGAAACGAAGGCAGAGAAGCCAACCAAGAGGCAGGCTGTGCGCGTGCCATCATCCGGTGCTGCCTCCTGACTGCCTGTCTGTTGAGACGACGGGTGGAGCATGCGCACATCCGTTCTTCCCAGCGGAATTCTATTTCTCTTGAAAGCTTTTGAGAAGATCCTGTTTTTTTCCAAACCATTTTATCAAAGTAGTCTGATGTCGGCTCTTTCGAGCAAACCAATCTTGGCGAAACTTCAGCCCCTCCCTCTTGAATTTCAAACCTACCTAAAAGTGGAATGTTTTCCCCTGGCAAATAATTACTTCTTTGAAAAGTGGACAGTTATTCCTTTTTTGGATCCAAGTCAGCCCTTCAGAAAATACTTCAGACTGAAAGAGGAGGAAGTGGAGGAGAACTAGCTTCCTGTTGTGCCTTACATAAAACGTTTTGCTGAAAATGAAGAAGGGCTCCAACTACAAAGGCAAATATTTGTGCAAAGGGCACACCGCCAGGTGCAACCCCAAGACATCCTCCGTGTACTCATTCCATAGTGTGTGACTCTTTAAAATACAAGTCTTTTAAGTGATGAAACCTAGCAAGTAATGGGAAGGAAGTTAACATCAGAAAATACGCTTTAGAAAAAGTACAAGACATTTTGCCCTCCATTTGCTACTTATTTCATAACTTAGATCAAGAAAATGTTAAGTATTCACAGTAACTTCAGAGAGGAAACATTCACGTCTGTAAAACTTCAATCCATTGCATTTTCAACTGTTTCTCTGTACAATTACAAAAATGTCATCTGTCAGTGCTTTCCTGTAGAATTCTTTATCGTTAGTCCATCCCTCTCCAATTATACCTTCAAGGTGGGCTGTAGTATTCCCTTCTCAATGAGATGAGTCTTCAGCGTTTTATAGATATTTAACTGCTGTTCTGGTTGAAGCACCAACAGCTGCTGCAGCACTTTGCTGGGATTCGGACCCCTGGTAACAGCAGAAAAGACAAAGTTCACACTATTTTGAGTGTCTGTAAAACTTCAATCCATTGCATTTTCAACTGTTTCTCTGTACAATTACAAAAATGTCATCTGTCAGTGCTTTCCTGTAGAATTCTTTATCGTTAGTCCATCCCTCTCCAATTATACCTTCAAGGTGGGCTGTAGTATTCCCTTCTCAATGAGATGAGTCTTCAGCGTTTTATAGATATTTAACTGCTGTTCTGGTTGAAGCACCAACAGCTGCTGCAGCACTTTGCTGGGATTCGGACCCCTTATGAAACTTGTGATGCACCCGTGCACGAAAGTTGCCATCAAATACTGACAGTCAAATCTGTCCATTATCCCGCCATGTCCAGGAATGGTGTTTGCGAAATCCTTGATTTTGAAAGCTCTTTTGAATCCGCTGGCAAAGAAGCCTCCGAATGGACCAGTCAAAGATGCAAACGTGGAAAGAGCAATGCTGTGTATCTGGAAAGGGGACATGCTCACTGATTCCCGTCTCAACACTGCCTTCAGAAAGGGAGGAAGTGAGTAACTCTGAAGCTGAAAAAGTTCGGAGGGTTCACACTCTGTAACGAAGGAGTTTACATCACTCCGGTATTCCATTGGGCAGACAAAGTACTGGTATTTGGATAACAGGTAAGCAGCAATGAATCCAAAGATAACTGTGGAAAAGAAACCACCAATGAATCCTTCCCAGGTCTTCTTAGGAGACAACTTAATTAACGGAGTTCTTCCAAAAAAAAAATCCAAAAATGTAAGCAGGTATGTCATTGCAAATAACACTTGATATTGGAACAAGGAACCATATCATGCCTTCAAACAGATTTTGGATGACAAGATGTGACTGAGTAACTGTTATCAGTAAGGTGACATGAGTCCATGCGAACATATAAAACTGCAGACGGTAATGTTTCTTCACCAAGCTCAGCACAAACATGCAGAAACCTGCCAGATACAGGGCAAATGATATAAATCTGTGGTAGCGAATGAGGAACTGAAGTTGCTCTTCTCTTTGAACAAATGTAGCAAAATAATCAGCCACAGTCTTTCCATAGAAAAAGTAGTTCACACACAACAGAAAGTACCAACTTAGTGTTCTAAACCAAGGTAAGTCATAAGAATGATAGACTCTGTAACTATGGTGATGATTTCATGGAAGCATTTCACTTGGATGCTTAGAACAAGAAGCATCAGCATAAAGGATCCCATATAGATGATCAGGAAAAACAACGAAATCATCGTCAGAGTAAGAATTCCACGAATCCACCAGTTTTTCCATCTTGAAGACAAACCAGACAGAGCTTTCTTAGGATCTCGGGGGTTCTATCTAGGGATGGTGGAATTTCTGGAATATCAGAATCTGTTCGGGAATCCAAGTCTCCATATCTATCAATATGTTTCTTTGTCACTGGTGCTCTCGGTTTCGTGGTCGCCGCCGGCCGCCTCTCCCCCGGGGCCGGCGCCGCCGCCTCCCCGGCGCCTGAGTTCCCACATCTCCGGCTCCAGCGCCCCCGAAACCCGAGCTTGCGCGCGAGGTCTCGAAGTCCGGCCGAGCCGCGGCCACTCACACGCCTCACCGCCGCCCCCGCACCCCACCTGGAGGCGCCGCCGCCGCCGCGCCGGGTCACCCCCAAAACGGCATCAACGAGCGAGCGCTCGCGGCCGCCTCCAGCGAGCGCGGCGCCGGGGGCCGGCGCGGGGAGCCCGGCCCGAGCGGAGAAGGCGGGGGCGCGGCGGAGGGCGGCCGCGGGTTGCCAGGTGCGCGTCCCCACGCGGAGGCCCAGGTGGGCGGAGGAGAAAGGACGGGGGCGCTGGAGCAAGCCTGACCCGCTCTAGCGCTCCGCCGGCGCGCCCGCCGCCCGGGCCCGGCCACTCCCCGGCCCGCCCCCCGGACTCAGGAGGCAGCCGCTCCCGGCCCCTACACCTTTCTCCCGGTTCCTGCCTCCGGCAGCCAGGTCACGCGCCGCAGGCCCCGCCCCGCCCCGCCCCGCCCCTCTGCGCTGCACTGCGGTCCCCACAGCCCCGCCTCCCTCGCCGGGGTGACGTCATGGGTCCCGGCCCGAGGCTCCGCCCCGGCCTCCTGCGAGCGCGCAGGTGGTGCGGCTCCG
Source organism: Aepyceros melampus (assembly GCA_006408695.1). Classification (NCBI taxonomy): domain Eukaryota; kingdom Metazoa; phylum Chordata; class Mammalia; order Artiodactyla; family Bovidae; genus Aepyceros; species Aepyceros melampus. Next base: position 206,459 of record SJXQ01000761.1, on the reverse strand, counting down.
AGGCGAGGTGCGGGCTGGAGCGCGCGGGAGGAGCCGGCAGGTGGAGGAGGGTCGAGCTGCTCGCTCGAAAGTGAGGGCTGAGAACTTGTGGACTCGCCCCGGAGCCACTGGGGGCCGGAAGAACTCCTCGAAGGCCGCCAGGTCAGTATTGACCGCGCTCGGCCCCTACCCTTTCTTGAGGCCCTCCGGCCGCGGCAGCTTGACACACCTCGGCGTTCAAACTCAGGTTTCAGGTTTGAGGTTCAGGAGGTGTCCAGAAGCAGAAACCTGTCGGGCAGGATGAACCCGACGGCTTGGAGGCATTCTGCCCCCTGTCACCACCTGCAAAAATGGGAGCTGCGTCGGCCTCACTGGGCGTCCTGGGATGAATTGCTTCTCCAAGGAATTCGAGGATTGAAGTCTTTTCAAAAAGTCACTGCCTAGTGCCTGGAGAGAGAACCAGGACTCTGAGATGCCACCAGGTGCGGTTGCCAACTAGCTAATCTCTAAGCCGTCATGGACCTTGAGCTGCTAAAGTTGGAACAGGAAGGGCACAAGATCTGCCTTAATTCCCTCATTTGCTACTTATTTCATAACTTAGATCAAGAAAATGTTAAATATTCACAGTAACTTCAGAGAGGAACATTCACGTCTTTAAAACTTCAATCCATTACATTTTCAACTGTTTCTCTGTACAATTACAAAAATGTCATCTGTCAGTGCTTTCCTGTAGAATTCTTTATCATTAGTCCATCCCTCTCCGGCTCCAATTATACCTTCAAGGTGGGCTGTAGTATTCCCTTCTCAATGAGATGAGTCTTCAGTGTTTTATAGATATTTAACTGCTGTTCTGGTTGAAGCACCAACAGCTGCTGCAGCACTTTGCTGGGATTCGGACCCCTGGTAACAGCAGAAAAGACAAAGTTCACACTATTTTGAGAGAGCTGAAGGCAGCATAGACTTGTATTTCAAATAAACCATGCCTTTAGGACTTCCCTGGTGGCACAATAGGGGCTCAGACAGTAAAGAATCTGCCTACAATGCAGGAGCCCTGGGCTTGATCCGTGGGTCGGAAAGATCCTCTGGAGAAGGGAATGGCTCCCCACTCCATTATTCCAGATTCTATGGACAGAGGAGCCTGGCAGGTTACAGTCCATGGGGTCGCAAAGAGTCAGACACAACTGAGTGGCTAACACTTTCCCTTTTGGTGGTACAATGGATAGAGACCCGCCTGCCAATGCAGGGGACACGGGTTCGATCCCTGGTCTGGGAAGATTGCATATGGCAAGGAGCTGGTAAACGCTGTGCACCACAGCTACTGAGCCTGTGCACTCTAGAGCCTGTGCTCCGCAACGATACCACAATGAGAAGTCCATGCGCCACAACCAGAGAAAGCCCGCACACAGCGACAAAGACCCAACGCCACAAATAAGTATTTTTAAAAGATAAAATAAGTCATGCATTTAAGTGCAAAGGATCAACATTAACTGAAACAGCTCTTACTCAGAGCTCACTTTAATGTTAGTGTCAGAGGGGGGTGAAAAAGCCTAGAAGTCTCCACTGCGAGGCGTGCACAGAAGACAGGGTCAATACGAGGCATTGATGGAGTGCAGATCTAAGCATTCCACAAAACTTCTCAAAAGGGCAACCTGAGTTAGAAGTGAGGTTGGTAACAAAACCTGAGATCGGACAAGACACAGAAATCATTCTGTAAGAAAAGGAGCACAGTTCCTGGTGGATGAAGATAAACTAGAAGAGAACATGAAGACATAAATATTTTTGCTTCAAAGAAACGTCAGACAAGGAAGGTGTTTTGAAAGAATACACAAAGTGCTGAGCCCTCACTGAAGCCACCACCTGGGATCTGCAGTGGGAACGACAGCCTTTGTTCAAAGAAGGTCTTGGGTAAACCCCAACAATAGAAATGAAATAAAAGGGGCTCTGCTGCAGCTGTGGTGCCAGTGGTAAAGAATCTGCCTGCCAATGCAGGAGGTGCTAGAGACTCCAGTTCGATCACTGGGTTGCAAAGGTGTCCTGGAGTAGGAAATGGCAACCCACTGGAGTATTCTTACCTGGAAAATTTCACGGACAGAGGAGCCTGGCAGGCTACTGTCCATGGGATCATAAAGAGTTGGACATGACTGAACATGCACATTCGCACCCACCCTGCTTTAGCTGAAAAGAGGACAGAGAGCTGGAGAACCCTGTCTGCCTTATCCACCTTACCCAGCAGTCCCACTCCCGCTGGGGAGGAGATAAGCCCAGGCAGCATCAAGTATCCACTGGGCTGCTCTCCACCAGGTACCATGCAGGGGCCTGGCCCTTGGCTTCTCCAGCATCCCTACACTGGCCCTTTTCTCTGCACCCTCCCCTGGTGCACTCTGAGTCAGAAAATGTCCCAACCAGGACTTCACACTCTTCTATCCTGAGACACTATGACAGGCAGGGGAGTGCAATTTCCTACCATTTGGACTAGCACTCAATCTATTTGTAAGCTACAGATCACTTTCCGTACTTAACACTGCTAAAGTGCTATTTTGTCAAATTCAGAAAGCACCTCATTCAGACCGTAATGCATATGTACTATTCTTTGCAATTCCTACGATTCACTTGAGCAGGAAAAGCAGAGTAGGTTTACTTTTCAGGAAATCCAATGGGAAAAGGAAGCAAGACACAAGTAATAGATGAGAATGGCACAGAATTCTGAGAAAGACATTTACATGGGTAATTAAATTTATGACTTATGATAAGGACTCTTCAGTTCAAGGCCTTCTCTGGTGGCTCAGTGGTAAAGGATCCACCTACCAATGCAGGAGACTCAGGTTCCATCCTTGGGTCAGGAAGATCCCCTGGAGAAGGAACTGGCAACCCACTCTAGTATTCTTGCCTGGAGAATCGCATGGACCAAGGAGCCTGGTGGGCTACAGTCCTTGGAGTCCCAAAAGAGTCGGACATGACTTAGTGACTAAACTTCAGTTCAGATGGAATTATAAGAAGGAGAAAACCCAGCAACAAAGAAAGGTTTGCTGTAGGGTGCTATCACAGAGAAAATCTTTGATTCAAAAAAGTGCACAATAGCATGAATTAGCTGTCTCATAGGCCACGCCTTTGTGCACGTGGCTCAAATCATTTCCCAAAACCCTGAAAACCTAAGTCTTCCAATACCGTAGTCTACTCACGTCAAGACACAGCTTGTCTTGTATTTCTTCAAAAGACTCAGCAACTTAATAACATAAACCCAGAGTAGGGGCCCACAGAGAAAGGGAAGGCTATTCTAGCAAGTTCAGCTAAATGCAAAACTGTCCTCAGGTGCTCCCAGCTAGCTGCACCTTGGCTCTAGCACTGTATTTCTAATCATCTAAATATTTACTTTCAAATGGAGGACAGCAAGGCTCAGCATGACTTTTTCCTACTGAGAGAACAGCAGATCAAAAAGCAAAAAAAGTATGAGTTAACGCTCTAAAAGCTACCATCTTCAGAAAAGAAAGTTCTAAGGATTTAATCACTGATTACTAATACTCAAGTAGATCAGTGAATAAGTCATATGCAAATGGATTAAATACTCCAATTAAAAAGACAAAGACTGTCAACTGGGTTATAAAAACAAACAAAATCCAGCTCTACACTTGTGAGAAGAAAAACACTTTAAATGTAAGGGAAAAGGCACACAAGAAATAAAAGGATAGACAAAGAAATACTATGCAAACATAATCAAAAGTAGGCTGATGTAGCTATACTTATATTCAACAAAATAAGCTTTAAACAGGTAGTATATAAAGATGAATATTATATGACATTAGGAGTGATTCAACAGTGTATACACTGTGTATACAGCTAACACAACCTCAATATCTATAGAGCAAAAACTGGAAGATTCTGACAAAGCTCTCTTCATAACTGACAGAGCAAGCAGATGAAAAACCAAACCAAAAAATCAGTACAGAAGATTTAGCTAAACTCCCCCCAGTGCACTTACAGCACTTGTCTCATGTACACATGGAATGTATATCTGAGTAGACCATATGCTTGAGCACAAAGCAAGTCTCAATAAATATTAAATACTGAAATAACAGTATGTTTTCTGGTCACAGAATTAAAGCAAAAATCAATAAAGGAGAATGAGAAAATTTCCATTTCTTTGAAAGTGAATCAATGAACTTCTAAATAATCCCATGTCAAAGAAGATATAATACTGGAGATCAAAAAATATTTGTAGCTGAATAATGAAAATACAAATGTGGGATGATAGTACTTAAAGAGTATTAAAAAAAAGAGCACTCAAAAAGCAATAGTTAAGGAATACATAGTGTTAGATGAACATATTAGACAAGAAAGCTGAAAATCAGTAACCTAAGCTTTATCTCAAGAAGCTGGAAAAGGAACAGAAAATTGAAACTCAAGGAAGATAAAGAACACAGAAATGGAACCAACAGAAAACCCAGAAATAAACCCATGCACCTATGGGCACCTATCTATCACAAAGGAGGCAAGAATATACAATGGAGAAAAGACCGTCTCTTCAATAAGTGGTGCTGGGAAAACTGGACAACTTCATGTAAAAGAATGAAACTGGAACATTCCCTAACACACACAAAAAAATAAACTGAAATGGATCAAAGACCTAAATGTAAGGCTAGACACCATAAAACTCTTAACCTAAGCTTTATCTCAAGAAGCTGGAAAAGGAACAGAAAATTGAAACTCAAGGAAGATAAAGAACACAGAAATGGAACCAACAGAAAACCCAGAAATAAACCCATGCACCTATGGGCACCTATCTATCACAAAGGAGGCAAGAATATACAATGGAGAAAAGACCGTCTCTTCAATAAGTGGTGCTGGGAAAACTGGACAACTTCATGTAAAAGAATGAAACTGGAACATTCCCTAACACACACAAAAAAATAAACTGAAATGGATCAAAGACCTAAATGTAAGGCTAGACACCATAAAACTCTTAACAGGAAAACATAGGCAGAACAGTCTTTGGCATAAACTGCAGCAAGATCTTTTTGGATCCCCCTCCTAGACTATTGAGAGCTCTTCCCTGGTGGCTCAGAGGTTAAAGCGTCTGCCTCCAATGTGGGAGACCCAGGTTCGATCCCTGGGTCGGGAAGATCCTCTGGAGAAGGAAATGGCAATCCCCTCCAGTATTCTTGCCTGGAAAATCCCATGGACGGAGAAGCCTAGTAGATCCTCCTCTGGAGAAGGAAATGGCAATCCCCTCCAGTATTCTTGCCTGGAAAATCCCATGGACGGAGAAGCCTAGTAGGTTACAGTCCATGGGGTCGCAGAGTCGGACACGACTGAGCGACTTCACCTCACCTCACCTAGACTATTGAAAATAGAAACAAAAATAAGCAAAAGGGACCTAATTATGCTTAAAAGCTTTTGCACAGCAAAATAAACCACAAACAAAACAAAAAGACCACCACAGAATGGGAGAAAACATTTGCAAACAAAGCAACTGACAAGGGACTAATCTCCAAAATAAACAAACAGCTCATGCAGCTCTCTGTCAAAAAAAAAAAGAGAGAAAAACAATCCAATCAAAAAATGGGCAGAAGATCTAAATAGTTCTTTCTTCAAAGAAGACATACAGATGGCCAAAAAGCATATGAAAAGATGCTTAACATCACTAATTATCTGAGAAATCCAAATCAAAACTACAATAAGGTATCACACCACACCTGTCAGAAAGCCCATCACCAAAAAATCTACAAATAATAAATACTGGAGAGAGTGTGGGGGAATGTAAATTGGTACAACCACTATGGAGAATAGGATGGAGATTCTTTAAAAAACTAAAAATAGAGCTACCATATGATCCAGCAATCCTACTCCTGGGTATATATCCAGAGAAAACTGTAATTCAAAAAGATACATGCACCTCCCATGTTCACTGCAGCACTATTTACAAATGTCCATCAAAAGAGGAATGGATAAAGAAGATGTGGTACAGATATACAATGGAATATTAGTCATAAAATAGAAGAAAATAATGCCATTTGCACCAACACAGATGGCTAGAGATTATCATACTACGTGAAGTCAGTCAAATACCATGGTATTACTCATATGAGAAATCTAATTTTAAAAAATGATACAAATGAACTTATTTACAAAACAGAAACACTCACAGATTTTGAAAACAAATGTTTACCAAAAGGGAAATGCTGGAGTTTGGGACTAACACGCACACACTACTATATGTAAAATAGATAACTAACTAGGACCTACTCTATCACATAGGGCACTCTACTCAATATTCTATAATAAACCATCGGGGAACAAATCTGAAAGCATATGAATAAATGTATAACTGATTCACTTTGCTGTATACCTGAAACTAACAACACTGTAAAGCAACTGTACACCAATAAAATATTTTTAAAAAGATAAAGGAAGGAAAGGTGAGAGTCAACGTCATGAAATGGAAAACACACACACGACAGAGAAAGTTCAAGTCAGAATCTGACTCCCTGAAAAGATTAATGAGATAAACTAACAAAACTGCTCAAGGAAAATAAAGGTTAATACAAAAATGCTCACACTATTATGGGTATAGATTTAAAATGCATATTTAGGGGCTATGAGTTGTGGTCATGTATGGATGTGAGAGTTGGACTGTGAAGAAGGCTGAGCGCCGAAGAATTGATGCTTTTGCACTGTGGTGTTGGAGAAGACTCTTGAGAGTCCCTTGGACTGCAAGGAGATCCAACCAGTCCATTCTGAAGGACATCAGCCCTGGGATTTCTTTGGAAGGAATGAGCTAAAGCTGAAACTTCAATACTTTGGCCACCTCATGCGAAGAGTTGACTCATTGGAAAAGACCCTGATGCTGGGAGGGATTGGGGGCAGGAGGAGAAAGGGACGACCGAGGATGAGATGGCTGGATGGCATCACAGACTCAATGGACGTGAGTCTGAGTGAACTCCGGGAGTTGGTGATGGACAGGGAGGCCTGGCGTGCTGCAATTCATGGGGTCGCAAAGAGTCGGACAGGACTGCGCGACTGAACTGAACTGAACTGAACTGATGAGTTTTCCTCCAAATAACAAGTTTCCTAGGTTCAGGAATATTCAAACCTACAGGTTTTCTAGGCTCAGACACCAATAGAGACCATGATTTTAAAAAGTTATCATGTGGTTGATGTGGTTAGCCTTCACATCCCAGACTGGCGTTTTAGGGAAGATCCAAAACATTAAAGTTTAATAATGAGAATAAAGCACCCATATAAAATAGCAACACTCTCCAGTCACCCTGCCTGACCTCTCCACTCCCACCTTCAACACACGTACACATCCATAAACCCTTTAGACTGCTTTATTTTTCTCCATGGCTCTTACAACCACCAAACAAGCTCTATTTGTTCTCCACTCCTGCCCCTTCTCCCTCCAACTCCCCAACGGGAAAATAAGTTGAAGACGGGGACTGGTTTGTTTTGTCCTCTGCTATATCCATGCCGAGAACATTCCCCAACACATAACGGATACTCAAGCAGGAGCTAGTGGGCTGGATGAATTACGTTCATCCCTTTTAACCCTCAGTGTTGACTACCACCACAGTGTCCACAGTTGGGAAATGAAATCTCCTCCTGTTCCAAACCCAGCACAATGCATCCACACTGACTGAAGTCTAACTCAGTCCTATTAGACTATGACATATACTATTTTTTAAGCTGCTCAAATCTAGGAAAAATAATTACACTTTAATCATATAGCCCAAGGCAACAGTGTGACAGGGTTCCAGGAGCCACCATTCCTTTCACTATTATGGAATACTAACGACAGACAAGTAGCTAATTCAAACCAATCCCTATGGAAATGAGCACTCAAAGAAATCATCTAATAAAACATTTTTTAAAAATCTAAAGTACCTTATGAAACTTGTGATGTACACGTGCACGAAAGTTGCCATCAAATACTGACAGTCAAATCTGTCCATTATCCCACCATGTCCAGGAATGGTGTTTGCAAAATCCTTCAGAAAAAAAAACAACAACAAACATATTAGTAAACTTTCAAAAATCATCTGCTATAAAATTTTTATCTGTAAATGTCTCCTTGACATCATGAACTTCAAGGAAAATACTTTACTATTGGATTTTCCTATTAAATATACAGGCTTCCCTTGTGGCTCAGACAGTAAAGAATCCACCCACAATGCAGGAGACTTCGGTTCGATCCTTGAGTTGGGAAGATCTCCTGGAGGAGAGCATGGTAACCCACTGCAAGTATTCTTCCTTGGAGAATCCCCACAGACAAAGGAACCTGGCAAGCTACAGTCCATGGGGTCGCAAAGAGTCAGACTCTACTGAGCGACTAAGCACACACAAATACAAACTTATTAGAACATATCCAAGAGATTTAAACCGTATCTTTGGAATATGTTAGAACCATGCTAGAATGATTACTGAACTGACCCACAGCTTTCTATGTTGTTGTTGTTTCCTTTTCAGGGATCCAACCCACACCCGCTGCAGTGGAAGCAGGCGGGTCTTAACCACTGGGCAGCCACAGAAGTCCCAAGCCAAAGTTTTCAAATAACACTATTTAAATATTCATTCAATCTAGTACTACCTTTTTTCAGTTAATAAAACTTTTTCTAAATAAAAAACGCTATCAACTAATACTAATCATATATCCTGCTCTTCTGTTTTTATCAGCAACTATCGGGAGGGTGCTATTGTAGTGTTGTTGACAGATGTGCAACTGGTTCTAGCTCATGTTTATCTGCCCGGGGCCAGCGTGAGGAACTCCGCCCATGGCAAAGGTCATGAGGAAGGAGGCTTGGCATACGCAAAGGCGTGATCNAGTTATTCAGCCTTCTTTTCTCCATCTAAATTTTCCTACTATACTATTATTTCCTAATCTAATCTTATATTTCTCAGTAAGTGTTTTTCTCGCCGACTCCGTCTCCACCTTCGAATCACCCTGGATCCACCGGGGCTGGACCCTGGCATTTATCCTAATAGTTCTTACGCTGAAATAAATATTTTACTACTGTGATGAATATTTCTTCTTCTTTTTTTAAGTGTTGGCATAAAAAAGAAAATCAAAACAGCTAATTCATTTGGGACATGTTAGTCCATTAAATGGCCAAATGAAGGGACTGGTTAATCAGCCTCTGCAAGTTGACCTTGAACAGATCTATCCAGGAAATGGAAATGTGTCAGTGCCCAAGAAATGGAAAGGACCAACTGCTCTTCTCCTTTACTCAGGCAACCTGAAAAACCTCTAAAATGTAACAGCAATTATACCTTCATTTCAGACATAAAAAGAAATCTCATCATTCAACAAGAAACCTTGGATTGGAGACCATTAAAACAAATAAAATAGCTAGTGGGAAGCTGCTGTATATACCACAGGGAGCTCAGTTTGATCCTCTGTGATGACCTTGAGGAGTAGGATTGTTGGTGGTGGGGGGGGTGGTGGCTGGATGGAAGCTCAAGAGGGAGGGAAAATATGTATACATAGAGTAGATTCACATTGTTGCGCAGCAGAAACTAACATAGCATTGTAAAGCAATTATGCATGCATGCTAAGTCACTTCAGTCATGTACAATTCTCTGCAACCATGGATTGGAGACCATTAAAACAAATAAAATAGCTAGTGGGAAGCTGCTGTATATACCACAGGGAGCTCAGTTTGATCCTCTGTGATGACCTTGAGGAGTAGGATTGTTGGTGGTGGGGGGGGTGGTGGCTGGATGGAAGCTCAAGAGGGAGGGAAAATATGTATACATAGAGTAGATTCACATTGTTGCGCAGCAGAAACTAACATAGCATTGTAAAGCAATTATGCATGCATGCTAAGTCACTTCAGTCATGTACAATTCTCTGCAACCCCATGGACATAGCCTGCCAGGCTCCTCTGTTCATGGGATTCTCCAGGCAAGAATACTGGAGTGGCAATCCAATAAGTAAATAAATGAAAATACCATTCTAAACATAACATTTCTCTCCTTGAAAAAATGATCGAAAATTTCTTGGGTTAATTTTTGCCATCACGTTTCCTTCCATCTCTCTCCTCCTGACCCAAGCACAGGAGAGCCGTGGCGACTCAACCCTGCTCTACTACTGGCAGCCTTTTCAGGCCTCCCGTCTTGCACAGCTACTGCTGGGGTCCTTGGTGGATATAAATTATCTCCCCAAGTAGGTGGTGAGCATCAGAGCGGACGACATCTTGCACATTTCTGTATATTATACGTATATTATATGTAGGATGTCTCCCACTGCCAGTGCTCTCTGAGTTCAGGTACTTATTTCCCTGGGATCTGGCCCCATCCACTCTGTAGCCTGATCTACTCTCTACCGTGGCCACGCTCTTCTTCTTCATTTTCCCTCTGTGAAGCTCCTCTGCTCCACTGCTTTCACTGGAACTCCCTTCCTTCAATTTCTCTGCAGGACTCAACATCCTTTCCCCAGATCCCTTCTCAAACATCACCTCCTCAGAGAAGCCTGCCCTGATTGCCCCACCTTCGGAAGCCACTCTAACTCCCAATGGCACAACAGTCAGTCTTAGTGAAGCCACGTGAGGAAAGCTGAGATTAAGAGGCCATTATTTCACTTTGTGAGATTCTAACTTAAAACACAGGGCTGATTTTAAGTGTCTGGAACAGGGACCAGCAGACTATGTCCCACAGACCAAATCCAGCCCACTGCCTGTTTTCTGTAAGTAAAGTTTCATTAAAACACAGCCACATCCATTCATTGACATTCTGTCCATGGGACTGTTTCACTACCATGGAAGAATTCAGAGCTGAGTAGTTGGCGACAGCACTACTATTAACATATGACTTGGCCTTTACAGAGAGAGTCTGCTACCCCTTGATCTGGAAAATCCACAGTCACAGATCCCAGGACTCTCCTGCACATCCCTTCGTATGAGACGGTGACCGGACACTACACTCAACACAATTCATGGCCAGATTCTTGGATGAACACCTGAAGGACCAAGATTCTGTGTCTGTCCCAACATTAAGTGACACGTGCCATTTCAAGAAGAGAGGGTGACGTGATACTTTAAGATGCATTAGCATGGCACAACCAAAACCAAGGAACTCTGTGAGGCTGACACATAGAGGGTGGAAACGTTTTTGTGCCCAGGGGCTTAGTGTGGGAGGCCAAAAGAGAACCAAATTCCAACCCTCTCACCTTCTCTAATTATATTCTATAACACTCTAACAAAGAATCTAAACACACACCTTGATTTTGAAAGCTCTTTTGAATCCGCTGGCAAAGAAGCCTCCGAATGGACCAATCAAAGATGCAAACGTGGAAAGAGCAATGCTGTGTATCTGGAAAGGGTACATGCTCACTGATTCCTAAAGAGGTTAAAAAAAAAAAGGAGAGGGGTTGGAGCTAACCGCGTGAAAATGTATTTGAGCATGCCACCTAAACTAAGAACCGTGATATAAACAGTAAGTTAAGAGCATATGCCATATTTTTATTAATTTCACAACTTTTCAAGATCACAGGAAAAAAATAAATGTTGTAAGCTCATACTATCCTTTGTTTATTCAACCCACATGCCCCATTCCCTCTGTAAGCATACTGAAAGCACCTGGTATACTAAAGTCTAACAGGCTACTTTCTAATCTGTCTAGAGATTTATACATCACTTGGGTTGCAGGATTACCAAAAATCAATTAATCTCTGAAACTGTTTTTTACAGTTGTTTCTGTGTTCATATAATATATATTTTGATTGTGCATTTTATTTAACTTTAGTTTTATATGACAAAATGAGGGGAAAGTTGATCCTTCTTTTAAAATTAAGTTAAATGCTGTGGAAACACCTGAAAGTAAAATGCTTAAAAAGACTGCCAAAATGAGCATCAGGAAGACAATTATAAAAGATTTGGAGAGGAAATCATAAAAATCGAGAAGAATTCTACAGTCAAATTATTTCATAAATTCTTAGTTCTTATTCCACTTTAAATAAACTGAAATTACACATTTGAGAAAGTGCATCATGGGTGTGATTTACAAAAGATCACTAAGAACTCCAATCTTTGGACTTGTTCTCAAAGCAATGGGCTCATCCCAATCAAAGACTGATAGAATCAAAGAATTATCCAGCAGATAACAGATGGCTTGAACACTGAAAAAATTCTTGGAATCAGTGTATCTAGCATTCAAGTAGAGAAATAACTTGTTGGTTAACCTTTTTTTTCTCAAAAATTAACTTCAGTTAACAATTAAATGCTTCAAGGAATCCCTGAAACAGGTGGTCCAGTGGTTAGGATTTAGTGCTTTCCCTGCTGGGGCCTGGGTTCAGTTCCTGGTCAGGGAATTAAGATCTAGCAAGCCATGAAGCACCACAAAAAAAAAAAAAAAGTTCTAAATTGAGTCAATTTATACCAGTTACACATAAAACTCACTATAACTCATCATGCTTTGTAGAAAGATGCTGAAAAATGTTTCTAAGACAAACACAAAATAAATTACCACCAGTATTCAAACCATTAGGCAAGTAAGTTTCTAACAGATAATTAGTTTGTGATAGCAATATTCATTTTATGTTCAAGAAGGGGAAACCCCAAGAGAACAGGATATACGATTGATGCCAAGCAGTCAGTGAAACCACTTTTCTATTCTATAGCTAGAAATTCTGTAGAAATTGATTTCTTGTGAAAATCTTAATTTTACTTTTAAAGGAAGCTTAACCTTTGGGAGGGAGGATCCCTCCCACGTTTATCTTACCCGTCTCAACACTGCCTTCAGAAAGGGAGGAAGTGAGTAACTCTGAAGCTGAAAAAGTTCTGAGGGTTCACACTCTGTAACGAAGGAGTTTACATCACTCCGGTATTCCACTGGGCAGACAAAGTACTGGTATTTGGATAACAGGTAAGCAGCCTAAATGACAAAGCAAGCGTTCATAAAACATTAAATGAAACAGAAATATGTATATACTAAAATTTTGATGTATATGTATCATGTGTCAGAAAGGCCAGAAACAGAATGCCAAGTTTCCCTTGCATTCTCATTCTGCTGTGTATATTTAAAGTTAAATGATCATAAGCGACACAATAAAAGACTTGGAAAAGCCATCAGAAAACCAAAAATTTTTGAAAATCACTGTTATTATAATCTCAGTATGACAATAAGAGGGAAGGGGAAAAAGATAAAAAATTGATTTGAGCATTTAGACAAGCATATAGACAAGCATTATAGCAAGGTTGTACTTTTTTTTAAGAACATACTTAATGTCAACAGAAGCTAAGAATTATAAAGATATGGGACAGTACAGGGCTGAAGTTTCTTACATAAATTTAATTATGCAAATTAATTAAATTAAATTAATTTCATCCATTAAAAAAACCAGTAATTCAAAATTGCTAACAAAACAGCACAGGTGAAAAACCCAGAAAATTGTTACTAAATTATTCTTTCTCTGGACACATCATTGCAATTTTAAAGCTATCTGTTCTCAGCCACAGAAGATATATAAAAGCAAACTATCTTATAAATTTAAAGTGCTAGCTCATTTCCTTTCTCTTACAGACACACCATTATACTGCTCAAGAATGGTTAATAGAGGTGCAAATATATACACTGGGAATGGATATATAGTGATTTTGCTTCCAAATAACCAGTTTCCTCAAAATTACTTATTAAATTTTATATATATATATATATATATATATAATTTCCCTCATTATTTTGTCAAGCATTACATTCTTATAGGATAGCTCTTTATTTTCTTTGGTCCTATCCTTGGTCCTATCCAGTTATATGGCTGTTCTTGTAGAATTTCTAAATTGTCTTTAATGATACCAGATTCTTATAGTAGTATTTAACTTAATAATATTCTAGTTATCCTTGCTTCATACTGTATAAACATTGGATAGGACCAGGTCCCTTTCCATTATCCTATTTATCCATTATTATCAACATTCTACCAAATAAACACTGGAATAATTTTTAAAATTCTATTGGAATTTTCATTAAGAATAAACTAAACTGATAAACAAAGGAATTATGACAGTTTTCCCATCCAGCCTGGCTCATTTCCATTTATTTGTGTATTTGCTTCCTCTCAAAGCCCCATGTTGTTAGTAAGTACCCTATATTTGGCTACAGAATATATTCTAGAACTGTTAAGGGACATGACTTAAAAATTAAACTTCCTGACAGTAATTTTTTGGTATATTTATCTTATATCCAGCCATTTTTCTGTACCTTTTCTTGATTCTCACAAGACACCTTTGAATAAAAAACCTAAATTCCATAATTATACACTATTTTTTAAAACATTAACAATATCCGTATTCACAGCTAAAAGTGAACATCAATTATTTTTAATAAACTTTTTCTGTAAACTGGGCTCACAGCCACAAACGCCCATTAAGTCAAGCAGCTGGCAAGTGTGAAGGAGGCAGAAGTCTTCAACATCATTTGCAGCCTCTGCTTTTACTCAAAGCCACCACCTGTCCCATATCTGTGTCCCCAAAGGCTGCACAGCTATTAGAAACTACCAGAACTCAACAAAAGGTCTCAAGCCTACCTGTGTGAGAATCAGCTGAGGGGGTTAATTGACCCTGCAGAGGGCTGGGACAGGAATGTTAGAAAAGCTCCCCAGGTGATCTTGACACAGACCAGTATGGAAGCTGCTGGGCTAGAGAATACGGGCATACCTCACTCTATTGCCCTCACTTTACTGTGCTTCCCAAGTTCTGAGTTTTTAACAAATTGAAGGTTTATGGTAACCCTGCCTCAAGCAAGCCTAACAGCACCATTTTTCCAACAGCAAGACTTTAGTGGAGGAAGTAATGACAAATGTGGTAAAATAGGAAAAGAACTGCAATTGGAAGTGGAGGCTGAATAAGGGGTGAATTGCTGCAATCTCCCTGTACAACTTCCATGGATGAGGAATCACTTGCGATGAATGAGTAAACAAAGTGGTTTCTTGAGATGAGCTCTATTCCTGGTGAAGATGCTCTGAAGACTGTTGAAATGACAACAAGGGCTATAGACTATGGCATAAACTTGTCTGATAAAGCAGCAGCAGGATTTGAGAAGACTGACTCCAGTTCTGAAAGAAGTTATACTGAGGGCAAAATGCTATCAGCATTGCATGCTACAGAGAAATCATTCATGAAGGAAGAGACCATCAACATGGTGTACTTCACTATTGTCTCATTTTAAGAGATTACCAGAGCCACCTCTACCTTTAACCACCACCATCCCGATCAGTCAGCAGCAGCAGCATCAGAGCAAGGTTCTCCACCAGCAAAAAGTTGATGACTTCTGAAGGCTCAGATGATGCTTAGTTAGCAGGGTTTTTTTTTTTTTTGCTGGGGGTGGAGGGACTACAAAGTATTTTAAAATTAAGGTATGTACATTGTTCTTTAAGATATAATGCCATTCCACACTTAAAGGACTAACAGTAAAATGTAAACGTAACTTTTATACACACTGGGAAACCAAACTTGCTTTACTGTGGTGGGCTGGAATTGAGCCACAGTATCTCCAAGGTATGACTGTGGATTCTGTTATTACATTATTAGCATTTTATGGTTTAATGCCTTTAGGTTTAGAATAGATTAAGAAACTTGCTACCATTTCTCAAAATATAAAATAAAAATCCAAGTAAAACTCACAATGAATCCAAAGATAACTGTGGAAAAGAAACCACCAATGAATCCTTCCCAGGTCTTCTTAGGAGACAACTGAAAAAGATATTTATTTTTTATATTAAATAAAATTTAAAAGAGTTACTACACTCACAAAACACAGATACATATATTCAGTGAACTCCCATAATACCCTGTACACCTCTCCTTTTTCCCATATTGAAAAGACTTTGTAACTCTTTTTCCTTTAGTCCGTGATTGTGCTTTATTTGTGTGAATCTCTCTAGTAGAGTCTAACACATATTAGGCCCTCATACATCTGACATATTGTGAATATCTTTCTATAAATTGCCTCAATTTGTTTTCATCACTCAAAAGACTATAAACTCTATGCTGAAATAACTGTCCCATGATGTTCATGCTTATATAAACTCCCAGAATAATGTAGTTCTTGAAATAAGGCTGAGATCTATTCATTCTAAGTATACATGGTCTGTGTTGATTGACTACTGATCAAAAGTAGGATGTGTACAACACATGGACACTGCAGAGCCCCGAACCGTCACATATTCCCAAATGCCAGGCTTACAGTAGACAGCTTTCTGAAATGGCCAAATACTCCAGAGCCCAGGTGCAGGTTAGCCCCGCAAGTGGGCATATATCCTCCTTCCTTTGGTCAGAATATGTCATTCTCTATGAAGAAATATACTGTGCTTTTAAGATACTTTGGTATTTTGTATACCTTTTCAATTTGTTTCAGGTTGCAATTATTGTTTATTAGTCCTTGGAACATTCAGGAAGAGAAATCTGGAGGAAAGTCTTGAACTTGGTGAAGCAGGGGCAGGAGAAAAAGATTTAGGAGTAGACAGTGCTAACCGCTGAGATGCTCTGGAAAATAAGGACTCGTACAGGGTTCTGATCATCAGGAAAGCACTCTGGTGGGCTCTGTAAGAATCCTTTCAGTGGATCAGTGCAGACGGAAGCCAAACAAATAGCAGAGGGAAGATTCTGACATAGAAATGGGTAATATGCTAAAGTACATGAAGTCTCAGCCCAAAGTTTACAAAGCACAAAGCCTTTCTTGACCAATCTGACAACAATTCCATCATAGGTGAGCGACTGCTATACACCACCTCTTAGGATAATTCAGTATTGTTGTCATGAAACAGCAACTGACTCAAACTCAAAAGTTCCTGCTGATTATTTTAAAGAGAACTTATCAAATTAAATTGACCCTATCATATTGATTTCAGGGTTAACTTGCTTAATTACATCTGGCTGCATTATACAACTAATTTATCCTGGTAATTCACTAGAAACTGACGCTTAAAATCAGAGAGTAAGTCTTCTACAGCCTCTGAGGGCTCCTGAGTCAACAAGCTCTCAGCTGGTATAGAAGCCTTGACTACTTCACCACTCACTCTTGTGCTGGAGCAACTTTAGAAACTTTAAAAATACATAATTTGCTGGCCAATGTCCCTACAGCTCAGCTTGATGCTATGTACTGGACTCCTATGTGGGGAAGAATTTAAGGAAGGTGTTTTTGAAGGACAAGCAGTCCACACTCTTCTGGGAATGATAAACTATCCTCACATCACTCTGAACAAACAAGTTTTCTATCTGAATAATTGTCTCAGCTCCTCCAAAAATGCCTTCATGTCATAACATCAAAACAGCCACTTACTGCATTTGTGGGAATGTCATAAAAGACCCGGCCCAATATATAAACCAAGTAATTCCTTTATAAGGCCCCAACATGAAAAGCTTTTATTTTTTGAAGCAACCAGTTCTATAAAATGGTCTGTCTTTACATGAGAAATATTTTCTTTTTTACCCCAGATGGGAACTTAAAAATTACTTCACTTCCTTTTTTGCCTCCATTGACTACTGTGCTATGCTTAGTCACTTCAGCCGTGTCCGACTCTTTGGACTCCACAAACTGTAGCCTGCCAGGCTCCTCTGTCCATTGGATTCTCCGGGCAAGAATGCTGGAGTGGGTTGCCGAGCCCTCCTCCAGGGGATCTTCCCGACCCAGGGACTGAACCCTCGTCTCTTAAGTCTCCTGCATTGGCTGGTGGGTTCTTTTCCACTGGTGCCACCTGGGAAGCCAAACAGAACCAAATCTAACACAGAACAACAGGGTCTCCTCATGTGTATTTTCTGGTCTCTGAGCTTCACGTTTCCTTATCACTTGCATTATTGATTGATGTTTTTTATTGCAGAAACTCAATTTTTTTTAATGAATTTGAGTATAAACATCTTGCAAATGGACATGAGTATGTGATGCTGGTATATTATACACCTTTAAACAACTCAGTAAAGGAAGAGACAAATGAGATGGCTTGAGAGGAAAGCAGAGTCAAGGACAGGCCTGTTTAGAGGGTTGTTAGGGAGGAGAATAAAAAAAACATATGACAGCCAAGGGAAAGAAGCCAGAGGAAAATGATAGGAGCCTTCACGGAAGAGAATGAATGACAGAGGATTCAAGAGAAGAGCTGATGAAAACCCCAGATGGAATCAACGGGAAATACAGACTTCTGCCCTCAACACTGTGGCTGCTGAGGGTAGCTAAGGAAAATCAAAGCGCCTGAGAAATCAACAACATGTAACAGCACCAAACTGTTGGGAATTTTTTCCAGTAGCTAATCATCTAGGTTATGGTAAGGGCTTGCTTCTGGTATTTTTCCATTACCTTAATTAATGGAGTTCTTCCAAAAAAAAATCCAAAAATGTAAGCAGCTATGTCATTGCAAATAACACTTGATATTGGAACAAGGAACCTTAAAAAAAAAAAAAAGTCAGCAGAAAGAAGTCTGTAAGATTAAATGGCAAATATTTACACAGGTTTTGACTCAATGAACCAATGCAATAACCCTTTGGATGACACTGCAGCCTAGTCCAGAACATAACACAAGCTGAAAGATGAGCAGACACAATAAATATCAACCACTTTGCCCATTTAGCAGTTAGGCAGAGCGAAATCTATAAACACACCAGAAGAATATTGCTAGCGAAAATATTAAATAATCAATCTGACTGTTAACAATCAATTTCTATAGCTATGGACTTTCAAATTCCCATTTTATGAGGAATGCCAACTAAAAACTGTCAGGTGCCATCTGGCTCTACAGGATTAGGACACTAGTCACTGCCATTGCTGACCTCTGCTGACCTTTAACACATCCTGAAAGGGTTCAAAGCAAAGGTCAGGAACGAGGCACTCTGTGCTCCAGGTCAAACTGGCAGAACAGGCCCTCAGAGAGTTAGACATTTTTTTAGGAGAAGATTTTATGAGGCCAATTGCTTATGGCAGACTCACTCTCATATCTAGAAAAGCACTAAAATCATTAACAGAGACAGCTGCTCCTCGTGACTAGTAGCAACCTTCTGTCAAAATGCATGCTTGACGGCATGTGTCCCCTTCACTAAAGTCATATGTATACTGACCTCCCCTCTGACCTCCTTAGAGCAGTTCCTTAGAGCTATCTGAAAAACTTTCTCAGAGTTATCTGAGAAACTGTCTCTGGGCTATATAATCCTCATTTGGATCCAAATAAAACTTAACTCACAATTCTCACATCATGCATCTTTTTTTTTTTTTTTCAGTCAATAGGAACAAGTTACAGTAGTATAAAGAATTTTCTTAAAAGCAGCCTAGCCTTTCAAAATAGAAATGAGTCAGAGTATAATCTGATAAACTTACACAAAGCTCTTGTCCAATTATCAGTTTTAATTCTATCCTAGCCTACAGGGGCATTAAACCCTACTAACTGTACAGAACCTACTAATTTCAGTGATTGCCTCCCATCAATGAAAAGTCTGTATATGGAAGGCAGTCTTAAAATGATTCCAATTTTTTGCACACACATACATAAAAAAACACCAGCCTGTCAAGGGAACAAATTTATCTTGACTAAACTTACCAATTATAAAAGTTTTTATTTGCTGTGTTTTAAAAGAATGTGGAAAAAAATGGTCAGATTTCTTAATATCTTAAGCTTTTCTCCACTCTTATTTTTAATTAATAATAATTGTTTTAACTTAAGCTAATTTTTAACTAATAAAAATGCCTCTCAATCTGCAACCCACTCCAAGTAGGTTACTAGCAAGTAACTCCAAAAACTTGAAACCTGAACACTCTACACCTATACAAAGGCAGAGGAGAACTAACCCACCTTTCACCCAAAGAAAATGCATTGCCAGCTCACTGTCTGCTGAAAAGCAAACTTTCCCCTTCTTTTTGCATTCCATGTAAACAGTACACTCGATTCTTTGTTTTTAAAAAAGAGTCATGTTAAAGTGTAGTAACACCTGAAATATTTAATTATTTGGAGCTTTTATGAGGGTTTTCTGCATTTTACTGGAAACCTAAAAAAGTAAGTTTTCCAGTTGATAACAAAGTATTTGTCTTCAGTTGTCAAACAGTTAGAAGTGAAGTCACTCAGTCATGTCCGACTCTGTGACCCCACGGACTATAGCCTGCCAGGCTCCTCCATCCATGAGCTCTTCCAGGCGAGAATACTGGAGTGGGTTGCCATTTCCTTCTCCAGGGGACTCTTCCCGACTCAGGGATCGAACCCGGGTCTCCTGCACTGCAGGCAGACTCTACGGCCTGAGCCACCAGAGAATCCAGTCAGCCAGTTAAGGGGAACTTATTTTAACGGAATAGAGTGACAACAAATAGGACATTTTAGTAGAAATCCCCATAAGACACTGTCCAGGGTAAAAGAGCTTTAAAAGTGCTATAAATATATATAAATAGAAAGCAGCATATACTGTCCCCTTACCATATCATGCCTTCAAACAGATTTTGGATGACAAGATGTGACTGAGTAACTGTTATCAGTAAGGTGACATGAGTCCATGCGAACTGTTAATAGCCCAACAACACAACAATAATGAGCACAAGAGGTCAGGGCAGGCCACGCAGCAACAGCAATTCTGAAACGCAAATTTCTAGCACAACTACTGGTCAAATTTCATAAGATAAGGTCTACAAAATAAATGCCATTAGTAAATTACCTTCATTTTGGTGCCTCCTGAAACCTGAGAACCATGAAAAATATTCAACAAAGTAACCTTAGTTTATACAAAAATGGAATGCTGGTAACACCGAGCTACACGTCTATTAAAAAATAAACCATCATCTTGAATCATGAGATTAAAGTGGTAATGATAAGTCTGCAGTATTGCTATGGCATTTAGATAAGAACTAAAATGTTACTCTGACTGCATTCTCCAGTTACTAGAAATGCTGAAAACGATTTTTCCCTGAGTTCACTATGGTTAACATTTTCCCATAAAGAGTTATTTATAACTTCAAATGATTCAAACCAGCAGGGATCAATTGCCCTTAAATCTAATCCTTTCATACTTGAAAGCTGATCTTCACAGCTCTGTTCAATCACAGCATTCCATTTTAAATTGTCAAAAGGCTTCTGTTTCATCAATTCCATCTATCCTGAGAGACAGCCACTTTAGCTACTTTTAGCATCATTAATATGAATAGAAAGTGAAGAAAAAGGGCTAATATTTCTATGTATTAGTCTCATAATTTTTTTCTTTTTCTTTTTTCTTTTTTTTGCTGCACAGCATGCAGGATCTTAGTTCCCCAATCAAGGATCAAACCTGCAACCCCTGCACTGGCACTGTGAAGGCTTAACCACTGGACCACTAGGGAAGTCTCTCATAATTTTCATTGAAAGTTATAAAAGGACTTTTCAGAATTCTTATGATTTTGATTTATTCATGATAAACCTATCTTTCATTTCAGCAAACTGTATTACGTTGGTTGTTCTGTTTTGTTTTCATCTGCTTAAGTGACCCAATTCTGTCTTAGATTGCTTCAATATGCATAAACGATTTTTCCCAATAGGTACCATTTATATTTTCATAGCAGATTCTATTATTTCTAATTTGTCGTGATGGTTTCTAGATTTTCACTGAGAATTTTACTGTTTCTTTTTTTCTCAAGATCCCCAGAAATTAGAAATGTAAGAAATACTATAATTTTTCACAATGGTACTCAGCAGGATGTCTTAATGGGGAAAAGCAAAGCATGAAGAATAGGAATTATACCCCAAATTCACAACAAACCTAGCAAATACGTGAATTTATAGATACTACATTTGTCATTTTACACTTTTATCATTAGCTACTTTTTAAGAAAATAAGAGGTCATCATATACAGTGATTCATTTCATAAGACACTGAACACTGTTCAGGGATACACTGAAGGAAATACTTCTGGCCAAAACAAATCATGCCACTGTATAACGAGCCATAGCTACCCGGAAAATGTAAGCTCTGTTCCCCTTATGCCTAGGCTAAGCACAAGTAAACAGAGGTCCTTTCCATACAAATATATGATAGATGTTTCTGGGACTTATTAACTGTTCAGGAGACTATGGAAACACCTCAAATTTCTACATATTTAGGGAACCCAGATACTTGACTTTAATTTTACAGCCTTTGAAAATATTCAAAGGAAAAATTTTTAGGAAACTTTGGAAATAGTTAAAAATTTTGAGTCCTCGAAAAAATTTTCAACTTCAAACATTTATAAATATTAGTCAGCCAAAACTCAAATACCCTTCACATTTAGGCAATTGGCAGATTAGATCCTATTTTCTCACTATAGAAAAAAAATAATAATAAAGGTGAAGGTTTTTATTACATATAGTAACTACAAAATAATGGTTAATACACACCATATAAAACTGCAGACGGTAATGTTTCTTCACCAAGCTCAGCACAAACATGCAGAAACCTGTTCAAGAACAAAAACATGTGCTTGTTGTGTAATCTGTTACAAATTTTAAGATTCAGTGAGTTCATATAAGCCCACTTTCTATACCACATCTAGCTATAAATTGGCTACTCACTCATACACCATCCCTCCTACTCTTACATTATTGCTGAGTCACTAAATCTTGTCCAACTCTTTGCAACCCCATGGACTGTAGCCTGCCAGGCTCCTCTGTCCATGGGATTTCCCAGGCAAGAATACTGGCATAGGTTACCATTTCCCTCTCCAGGGATCTTTCTGGCCCAAGGATCAAACCCTGGTCTCCTAGACAGGACTCTTACATCAAGCAATTTAAATAGAAGTTTCTTGAGGGAAATGATCCTGTATTCTCCAAAATGCCTGATATAGTCCAAGCCATAAATTCAACAAACATCTCTTACATTAACTGAGTCAGTCCCTTGCTAATGTGCGGACATGGAAAATTGAACCCTGAATTTCAGTTCACTAAAACGTATTCACTGTATCATTCCATCAAGTGTGTGTGTGTATATATATATATATATATAATGTTTAAATCTCTAAATAAAAATTAATAATAATTATAGCAGCTAACATCTTTGAACACTTATTATGTTCCATGTACTAGTCTAAGCCTTTTATAAGTATTAACTCATTTAATCCTTCCAACATTCCTATGACGTAGTTATCTATTATTATCTCCACTTTACAGATGAAGAAAAATACACAAACGACTTTATTAACTTACTGTGGATCATGGAGCTAAGAAGGATTTAAACCCTTAGATTCTATTGACCCGTAAGAGTCATGTGGTTCCATAAACCATTATCCTCAAGATTCAGGTTAAGAATGATTCAAAAATTCTCAGAAGCATATTATAATGATTACAGTAAAACAAAATACTCAACAACCTCAAGAGGCACAAATAGTGTGTGTGTTTCTGTCTATAGTCTATAAATTAATTACAGTAAAATTTTACTAAATGAAAATTCTACCTAATGAACTTTTGTTGTTGTTGTTTAGTTGCTAAACTGTATCTGACTCTTTCACGATCCCATCAACTGTAGCCCACCAGGCGCCTCTGTCCATGGGATTCTCCAGGCAAGAATACTGGAGAGGGTTGCCATTTCCTTCTCCAGGGGATCTTCCAGACCCAGGGATCGAACCTGTGTCACCGGCATCGGCAGGCAGATTCTCTTCCACTGAGCCGCCTGGGAAGCCCACTAATGAAGCAGAAATCTAATAATTCTGTGTTAAATAATGAGCAGGCACTATGACACATTCTTTTGCCCACACATCAGTAGAGTTCTGAAGATATTTTTTTTTACAGAAGTAGATATTAGAAATGCACGGACCAAGTTTAATTTCAACTAAATAGCCACACATGCATTCTGTTTGGCAATTAGAAAATGAGTTCTTTGAGAGAAAACAAATGGTCAACTAATCTATCTCATGTGAAATAAACACTATACTTTGCATATCTAAGATGTACTTACCAGGGGAGTTCTACCCACTAGAGTAAGCAAGGTTGACGCTACTCTGACCAGGGCACGGAATCAAACAGCAACTGCCTGCACCTATTTTTTGATGACCAATTTGAAATGTCAGTGTAAAGGGTGATAGTAAGGGAAGAAAATGCATACTGGCTCCCAGGTCCTATCTCACTCCCTATTTGCCACCTGTAGAATCTGACTAGTTCAACTGCAAAAGAAATATGGAAACATTTCTGAGCAGCAGCCAATTGAGACACATGTCACTTTCTTGAGAGAAAGAAAGGAAGCGGGGTGGGGGGGGAGGAGGCGGAGGCACTAAAACACGGAATTCATGGCATTAAAATCAACTGAAGCAAAAGACTTTCTTTTAAAATCACTGCTTTAAAATTTTTCTTTAATAGCAGGGAGATTTCTTTTGTGGCTTAAGAAATAATGAAATTTCTATACTGCTTTATGCCTTTGAATCTCGGTTACAGGCAAACGTAGATTGGACTTGGTTCAGAGGCTAATGGGGGCTTTCCCTTGTGGCTCAGCTGGTAAAGAATCTGCCCGCAATGCGTGAGACCTGGGTTCAATCCCTAGGTTGGGAAGATCCCCTGGAGAAGGGAAAGGCTACCCACTCTAGTGTTCTGGCCTAGAGAATTCCATGGACTGTATAGTCCATGGGGTTGCAAAGAGTCAGACACAACTGAGCGACTTTCACTTTCAGAGCTAATGAGGTAAAGGCAACTCAGAAGCAGGACTGAGCTGAAAGTCTCTAGAACCTCCCCTTCTGTCATATAAGACCTTTCTGGCTCTCCCAGCACAGCCTTGGGAAATTCTCACATCATTAATTATTAATTATCTCCTCACAAATACTACTCCAGCATGTATGGTTTTCTTGTTCTTGAAATTATATTCACCCTTAAGCATTTCTTCCAACAAAATTACTAGCAGATTAATTCACTACTTTCCTGATGATCATTTTATCCAGGACAGTCTTGGCAACTCAGTTTTACCTGATCCAATTTTATGGTTAAATCCACCAGTAACACACAGCATTTTAGGGTGCTCTAATAAGGGATATAACTATCTGACTCGTGGATATATTAAAATAACACCATTCTTGGAATCTGGGGGAGGAGGATGTAAACAGTTTTCCTAGCATATCTAAGGTTAAATATTATTATCAAAGAAAAAGAATCCAAAAAAGAGACACATGCATTTACTTCTTCATTCACAGCCATTTTCTGTTTAAATGGAACACATGCGTGCTATATTTCAACAAATCTTTGGAAAGGATAACTTTGCATATTTGGATTCATAGTTTTACTTTTTCCCCAATTAACAAAGAACATTTTTACGGTTATATTTCTAATTAAAATCATAGGATCTGTTAAAGTAAAATGTTCACTGAAAAAGTTTCCTAAACATGCAGTCTTGATATGTCACTAATTTCAGTTACACTTACTGATTACCAGCTATATACACAGCACTGGGCCTGGTGCTGTCAGTGCAAAGACAAACATATCTTGTGGCCCAGTATCGAGGAGTTCCCAGGAGGTTGGGGAGACCAAGTTCCCCAACAGACTTAAGAGAGGTATATTCAGAAAGCATAAAAAGGAATGAATGTCTAAGGAGTCAAGTGAATTGAAGAAGAAAAAAGGACGTTGACAAGTCCAAAAGATGTGATAGAAGGAATTTCAGAAAAAGTAGACAATTGAAAAATATTTATTGAGCACTTAAGACACAGACACAAAATACAAAACATGGATAAGATAGTCATTCCACTCAAGGAGCTCATACTTTAATTGAAGAGACAGAAAATATAAAGAAATAATAAAAGTTTTTTAAAATTTCTTATTGTGGTTAACTGATTCAGTAAACACATGCAGTCCTTAACTCAAAAAACAAAGACAGACCCAGGATTATACACTGGAAGTTACTGACTCATCGATTACTTTTGCACATGGCTGTATGTTTCATTACACTTCGCTAACTAACCAAAACTTTGAAATGTTCCAAACATCGTATTCAACAATTCAGAAGCACACTGCTTTATGTGTGGCCATATTTAGACACTAGAATACAACTGAGGTGTTTTAAAGAAGTTGAAATTTGCAGTGTAGAAATTCACACAAATCAACCATTATATTAGCTAATATACAGAAAAAGTTTTCCTTTAATCTGCATAGAGTAGGTATAAAACAAGACTGATATGTAAATAGTTTATAATCATGTTTAATTAAAACACTGTTATGTGGGAAGGCTTCCCTGGTAACTCATGGTAAAGAATCCTCCTGCCAATGCAGGAGACATGGGTTTAACCCCTGATCCAGGGAGATCTCACAAGCCATCATGGAGCAACTAAGCCCATGAGACACAGCTACTGAGCCTGTACCCTAGAGCCAATACTATGCAACAAGAGAAGCCACCACAATGAGAAACCCACGTGCCACAACTAGACAGTAGCCTCTGCTCATGGAAATTAGAGACACACACACACACACACACACACACACACACACACGGCTTCCCACATAGCTCGGTTGGTAAGAATCTGCCTGCAATGCTAGAGACCTGGGTTCGACTCCTGGTTTGGGAAGATCCCCTGGAGAAGGAAATGGGCAGGAACCAGGCAGGCTACAGTCCATAGGGTCGCAAGAGTCAGACACGACTTACCTCTAGCTTTCTTTTCTTTTCTATACACACACACACACACACACACACACACAAATATAAACTATATGTGGTTCTGGAGATACAATCCTTTATGAACAGTGATTTGTGACATCTTTCAAAGATTTCATCTACATCTTCTGAGATGAAAGATATATAGGATGTTTGAAAACAATTCTTAATCATGTATTAATTTTAGCCATAATTTATCCTATACTGTCCTTATAGCTTCCCTGGTAGCTCAGACGGTAAAGCGTCTACCTGCAATGCAGGAGACCCGGGTTCGATTCCTGGGTCAGGAAAATCCCCTGGAGAAGGAAATGGGAGTCCACTCCAGCACTCTTGCCTGGAAAATCCCATAGATGGAGGAGCCCTGACAGGCTACAGTCCATGGGGTCGCAAAGAGTCAGACACAACTGAGCGACTTCACTTTCACTTTCATTTTCATTTTCAATATTATACTGTCCGGTGATTTTTCTTGAATTCAAAATATTATATTCAAGTCATAACCTCTCCTTAAGGGTTTTAAAAAAAAAGTCAAAATAGTTAGCCATGCACAAATACAAGTGAAAAAACCTGACTAAACATAATATGCCTTTAATATGCTTCTCACTAGTTGGCTAAAGAGATCTTAAGGTGATGATATTATGGGTCCAACGTCTTAAGCTTATTCACCTGTCATTACCAGACATGTAATCACATGGTTGCTCTTGTTTGTAAAGAGCCTCAAATCCAAATCTTCGAGATCTTTTAAAAATATATCCAGACTCTAGAGAAAATGTTGTCGCTGATATTCATTTTACTATGAGACAAATTCATTTTACAACAAAATTATCTAAAGTGTCAGAATGGCTTCTGGGTCCCAGTCAGTGAGTAATCTGGGATGATGTTAAATGAGTCATTTAACCTGCTGGGCCTTGATGAATAGGTCAGACCTGGATATAGGTACATTTTATTTTAATAAAATTCAACATCAATGATAAGCTTGTGTTGTCTCTGCTTTTTGTATCTGTTAAGGCTTCCCTGGTGGCTCAGAGGTTAAAGCGTCTGCCTCCAATGTGGGAGACCCGGGTTCAATCCCTGGGTTGGGAAGATCCTCTGGAGAAGGAAATGGCAATCCACTCCAGTATTCTTGCCTGGACAATCCCATGGACAGAGAAGCCTAGTAGGTTACAGTCCACGGGGTCGCAAAGAGTCGGACATGACTGAGCGACTTCACCTCACCTCACCTAAGACCTATAAAACTCATCTGACCACTGCAGAACTAAAATTTGGACAGGCATCTTGGAATGTTGTCTAACAAGAAGAATTCCAGACATTTTTCACAGCATAATTTGAAAGAAAGGTGCAACTATCTCAACAGAACATACTTTCTATTTCCTCAGTCCTGTTTTAAAGTCTAACTTTATTTGCTGGACTAAGCTCATAAATGTTGCTAATCACTTCAAGAATCAACCAATGACGCCTCAAGACCCAGCAACCAAAATCCTGATGCTAAAAAAAAAAAGTATTTCTAAAAAGCACTGTGTCTACACGTGCATGTTCTCAGCCTCTCGATCATTCATCCAGGAAATGTGTGTTAGGAACCTACATCCCAGACCCTGCATCAGGCACCAGGAATTAAAAAAACGAGAGAAACACAAAGTGGGTGCTTATGATCCTTTAACAGGACCATATTTAAGACACATGTGAAGTGATAACAGATATACTGGGATGGCCAAAATGTTCAAATGAACATCTTATGAAAAACCCAAATGAACTTTTTGGCCAACCCAATAGAATACCATGCATAACTTATATCAGAAGTTTCATCACTTAACCCAGCAGCTCCTAGCTTACTACAAAGTTGCATTTTATAGAAACACAGAGACTGGAAAAGTCAGTTTGTAGTCCAATCCTAAAGAAAGGGAAGGCCAAAGAATGTTCCAACTACTGCACAATTGCACTTATCTCACACACTAGCAAAGTAATGCTCTAAATTCTCCAAGCCAGGCTTCAACAGTACCTGAACCAAGAACTTTCAGATGTTCAAGCTGGATTTAGAAAAGGTAGAGGAACCAGAGATCAAATTGCCAACATCTGCTGGATCATCGAAAAAGCAAGAGAATTCCAGAAAAACATCTACTTCCACTTCATTGACTATGCTAAAGCTTTTGACTGTGTGGATCACAACAAACTGTGGAAAATTCTTAGAGAGATGGGAATATTAGACCACCAGACCTGCCTCCTGAGAAATCTGTATGCAGGTCAAGAGCAACAGTTAGAACTAGACATGGGAAAACAGACTGGTTCCAAATTGGGAAAGGAATCTGTCAAGGCTGTATACTGTCACTCTGCTTATTTAACTTATATGCAGAGTACATCATGCAAAATACTGGGCTGGATGAAGCACAAGCTGGAATCAAGATTGCTGACAGAAATATCAATAACCTCAGATATGCACATGACATCACCCTTATGTCAGAAAGCGAAGAGAAACTGAAGAGCCTCTTGATGAAAGTGAAAGAGAGTGAAAAAGTTGGCTAAAAACTCAGCATTCAGAAAATTAAGATCATGGCTTCCGGTCCCATCACTTCATGGCAAATAGATGGGGACAACAAAGGAAACAGTGTCAGACTTCATTTTTTTGGGCTCCAAAATCACTGCAGATGGTGACTGCAGCCATGAAATTAAAAGACACTTGCTCCATGGAAGAAAAGTTATGACCAACCTAGACAGCATACCAAAAAGCAGACATTACTTTGCCAACAAAAGTCCATATAGTCAAAGCTATGGTTTTTCCAGTGGTCACATATAGATGTGAAAGTTGGACCATAAAGAAGCTGAGCACTGAAGAACTGATGCTTTTGAACTGTGGCGCTGGAGCAGCCTCGTGAGAGTCCCTTGGACTCCAAGGAGATCCAACCAGTCCATCCTAAAGGAAATCAGTGCTGGATATTCATTGGAGGGACTGATGCCGAAGCTGAAGCTCCAACTTTGGCCACCTGGTGTGAAGAACTGACTCATTGGAAAAGACCCTGATGCTGGCAGAGACTGAAGGCAGGAGGAGAAGGGGATGACCGAGGATGAGATGGTTGGATGGCATCACTGATTCGATGGACATAAATTTGAGTAAGCTCCGGGAGTCAGTGATAGACAGGGAGGCCTGGCGTGCTGCAGTCCATGGGGTCGCAAAGAGTCGGACACGACTGACCGACTGAACTGAACTGACACTCAGAAGCACAGAAAACAAATTTACAATTACCAAAAGGGAAAAGGGGTGAAGAAAGGATAAATAGGATTTGGGGATTAGCAGTGTTCTTGCCTGGAGAATCCTAGGGATGGAGGAGCCTGGTGGGCTGCCGTCTATGGGGTCGCACAGAGTCGGACACGACTGAAGCGACTTAGCAGTAGCAGTAGCAGCTATAGTTTACTATATGTAAAACAGATAAACAACAAGGGCCTACTCTATAGCACAGGGAACGCTAATATCCTGTAAGAAACCAAACTGGGAAAGCACATGAAAAAGTCTATGTGAATCACTTTACTGTACACTAGAAACTAACACAACACTGCAAATCAACTATACTTCAATTTAAAAAACCGTGTTTTAAAAGTACATTTCTAAGACTATAATAATGTCAATATCCTTGTGTGATCTTACACTATAATTTTTCAAAATATTATCACTGGTGGAAACTAGGAAAAGTGCATAAGGCATCCTATCTTATTTCTTACAACTGCATGAAAATACATAATTATCTCAACAAAAAGTATATTTTAAGCCAATAATTTAGGATATAAAAGTAATTTTTCATAGACTGTCATAAACAGCAGTTGGTTCTAAAATCAGCACTTAGTATTAAAAAAAATTTTTTTTTGTTTTAAATTTTTTGGCCATACCACATAGCAAGTGGGATCCTAGTCCCTGACCAGGAATTGAACCTCCACTCCCTACAGAGGAAGCACAGAGTCTTAACCACTGGACCACCAGCAAAGTCCTATAATTTTTTTTTCCACATCAATAATAGTCCAGATTTTATTTTTTAAAAACACAATTTTTAAAAAATTTATGACCCTCTTAGTATTAAACGTGAATGATTCAGGCATACATTATATTTAGTATAAATTAAAGCAACAATTTCCTATCTTGTCACTCTATTAATGTCTCCCATTCACCATTCATTGAATTACAAACCTGGTTATATTATCTCTTAGCTTGAAATCCTCCAGTAGTTTCCCAGGGATAAAGCCCAAAGTCTTCCTATGATACACAAGGCTCCTCAAGATGGGGCTCCTGTCTACCTGTACAACCTTCGTACCTCCCATGGGTCCCGAACATGCCACTCTCATTCCCAAGATGGCACAGCTGGTTTCTCTACCTGGAATGCCCTTTCCCACCCTCCACCTGGCAAACACTTGCTTGTTCTTTGCTTTTCATGACACTGATCATCTCTTCATACTGTTCACAGGGTTCTCAGAGCAAGAATACTGAGGTGGCTTGCCATTTCCCCCTCAAAGACTGAAGGCAAAAGGAGAAGGGGATGGCAGAGGATGAGATGGTTAGATAGCATCACCAACTCAATGGACATGAGTTTGAGCAAACTCTGGGAGACAGTGAAGGACAGGAAAGCCTGGAGTGCTGCAGTCCATGAGCTCACAAAGAGTCAGACATGATTTAGCGACTGAACAACAACAAGCATCTCTTCTCCAAGGCCTTCAGTGGCCTTCCTGCCCCAGTAAAGCAAGGCCCTCCTTCCCTTTCTTCGTGGTCTTAGAGGTCCTTGTTCACATTCCAGCAATGAACAAGGGGACACGTGTCTCAGCAGTTGCCAGACCCTGGTAGGCACACTTAACGGCCTGTTTCCCCTTTGTATCCTCAACACCATGCACAGCACGGGCACTTGGAAAGCACTCGAGTGTTTGTTGAAAGAATGACAATGATGACTTTCAAGGAGCTTCTGTGATTCTATAGAAGAGCAATGGCGAGCTATGTCAATGATAGAAATCAGTTAGAAAAAAATGAACAAATACTGATTTGACAGTCAGAAGTTTAAGGGGAGGAAGCAACAATGACTATAAAGAATTAGTTGAGAGGGTATCATGTATACAATATTATAAAAAGAAGCAAGTTGCACAGCAAAGAAAACAACAAACAAGATTAAAAGACAACCCTCAGAATGGGAAAAAAATAACTGCAAGGGAAACAACTGGATTAATCTCCAAAATACACAAGCAGCTCATGCAGCTCAATACCAGAAAAACAAACAACCCAATCAAAAAATGGGTGGAAGACCTACACAGACATTTCTCCAAAGAAGGCATACAGATGGTGAACAACACATAAAAAGATGCTCAACATCATTCATTATCAGAGAAATGCAAATCAAAACTACAATGAGGTATCACCTCACACAGGTTAGAATGGCCATCATTTAAAAAAAATCTGCAAACAGTAAATGCAGGAGAGGATGTAGAAAAAAGGGAACCCTCTTTCATTGCTGGTGGGAATGTAAATGGATAGTCATTATGGAGAACAATATGGAGATTCCTTAAAAAACTAGGAATAGAACTACCATATGACCCAACAATCTCACTGCTGCTGTTACTGATGCTAAGTCACTTCAGTCGTGTCCGACTCTGTGCGACCCCATAGACGGCATCCCACCAGGCTCCGCCGTCCCTGGGATTCTCCAGGCAAGAACACTGGAGTGGGTTGCCATTTCCTTCTCCAATGCATGAAAGGGAAAAGTGAAAGTGAAGTCACTCAGTCGTGTCCGACTCTTTGTGACCCCATGGACTGCAGCCTATCAGGCTCCTCTGTCCATAGGATTTTCCAGGCAAGAGTACTGGAGTGGGGTGCCATCGCCTTCTCACTACTGAGCATAAAAGCTGAGAAAACTATAATTGAAAGAGACGCATGTACTCCAGTGTTCACTATAGCACTATTTACAATAGCTGGGACATGGAAGCAACCTAGATGTCCACCTACAGACGAATGGATACAGAAATTGTGTTACATATATACAAATGGATATTACTCAGCTATAAAAAAGAATGTGTTTTAATTATTGAATTAAAATGACATACTTTTAAAGGACTGACTTTCCCACACACTCTGTATATTTTTTTGTTTAATGAGAAATGGAAAGGAGTCATCCATATTGTATTAAGTTTCCAAAATTGTACTAACTGGAGAAGAATTTATTTATGAGGACACCCCTAAGAGCTAAAACAGTAACCATTAAGAGCTAAAGAGAAAACTCACAAAAAAATTTCATTTGTGCCTTTACAAGTGAAAATAATGATAATACTCAATATTTAAATAGCACCAGGTACTGCTCTAAGCGCTTTGCAAAGAACTAAGGCACAGATTGATTAATTACATTTCCCAAAGTTCATTCAGCATGTAAGCGGCGGAACCAGGATTCATACTGGAAATCTGACTTTTTACAAGTATGTACCTAGGGACTTCCCTGGTGGTCCAGTAAAGATTCCGTGTTCCCAGTGCAAAGGGCCCAGGTGCAATCTCTGGTTTGGGAACTAGATCTCACATGCTTCAACTAAGACCCGGTAAAGCCAAATAAAAAGAATAGATAATTTTTACTAAAGTACATATCTAAATCAATTTTTAAAGAAATTTCTTTTATAACTGGTCAACTTTGATGGAAAACAAATCTGGTTTGTTGTTCTTTTTGGCCATGCTGCACGCATGGCTTTTGAGATCTTAGTTCCCTGACCAAGGATCAAACCTGGGCCCCCTGCAGTGGAAGGATGGAGCCTAACTGCTGGACAGCCCCAAGTCTGTTAATTCTAATGCTATCCTAAGTATCTGATTCTTAATCTACAATCATGAAAATGTGATAGCCTACTATAAACAAATATATGTATATATTTATATACAAATGACTATATAATAAAAAATGTCAGGAAAACTAAGTACTCTGATTAATTCTATATAAAACTGTTTCCTAGGAACAAATAAAGCAATATATATGTGAAAGATTCTTTGTAAATTATATCATTACTTGGTAAATAATCCATATGCTTAAAGTTCTTTTACTATAATTTACAAAGAAACTTTTCAAATATATAGATTGACTACTAATCAAGTACTTTTTTTCATCCACCAAGTACTTTTTTAAACCACCATTAGGGAGTAACTGCAGTTTATTTCGGAGAAGGCAATGGCACTCCACTCCAATACTCTTGCCTGGAAAATCCCATGGACAGAGGAGCCTGGTAGGCAGCAGTCCACGGGGTTGCAAAGAGTTGGACACGACTGAGCGACTTCACTTTCACTTTTCACTTTCATGCATTGGAGAAGGAAATGGCAACCCACTCCAGTGTTCTTGCCTGGAGAATCCCAGGGACGGGGGAGCCTGTGGGCTGCCGTCTATGGGGTTGCACAGAGTCGGCCACGACTGAAGCGACAGCAGCAGCAGCAGTTTATTTAGACTGTGATGAAAGTAGTTTTATATATGAGACACTTAAAAAGAGAAGGTGGATTAAAATGTAACCAAAAAAGGAAGTTACAATTTAACATAAATAAAAATAAGCACATAACATATACTGACTACAAATCAATACAGAGTCTTTTCCTTAACTTACCTGCCAGATACAGGGCAAATGATATAAATCTGTGGTAGCGAATGAGGAACTGAAGTTGCTCTTCTCTTTGAACAAATGTAGCAAAATAATCAGCCACAGTCTCTCCATAGAAAAAGTAGTTCACACACAACAGAAAGTACCTGTAACGTTAAAACAATTAGCTTCTTTATATTTGAAACATTTTTCCCCTCAAACTCAACAAAACTATTTTCTACTTTTGATGATGACACAGATCAAAACTAAGTTTTGAGCATAGGTTCATGATATATTCCACCAAAATGCTTTTTTCCCCTTGTTTTAAACTTAATTTCAAACTTACCAGTGAACAAAAATGTACTGAGTAGCTCATGCCTTTATTTAGCTCAAAATCTAATGCCAGAGACAGAAAATCAGGAAAACAGTGTAGAAAATACTACACATACACACACACACACACACACACACACAGTATCTAATACACTCTCAGACACACACACACACAAACACGGTTTCTAATATACTCCTAGACACACACACACACACACACATGGTTTCTAATACACTCTCAGACACACACACACACACACACACACACAGTTTCTAATACACTCTCAGACACAAACACACACACACACATGGTTTCTAATACACTCTCAGACACACACACGCACGGTTTCTAATACACTCTCAGACACACACACATACACACGCATGGTTTCTAATACACTCTCAGACACATACACACACACACACACGGTTTCTAATACACTCTCACACACTCACACACACACACATGGTTTATAATACACTCTCACAACACACACATGGTTTCTAATACACTCTCACACACACACACACACACACAGTTTCTAATACACTCTCAGACACACACACACGGTTTCTGATACACTCTCAGACACACACAAGGTTTCTAATACACTCTCAGACATACACACACACACAGAGTTTCTAATACACTCTCAGACACACACACATGGTTTCTGATACACTCTCAGACACACACAAGGTTTCTAATACAGTCTCAGACACACACACACACAGTTTCTAATACACTCAGACACACACACACACACGGTTTCTAATACACTCACACACACACACGGTTTCTAATACACTCTCAGACATACACACATGGTTTCTAATACTCTCAGACACACACACACACACACACACATGGTTTCTAATACACTCTCAGACACACACACACAGTTCTAATACACTCTCAGACATACACGCGCACGCACACACACACACAGAATTAAGTTTACAATGAAAATGCATTCCCTAGCATTAGGAGAATTAGCATTCTCCCTAATGCTTTGTTTTTAAGATTTCTTTTTATATTGGCCATTTTCTTTTAAAGTCTTTATTGCATTTGTTACAATCTTGCTTTTTTTATCTTTTAGTTTTTGGCTAATGTTTGAGATCTTAGTGCACCCCAACCAAGGACTGAATCTATACCCTCTGCCCTGGAAGGCAAAGCCTCTACCACTGAACCACCAGTGAAGTCCCTCTAATGCTTTTTAATAGTAGAGCTCCTAAGCCAAATTCCCACCTGCCCTAAGGAAGACCAATGGGAAAAGAGGGGAGAAGTAATTTGACCTCTCACCTCTCACTCTGTCCTGCCCACACTGGATCTTGTCCCCTTTTCTCAATCCTCTGGATGGACTCTAGTTGAATAAGTGACTCAAAAAGGTAGCAGTGGGGGTTGGGAGCTAGCTGCAGGTAAAAATCTCTGGGGAAAAACTTTAAAATAGGGAACACATGTACACCCATGGCCGATTCATGTCAATGTATGGCAAAAACCATTACGATACGCAAAGTAATTAGCCTCCAATTAAAATAAATAAATTTAATTTAAAGAAATAAAATAAAATGGAGAATGTAAAATTTGAAAAACAAAAACAAAAACTTCATGAATGGCCTGTCCCTTCTCCCAGCACTGCTTTATCCTTTTCCCAAGGCAGAAGTTGAACCCACAAGACTTTGCTGATGGGACTGTGTGTAAGCCAGGAAAACAAGCTGAGAAACACTGCCTCAGGGCTCCTCCCGGACTCTGCCTTAGAAAGACTGTGTCGTGGGCAGTGGTAGACGAGGAGAGGGGTGGCGGTTCCCTCTGGTCCTCCTGAACAGAATCAGACCCCACTGTTCCAAAGGGAAGCACATCATGTTTCCACATTACCATGTCTCTCTCTCCTATACGGATATTGTCTGTGACGCCTCTGTAAGGCTATCAAGGCCCAAATAGCCATCAAACCAACTTTTTTGTTTTTGGCCATGCCCCTCTGCATGTGGGATCTTAGTTCCCCAAACAGAGATGGAACTCATGTCCTCTGCACTGGAAGCTTACAGTCCCAACCACTGGACTGCCAGAAAGTCCAGCACCAGTCCAGCTTTTGGGCCACTAGTCTCTCCCACTTGAGAGAGCCAAGATCTCACGATCTGTGGCAGGTGCCTCCTCTGTCCCTCATCTAGAACCTGATGGGTGCTGCTTCCCCAGCCTAAAACATCCTTCTCCATCCAAAGCCTGTCTTCACTTCTAGTTACAGTTTCTCTGTCTCCTTCTCCATGAAGCCTCTACAATCACTGGAGCCCATCTTGACCTACCTTTTTCCCCCCTTACACTTAAAATCAATCCTGCATGGGTTAACTACTCTCCAACTACTTTAACATTCATTGGAAGGGCTGATGATTAAGCTGGAGTTCTAATACTCTGGCCACCTGATGTGAAGAGTTGACTCGTTGGAAAAGACCCTGATGCTGGGGAAGACTGAGGACAGGAGAAAGGGACGACAGAAGATGAGATGGTTGGATGGCATCACTGACTCAATGGACATGACTTGAGCAAACTCCAGGAGATGGTGAAGGACAGAGAAGCCTGTCATGCTGCAGTCCATGGGTTGCAAAGAGGTGGACACGACTGAGCGACTGGACAACTAATACTTAATCCACCTAACATTCCCTGTACACAGCGCCACTCACTCATGAAGAAACTTTCCAGAAGGAAAAACCAGGTGTTCATAAAACCAAGAAACTGTTTTTGACTACTGTAAACCCAAAAGGTGATGCCTCTTTTAAAAAGACACTGATACTAATCAAACAACTACTGATATATTCAAAGACATGGACTGTTAACTATGAACTATCATATTACCATGTTTCATGGTCGAGGTCCTGATAACTAAGAAACCTGAAAAAGCTTAAAAATATATAAAACATTAAATATTAAAATTGTTTGGTGATTATTTACTTATTTTACATCCAATATTTTCTATATAGAATAATTTTATATGCAATGTTTCAGGGGCTGGTAACTGCCCTGAAATGTTTAGCAGGGTACCTTACACACTGACCCCATCAGAGCCTTCCTCTTCCCTCTGACAACCCTCCTTGTTACATGTCAGAGATGCTGGGGCCTTCAGGAGACCCCAGCAAAGGGGGCGGCAAAGGTAAGGTGATCCATCCTCTCACTGCCTTGCTCCCTCCTCCCACCCCAGGGCTATGGGGGCTTTGAAGAAGGGTAGGCCAGTCTGCCTACCTGCCCTGGTGCTCAGATGGTAAAGAGTCTGCCTGCAATGCTGGACACCTGGCTTCAATCCCTGGGATGGGAAGATCCCCTGGAGGAGGGCATGGCAACCCACTCCAGTATTCTTGCCTGGAGACTCCCCATGGACAGAGGAGCCTGGCGGGCTCCAGTCCAAGGGACTGCAAACAGTCAGACACAACTGAGCAACTAAGCACAGCATAGGCCAGTCTGCAGGAGTGAGGCGGGGAGGGCAGGAGGGAGACAGACATGCAGCTTGGGCTTTCCTCTCCTGAATCAACTTGTCACTCAAAAGAAAAAAAAAAAAAAAGAAAACCACAACTATTTTCATATCTCATCTTCCAGTCTTTGTAGAAATATCAGGTTTTATGTATGGTCTCATGTCAAAAAGATTAACATATTTTTAACACTTCACAAAATGAAACTTTCTGTTAACACTGTAATTACAAAGGGTATAAACATGTGTCCAATACAGTGCTGAGGTTTTCAAAAAGAGGACAAAAAAATAGTGTGTGTATGCAATATAAGTCAGTCACTCTGTACAAAGAGTGAAAGATGAAATCTGAAAATAGTTATGTTGAAATGGAAAGTTAAAGGTGATTTTACTCTTTCAACATTCAATTGCATTCTTTTTATTTATATCTCTTTATACTCAATCTATAAGGTCAACTGGGTGGATCCTGACTGGTCAGGATGCTTCCTTACCAATTTTAGAAAAGAATCAGATTTTCATATCTGAAACAGTTTTAAGTCACTTACCAACTTAGTGTTCTAAACCAAGGTAAGTCATAAGAATGATAGACTCTGTAACCTATGGTGATGATTTCATGGAAGCATTTCACTTGGATGCTTAGAACCTGAAACCAAGAGAAAACATTAACAAACAGTTCTTAATGTCTATATTTATACTTAATTATTTAATAAGTAACATCACATGTATTTTAAAAATCTTCAGCTGCCCACTTTCGGTTATTCTAAAGATCACCAGCAAAAATTCAATATTCAACTTCTTTATAATCAAGTGATGTCCCAAAGAGGTAAGCAAAACAATGTTTTATTCATAACATTTGAGAGATCCTTCCCAGGGTAGGAGGTGGCACTATACTGGTAAAGGTAGAGTCTGGCTGGGGTCACAGCTAATGAGGCGTAATCAATCCCTCATTACTGCTTCATTTCTTGAAGTTGGGTGGCTTTTTCTGTCGATTTTGCTTCCTTAGTTATCCTAGGAAAATGATCCTATGTGAAAATTTCCTTGTATATGTTTATTTTTAACAAGTTGGTATTCTTGCCAAGGATAAAGATACTATCAGGACAAATGGCTAAAATATCCTTACTGAGTACTCAGGGGTTTGGCAAGAGATTTTCTTTCTTCCATGCCAACTCTCCCTCAGCCAGCAACACACATCTCTGATCAATCCAAGCAGTGCTTCCCTGACATATTATAAGCAGCCTGAGACATCTGCAGCCCCAGTGACCAGTCAAGTGAGTCTATGCAGTTCTGTCTGCACAGTGTCCAACACACATGCCAAGTAAGTGAAAGTCGCTCATGTCCGACTCTTTGAGACCCCATGGACTGTAGCCCGCCAGGCTCCTCTGTCTATGGAATTTGCCAGGCAAGAATACTAGAGTGGGTAGCCATTCCCTTCTCCAAGGGATCTTCCCGACCCAGGGATTGAACCCAGGTCTCCTGCATTGCAGGTAGATTCTCTACCATCTGAACCACCAGGGAAGGCCCACACATGCTGAGTAAATGGGTTTATATTCATGAATCCCTTTTTGATGGTCTGTGCAGCAGTCCCTCAAGCTGTTGCGTCCAGCAATCTAGATAAAGGTAGTTTCTGAGACTATAGCATCATAACCAGTGTTTGGCTTAAGTCAATTCCAAGACTCAAAGAGCAAATGGCAAGCTGAACACTCATCACCAGAAACTAAGAGATCCAAACCTTTGTTGGTATAGCAGACTAACTTTTCCCACCTCTAGAGAATCTACCCAAGGGCTTGTTTTTGTACAGCCCTGGAGCTAAGAATGGACTTTATATCTTTAAACAGTTAAAAACAAAACCCAAAGATGATATGATGGAGACATATGTGGCTCCTTAAAGCCTAAAATACTATCTGGGCCTTTCCAGAAAGAACTAACCAAACTCCGCTAAAGAGTACATTGGGATTTCTTTTTAAGATCACCACAAATCAGCTTTCCCAAACCTACTGCCCAGGGTAGTCTTAGGCTATTTTTCCCCACTACCTATTACATGTCCGATGACATACTTAAAAAAGTAATTGTGTCCTCTTGGCAAGAAAATATTATGCCAAACTACTATAAATAATTCTTTTAAGACAAAGTTATAAATGTGTTATAAAACAAGAGGAAATCTCAATACTGTCCTTCAAATCACCTTTGCATATATTATCAAGTCTTTTTTTTTTTTTTACAAAAATAATCACAGAACAGGGACAATGCTCAATGTTGGTAAAATAGCAAAACTATGCTATTTATAGAACCAAGGGCTTTTAAAATATCAAGTGCACTCATGCAATTTCTATGAATACATTTGTTCAAGAACAACCATTAGGTCTATATATGGAATTTCACTGAAAGGAGAAAAAAAGTTTTAATATCACACACATATATGTATATAGTTGTTACTTACAGCTTATCAACAGAATTAATATGGTACTGCTGGGAAAATAGAAAACAGAGAATTCAAAATAGAGTAAGACCTGGATGACCACACAGAAACTGATACTCCATGCCACCAACACAGGTAGCAATGCACCAACAGGCCTCTGCTGGTCCAATTAATGTGCTAAGAACGTTAAAAAACAATTGATACATAAGTGCCTACTCTGCTACTTTGGGCTTCCCTGGTGACTCAGCAGCAAAAAACATCACTTGCCAGTCCAGATGTGCGTTCTATCCAGGGGTTGGAAAGATCCCCTAGAGAAGGAAATGGCAACCCACTCCAGTATTCTTGCCTGGGAAATCCCATGGACAGAGGAGCCTGGCGGGCTACAGTCCATGGGGTCACAAAGAGTAGGACCCAACTCAGCAACCAAACACCACCACCACTCTTGTTAGTTACTGAAGATTCAGAGAAGTAACATAGGATTTTTGTTCTCAGAGAGGAATAGTCTTTCAGGGAGAACACACACAACTGCAGTACCATGTGCAAACAGCCACATGGATACAAGCACAGGCAGACACGGAAACCTGTGGTGAGGGGGTAGGGGGCCAGCTGAGGTGCAGAAGGGGGACGTACAGAGGGATACAAGCACAGGCAGACACGGAAACCTGTGGTGAGGGGGCAGGGGGCCAGCTGGGGTGCAGAAGGGGGACGTACAGAGCCGTGTACACAGAAGGAGGAGGACGGAGCTGGAAGCAGCCAGAGATGCACAACCCAACGCTGGGATGAGAAGCAGAGAGAGATGAGTCTGGTCACAGCATCACAGGAGATAGCATGAAGGGCTGAGCAAAGGAGTCAGTGCTAATCATGAAAGGACACGATCAGACCTGGGGTTAACAAGTGGAAAGAACTGATGGGAGACGCAGCAAGAAAAGAGACAGCAAGGCAGGTAAGATACGACCACCCAGAGGGGTGTGGATGAGGGGCAGAAGAAGACAGAGTATAGGAAATCAGCTACATCAAGGAGGTAGAACTGACTGGATTTGGTGGTTGAGGAAACAGAGGGGCTAAGAGAGAGAGGAGAACACAGGGTAACACCAGGGAAGGCTTGAGAGGGAGACAGAGGTATGCAGAACGGCTGGCAATGGAACACAAACTCAGGATATGCTGAGTTTGAACTATGGTACCTACTATGGGTTATCCAAACTAAAGTGCTTATTTTCACTCTGGTAATCTGTTTGAAGAAAATAGGCCTGCATATGAAAAAGTTTTACATTTTAATATGTTCAGGATAAAACTATTCACAATAAAGAAAAACCAGAATATAACCGGAATGTCTAAAAACAACACATTGATTGCTTTAAATAACTTATGATGCACTGCATTCCACTGAGTAGATAAATGTATGAAAGCTAATGGTTACAAGGACTATGGAGCAACACAAAACATTCGATATTTAGTTTAAAAAGGACACAGCATTTAGTCACATTATATACAATTACAATCATGGTTTTTAAAAGAAAAAAGATGAAAGGAAATATATCAAATGGCAGTATTAATTGAGTTTTGGTCACTGATGATGGGATTGGGAGTGATTTTTTTAATTATTTATTTTTCCAAAGTAATTTTATAAAGAAACTTTAGTATTAGTATTTTTTAATTAGGTCCATGGCACGTGAGACCTTAGTTCCCTGACTAGGGATCAAACCCACATCCCCTGCATTACAAAGCAGATTCTTAACCACTGGACCCCAGGGAAGTCCTTCCAAAGTAATTTTAATAACATTTATAACTCTCACAATGGGAAATGCACTATTTAAATAATGTGCATTAAAATAATTATTATGGGAGTTTCCAGGAAGGGGTATGGGGAACCTCTTATATCTGTCACATGTTTCCATTTCCTTCTTAAACAATATATACTTTAGTTACTCCATCATTTAGAAAGTGTGATTCCAAGCTGTGGCTGCAACAATTAAAGCCCTATAAATAGAAGCTTGAAGAGAGAACGCTTTTATTTTAAAGAATGTGAGTGTGAGTTCCATCTTAAAATAGTAGCTATCATTTCCTAGATGTAAGTTTTTAACAAAACTCTCCTGAATTAGTCATTTTTGAATGCTGGTATTATAAGACAAATGCAAGCTAGGTACAATGTGTACTTTTCAAAATATAAAGGACCTAGTTAGGGTTATAAAGGTAAATAAGACTTTAAAATACAGATAGTATTGATTACTAACAGTGTGTGTGTATGCATATGTCTATCCGTGTTCCCTTAACATAAATATCATAAATACAAAGCATGTATATATGCTTGTGTACACGCGTGTGCCTGCCTGTGCAGTAAATCTAAGCTAACAGCAATAACAGTGCAAACAGATTTTAACTAGACCTTTAATATTCTTCTCTGATTAAACTCACCAAAGAAATAACCTGTAATACAATGGCATTTTCCTTTCATACTAGAAAAACAAAAAAGCCCAAGTACTTTAAATGTGCTTATGATTCTCTTTTTAAAAAACCAGAATCCAAATATGCAGGGATGTTTTTAAAGGTTATTTTTTTCAATGTTGTCATAAAAGAATGGTGAAGAATTGGTCTCTATCCACAAATTCTGGCCCTTGTTACCACACCAAATAGTTCAGCTTGGAGAGTAATGTCATTTGTCACTGGGAACCCACCAGACCAACTTGAGTCAGTGCCTCCAGGACACTGGTGGTTTATAACCTTCGGTCAAACCTTCAGTGAGGACTAACAATCCAAATGGTCCCTAAAATTTTAAATGGCTCCCACTGCTTTACAAAATAATTCTGAACGTCTTCACAGAGTATCTCAAGGGCCTCCAGGATGTGATCTCTAATTACGTTCTCATGTTCAAAGGCCCCAAGCTCCTGGTAAAGGTTCCACCTACCCTTTCCTGACACACCCAGCCACTGGGACCTTTGCTCACAGTGCTCACTCCAGCCCGACAGGTCCTCAAGGTCTACTCAAAGATCCTTTCATCCCCAAAGCCTTATTGAGCTCTCTGCCATCACCCCACCTCTCCTTCCCCCAGCTTGACCACTCACCACACAGCACTGGGAAGCACTCAGCAGCCACTCAGTCCTGAAATGTCATCCTGAGACCGCTGGGAGTCCTCGGGGGTTCAGACTCAGAGGACTGGCAGCTGGGGCCCACCCCTCACGCCACACCTGAACAGGGCTCATGCCTGCCTACCTGGCTCTCACACTCAGCACCCTCTAGCCTCACAGTAAGTCGGTCCTGTCCATTATCCATCTTTCCTTTGTAAGAAAAAGCTGCAATGTCAGCAAATTAACAGAATATAGAAAGTAATTTCGCATTTAAAAAAAAAAAGGGAGAAGGCAATGGCACCCCACTCTAGTACTCTTGCCTGGAAAATCCCATGGGTGGAGGAGCCTGGTGGGCTGCAGTCCATGGGGTCGCTAAGAGTCGGACATGACTGAGCGACTTCACTTTCACTTTTCACTTTCATGCACTGGAGAAGGAAATGGCAACCCACTCCAGTGTTCTTGCCTAGAGAATCCCAGGGATGGGAAGCCTGGTGGGCTGCCGTCTGTGGGGTCGCACAGAGTCGGACACGACGGAAGTGACTTAGCAGCAGCATGCCAAAAAAGTACAAAATTAACAAGAGGATGAAAAGAAAAGTGAAAGGGCTTCATGGTCCTTTAAAGAGGTATTCTAAGTCACTTTAGAAGTTGATGGGATTTTTTTTTTCAACTGTGTCTGATTTCACTTCAAAACTTCTTTTATTTTCTTAACAAAAATAAAAGGAAAATCATCATATTGCTCCTACAACTTTACCACTGTAATATGAGTAAACAGGAGAAGGGAAGGCAGGTAAACATATTTCTTAGGGTGTCCAGGCAGCCAGAGAACAAACAGGGAGGTAAGATCATAAGAAGGGACTAAACTGAGATGTGTGCATGCATGCCTATTCGCTCAGTCATGTCTGACTCTTTGTAACCCCTTGGACTGCAGCCCTCCAGGCTCCCCTGTCCATGGAATTTTCCAGGCAAGAATACTGCCATGGGTTGTTTCTTCCTCCAGGGGAAGCTGAAGATAACTGAGATGGACGAAGACAAATAATAAAAAGAAGGGACATTATGCATAACCCTGGAGCAGGCCCTCACAGTTCACTGCTAAACCATGTTCAGTACCCGGGAAGTGATGAATTGTTGAACAGAATGTGTTTCTCCTTTTTACTTCTTCCACTTTGGACTTCAAATGCTTCATGCTTCTTTGGTGATCAAGGTTTTTATACATGGGGAAACCTTGGCTGTGACGATCCTTCCTTCCCTCAAGATCTCTGCTTCACTCCATGACTCCTACTCAGCCTTCAATCACTGTGCTGATGCTGAGAACTGGATAAAGTCCAGGGAGCCTACCAGCACACCCTCTGCTCTCTTAGCTTCCTATTCTTTTGTCCAGATGCTTATTGCAGCCTGTGATGATATATCTGATCAATTCTTTAGTGCGTAGACAGTAAGCTCCATGAGGGCAGACACAGGTATGCTGTTCTCAGCCCCACTGCACCATTCCCCGGGAGAGCCTGGCACAATTTTGTTTTTGTTTTTT
The DNA here is from genome assembly GCA_006408695.1 of Aepyceros melampus. Lineage (NCBI taxonomy): Eukaryota > Metazoa > Chordata > Mammalia > Artiodactyla > Bovidae > Aepyceros > Aepyceros melampus. Next base: position 161,631 of record SJXQ01000761.1, on the reverse strand, counting down.
ACTGTGCTTTCCCAATAAGATCACAGAGTTTATTTCACTTATTTACTATACTCTTTATTCATATGGCTACCTACATGTCTCTGCCATCAGACTGAGTCTTTTGAAGTCAGGCATCTAGCTGATAGTCACATATGTTGAAGACGTGTGTATATTTCTTTCTACTGAAAGCTTGGCACAGTTTCTGACACAAAGTTGTGTATCTGTTGTATGTACTTTGTCTCTGCTTAAAGAACACACTGAATGGCCAATTTGCAGTGGAAAAGATTAGTCAAGGCCATTTCATAAACCAGAAAATGTCTAAAGGAACTAAATTTGCTATTACCAAGTCTTGAATCACCTTCTTTTTCATGACATACTCAAATTATTTCAATGTTAATGCTGTAAAAGGAAGCGAGAGACACTTAGGCAAACACAAAACACTTACAAGAAGCATCAGCATAAAGGATCCCATATAGATGATCAGGAAAAACAACGAAATCATCGTCAGAGTAAGAATTCCACGAATCCACCAGTTTTTCCATCTACAAAGGAAATGTTTGTAAAGTTAGCATCAGTGTATTCTTATATGTTTCCATGTTGTTTCATGACTAAATTGCCAGACTTAACAGATTTCCCTTAACTACACTTTAGGAATCCCCATGTACCTACTTTGCCTTGTACAATAACAACATTTACCAACCATGCAAACCAAGAGCAATTGCTCAGTCACTGAGAGCTAAAGGAAAGGTGAAAATTATGTTTGCCAAAAGAAAAAACCAGCTCATGTTCCACATGAATGAGGATGGATCCTCTGAGGCTGGGAAGTGAGGTGGCCAACAAGGATGTCTACACATACCACCGCAGGTCATTCAGATGCGAAGGAGGGGCCAGGTGATAGCCCGCGCAAAGGATGTCCATCCTTTGGGGTGGCTGATATAAATGGTAATGATGTTAAGGTGGGGTATAACAGAGAGCACGGCCTTCTAATGAGAAAAAGAAAGGGCAATGCAGAACTGAAACTGGAGAGACTAGCAATTTCAGGAAAATGAGGAAGGTGTGGGGAGGTCAGGCACTGAGGACAAGGCCAACTAGAAGGTCACTTCTTTCTGGTTTCCTGAAGCACAGAGCCTTCAACGGTATTCTCTTCTCTTTGGGCCTTTGCTGGTTCTTAGAGCAGAGCTCCCCTGAGCAAAAAACCCGGCTGGTCCCTGGTAGCTGGGTGTGACTTGGCCTGCTTGACCCTCTGCTGTCATTACGGGCCTGGGAAGCCCATCCCCCACCCCGACAGGGGCGCCACCATACCCCTAGTGTACCCTACAAATAGCTGCACTCTCCCTGTGGCTGTCATGAAAAATGTCAGCAGACACTGTATGAAACACCCCAAACTGTCCTAATAACACCTATAGAAGGAATATTCATTGGAAGGACTGATGCTGAAAGCTGAACTTTTAATACTTGATGCAAAGAGCCAACTCATTGGAAAAAACCCTAATGCTGGGAAAGACTGAGGGCAGGGGGAGAAGAAGGCAATAAGGGATGAGATAGTTGGATAGCATCGCTGACTCAATGGACTTGGGTAAACTCTGGGAGACAGCAAAGGACAGGGAAGCTTGGTATGCTGCAGTCCATGGGGCTCCAAAGAGTCAGGCATGACTGAGCGACTGAGCGACTGAACAACAATAACAACATAGAAAGATATGCTTTCTGAATCTAAAATTCCTGCCCTCTGAGTTTATTCATTCTACATTCATTTTACCTTCTACTCAATAATTTCTGATTTCTATTAACTGAACTTATAACACTTAAATTATATCACAGACATTTTGACCCAACATATGATAACACATAGGCACACCCTACTCTAAGTATTCTCCACTCTACAACAGAAATATTAGCTGATTACATTTATTTCTCAAACACTAATTACATTCCCTGTCTTCAGTCACTCTCCTAGTCTGGATACCCAGATCTACTCTTCTCTCAAAAATCCTTTTGACATCCTTTCTGCACACAAGACCTAAAATGCCAACATTAAATCCAAGCTCTTTTAAATTGTTCTCAAGATTTTACACAAGTTTGTCAAATTGTGCTTACCCAACTTTATTTCCTTCTCTTGCTTAACTCCACATGTAGACTCATACATTTTTCACGAGACTGAAAGCTTTGGGGCTGTGCTGAAAAGCTATAGCTGAAAGGTTCCATTTGGCTTTATAGAACGAACTCTTTAAGGATGAATGAATGGATTAGGAAACTGAGCTAGGTCACAGAGCTAGTCAGAGGTAAATAAAGGACCACAAGCCAGTCTGTGGGTAATAACCCGTCTTGTTTGCATGAATCTCAGAAAGGTACTTAGCCTTCCTTCATAACTGATTCTCAGAATCACTGAGAACATTTTTCAGACAAAGGACACTATCCAAGTGTCAGAAATCAGTCCTTGGTGGGAACTTCAAGGTTCATGTGCACCTCTAACACTGAAGGGCTGGCCTTGAACATCAGAGAACAGAGACTGACTCTCTCTTATTATACCAATGCTACTCCTCCCAGAAAAATTCCCCAGCAAGATCAAAGACTTACTTGCCTTATTGTAATTTAAATGACTACCCAAACCTCCCAAGAAAACCTAATACAAAGTTAAGCACATAAAAGCACAGATTTAAACATAATATATAGCTACTGATAAGGTAACCGAAAGTTACCTCTCAAGGGAGAAGCCTTTACCTCCAAACAGAGCTGCTGCTGCTGCTAAGTCACTTCAGTCATGTCCAATTCTGTGCGACCCCAAGGATGGCAGCCCACCAGGCTCCCCCGTCCCTGGGATTCTCCAGGCAAGAACACTGGAGTGGGTTGCCATTTCCTTCTCCAATGCATAAAAGTGAAAAGTGAAAGTGAAGTCACTCAGTCGTGTCCGACTCTAAGCGACCCCATGGACTGTAGCCTATCAGGCTCCTCCCATGGGATTTTCCAGGCAAGAGTACTGGAGTGGGGTGCCATTGCCTTCTCTGCCAAACAGAGCTCTGATATGCAAAATGTATGTACCATTGTTATTAAAATCCAGAGTAAAGTCTACTTCCAAACTCAAAATTCTTGACTTCCTTTACAATGCCACCATGATCACCTTAGAGGAAGCCTTAATTTTGAGTCCAAGTCATCACCTCATAAATTGTTTTAGATCAAGGAACTGAGAACCAGTATAGGAGAGCTTCATTCAAGTCTCCTGTCTCCAGGACCTCTGTGAGCTAGAAACGAAATTTCTAAAAAGTATTTAATTAAGCAGTGTTCTTTGGCTGGAAAATCCCATGGACAGAGGAGCCTAGAAGGCTACAGTCCACGGGGTTGCAAAGATTGTACATGACTGAAGCAACAAGCAGTGTCCACAACAACAACAAGCAGTGTCCTTAAAAGCAATTATCTAAAGCGACGACACATATATTGCTCAGATCAGTTATGTTATGCACAATGTCTTACTGTTACTACAACTCTTTAGACGTTTTTATTTCAAAAGTAAGAAAACAACAAAAAATTTTTTTTTCCTTGTGGTAAAAGCATCATGAGTTGTCAAAGACCGAGGCTGACAAGGGAGTTCATCTGAGCCAAGAATCAGAGCACAGAGGCACTCTTCGAGAACAAGCAAGACCTTGATGGGGCATCTAGTAAAGAGCACGGTTTTGGAGAAACCCCATCTACCAGCCTCAGGAGGAAGTGGACAGGAAGTGTGCAGGGTCCCAGGGAGAAGGAAGACGGTATGACAAGAGCACCAGCAAGACAGTGCCTGGGTATCTTCATGGTCTCTGAACCTTCACTAGTAACATCCGGGCCACATCATTCTCTGCCTTGAAGAGCTGTTCCGTGGACTGCAGGATGGTGCTAGCAGCACCCTCTCTCACTGTGACACCTGAAACATCTCTGTGCATGTATGCTCAGCCGTGTCCGGCTCTTTGTGACCCGTGGACTGTAGCTCTCTAGGCTCCTCTGTCCATGAGATTCTCCAGGCAAGAAATACTGGAGTGGGTTGCCATTTCCTCCTCCTGGGGATCTTCCTGACTCAGAGTTCAAACCCTCGTCTCCTGCGGCTCCTGTACAGGTAGGTGGATTCTTTACCACTGAGCCATCTGGGAAGCCAGACATTGCCAAATGTTCACAGGCTGCGGGGGATGGTACAAAACCCAAGGCACCGCCCCTGGAAAGAACTACTAAGTTAGAGTCATTGTTGAAGAAGCTCTTCGCTAAAGGAGAAAGCCAGCCACTTCGCTGGCTAATGAATATTCCTTTCTGCAGATCCATGCAAAGGTCAAGAAACAGACTGGGACACCTGCCATGGGACTGAAGACCTTTCAAGCTCCTTCCAGTATCAATGGCTAATGCTTCTTTGGCATTATATATTAGAGTCTTAAAAATGAACATAAATCCTGCCCAAGCAATTTCACTTTAAAGATTTTATGTGGACTTTGAACAAGATGGCAGAGGAGAAGGTGGACGTGGAGTACATCTCTCTCCATGGATACATCAGGAATACACCTTCAGACACAGAAGTGTTTGCAGAACCCCAGCTGAGAGCAGACAGGAGTAACTGACCACCGGAAAAGAATTTATAGGGCCACACAAAACTTGGTACATCGAAGGAAGTAGGGGGCAAAAAGGAGAGTCAGTAGGACTGGACCTGTGCTCAGCAAGTGGGGGAACTGAAGCAGGGGTCCGATCCCCACAACCAGAGGAGAAACAACTGAGGCTGAGAGTGAAGCAGCTGATCTGTGACAGCCCAAATGGAATGAGAATCACACAGACAATCCTTGTCGCAGCCATAGGTACCCCAGACAGGGACACGTGTTTCCCAGAAGGCACAGCGACTGGGAGCTGAAGCATAGGGATTGTGGAGCAATCCCAGGGAGAGGTCTGCTGTTGACTGTGGGGAGTTGGCCCGAGGGGACACGAGGGAGGAGACTGTGGTGGGAAATGCCTGTGGAGGAAAATCAGGCAGCCGTGAAGGCAAGCGGATACTCCTGAGTCATGCATAGACGTGGCGCCATCACCATAGCCTCTTTCTCCACACGCCTGCACTGGTAGCTGAACAACAGAGAGGCTGGCCCATCAAACGCCTGACGCCCAAACAACAGAGAAGGACCCCAACCAGGGGAGCCCTTTTAGTGCCTTATGCACAGAACACCAGAGTAGGACCCCAGTCAGCGGGGCCCCTTTATGTGCCTGACACACTGAGCAACAGAGGACCCCAGGCAGGGGAGCCCTCTAAGTGCCTGAATGGGCAGAGCAATGGAGAAGCATGAGCCAAAGAGGCCTTCCGATCGCCAGCCATCAGAGGCTAGAAAAAGACTCTGAGGGTCCCTTGGACTGCAAGGAGATCCAACTAGTCCATCCTACAGAAAATCAGTCTGAATATTCATTGGAAGGACTGATGCTAAAGCTGAAACTCCAATACTCTGGCCACCTGATGCGAAGAGCTAACTCACTGGAAAGGACCGTGATACTGGGAAAGATTGAAGGCCGAAGAAGGGGAGGACAGAGGATGAGACGGTTGGATGGCATCACTGACTCAATGGACATGAGTTTGAGTGAACTCCGGGAGTTGGCAATGGACAGGGAGGCCTGGCATGCTGCAGTCCATGGGGTCGCAGAGTTGGACATGCCTGAGCGACTGAGCTGAGGGTCATTGTGGCTGAGGCAGTCCGTGTCCCTGCACACTTGGCACCACCAGGGTTCCCACAACTAAAAGAGCTGCACCACCTTCACGCTCAGTCCTCACTGGGGCATAGCTGCCACAGGCTAGAAAAAGCCCTAATAGCACCGTATCTCCTGTGACGATAGCTGCCGGCGCTCCTGCATAGCCGGTACTGCCAGGGTCCCAGTGATCCAAGCAACTGTGCCACCTCCGTGCCTGATCCCCACTGGGACAGAGCTGCCAGAGACTAGAAAAAGTCCTGCGTCTGTGCACACGGGGCCACTTTGGTCACAGCCAACTCCTTGTGACCCTGTGGCCTGCCAGACTTCGCTGTCTGGGGTGGCTGGAATACGGAGTGGGTTGCCATATCCTTCTATGCCGGGAGCCAGCACGAGGAGTCCTGCCCGTGGCAAAGGTCATGAAGTTAAGGGATCCGACAGGCAAAGGCGAGTCGGGCCTTAAGGGAGCCTCGCTGAATTTTCTCGAGGATCTACCCCCAAAACCAGAGTCTGCCTGCAGCACTGCATCATGCTCTTCGCTTACGCTGCTGACATTAACAGGAGGCTATTCCCCATCACCTTTCTCTGGAAAAAGTTAACTTAGAGCTCCAATTGACAGTCTCCTGCATATAAAAGGAGTGTTTTGGCTTAAACCCCTCTGATAGCTTTCTAACTTACCTGACCGGACTGTCTGGATTTTTACAATTACGCATGTGAATTGTTTACGGCCCCCAACCCAAGAGGCACGAAGCCTAAAGCATCTTAAAGATATAGAGCCTTTTCTAAAAAGCTAAAAATTATATTGGTGATGGGTTTCACTGTTGAGTCAATGACTGCTGCCAGGCCTCCATATTCTTTATCTTTTAGGCACCTGAAGGATATTAATCAATGTAATTGGGATACAGAAAAAGGAATATAGTAGTTTTTGATGTTAGCAACACTAGACTTTTGAGTTAATTAATTTTCTCTTTGTTATAAATCACTGTACTCCTCTTTGTTATAAACTGTTGTGTCCTTGCTATGTAAGAATGTAACTTTATTTAGTGCTTTCTGAGAGTGGCACCAGATTTTGTAAAAGAACAACACTATTAAGGCAAATAAGTTTTCTGGTTGACAGACCCTTATCAGAAAAGGGCCGTAAAATGCTAATAGGCCTGGCCAGAAGATGATGTAAATCACCTAAGACTTGTGTATACAGCTAGGTATGCAGAGAGAAAGCCTGGTCTCAGTAAGAGTCAGGGCTGCTGATGCTGCATAATTTTGTATTATCCATTGATCTCTATGTACAACCAAAAGTATAAAAAGCTTTCCTGAATAATAAAGGATGGACCAGTCACTGGAAAGACTGGATTCCCCCATGTGGTCTTTTCTCTTTCTCTTCTTTTCTGGCTGAATTCCCAGCTGGAGCATGGAGGCTTACCATGTCTACTTACTTGCCCTGGCTTCTAAGACCCATACGAGAGGGAGCCCAAGGCAGGGCACCCTCCACTATTCAAGCGGACGCTAGTGGCCTACGTAGGTGGTGCAAGTTTCTTGTCTTGAGACTTTATTAGCTTTCCACATAAACCAAGTTATTTAGCCTCTTTTCTCCACTAAATTTTCCTACTACACTATTCTGTCATAAACTTTATATTTCAAATTAAATAATTTTTTTCTAAGACGCCGACTCCGTCTCCCCTTCAAATTACCCTGGATCCACCGGGGCTGGACCCCGGCACTTCTAGAGTACAATATTTCCTGCTGCCCTAGCCTCTGGCTCCCTGAGTCCTGGTGTTGCCAGGGTCCCCATGACCCAAGCAGCTGCACCACCCCCTACCTGGCCCTCACTGGGGCAGACTCAAGTCCTCCAGGGCAGCCTTAGGAGCAAACCCCTGTGGACAAGCCACATGCAGAGGTGGATATAAAACCACAACTGAAACCCAGGGGCAGGGTGACTAAGGATGAGGACCCAAAACCTTCCCACCAGCTGTACAAGGTGCAGATTAAATCCACATGATTTAGTCTAGGCTGACTCTGTGGCTATGGAATACATGAAAGGACAATGAGAATTCTGACAAAAGAAAATGCACTAGTTCTGACAACTATGGACATCAGAGGCAAGAATACACAGGAGTAGAACTGGATTAGAGTATGAGCTGCCCCGGAGGCAGGTCCAGAGACCAGCAGTATCGGAGGGCATCCTAGGGAGGCGAGGTGAACTGGGACTCCCATCAAGGGAATGGACACTGATGTCAGAGACTCAAGTAAAACATTTGAACATTTATTATTTTTATATTTTGACTTGTTCTGTAGTTGTTTCTATTTTTCTTTTCCTTTTTTTCCCCTCTGTTGTTGTAGTTGTCAACTTAATTAGTACTATTCAATCTGTTTAAGCTTTTGAGAATTTTTTAAAGCATATTTTTTTATTTTTGTTATATACTTCAGCCTCTGTGTTGGCCTTTTACAGTTCTGTGGAGTTTTCCTTATTTTTTTTTCTTTCTTTCTCTTTTTTAATTTTAATTGTTTTTATTATTATTTTTTCTACACTTATTCCTTTGTTTTTTTTCCCTACTATTCTTTTCCTGTTGCAGTTAATCTTTAATACATATAAATCTTGATCTACCACTATTAAACTTTGCATTTCTATTAGTTCTTTCTTCTCTTTCTTTTCTTTTTCTCACCATATTTGTTAGCTTTGTTTTCATTGCTTTAAAAATTCCCCAGCTAATATCTTGCTTTAGTTTTGTTTTCCAGTTTGTGTTTTAGTTATCTACGTTCTTAACTGGTGGATATCACTTTTGATTCCTTTGTTCACCAGGTCAATTTATTGTATATATTTTTTTTGGGGGGGGGGACTGTTTTGGTTTTGCTTATGGGTGTATACATATATGTATAAATTCCATTATTTTAGTTATTATTTGCCTGATTTTGTAATTGCCATTTCTCTGGGGTGTGCCTTTTATTTCTCATTTTTGTGTATTTGTTTCAATCCCATTTAATGCAATAACAAACCACCTGTGGTATCTCCATTTCCAGCCAGAGATCAGGCCCTGAGCCTATGAAGCCAAAGTGCTGACTCCAAGACCCTAGACTACCAGAGATTCCTAACTCTAGGGGGTACCAAATAGCCAGAACTACCCAGCAAGGCTCTTATTCAGAACCGATGGAGAAATCAAAAGCTTTACAGACAGGCAAAAGTTAAGAGAATTTAGTACCAACAAATCAGCTTTACAACAGATGTTAACAGGACTTAGTCAAGAAATAAAAGAGAAGAAAAAGATCTTAAAAAACTAAACCTCAATCAAGAAAATGGCAATAGGAACATATAGATCAATAATTACTTTAAATTTAAATGGATTAAATGTTCCAACCAAAAGACACAGACTGGCTGAATGGATACAAAAACCCACATACATGCTGTCTACCAGAAACCCACTCCAGATCTAAAGACACACAAAGACTGAGATGCTGGAAAAAGATATTCCACGCAAATGGAAATCAAAAGAAAGCTGGAGTAGCAATCCTCGTATCAGACAGAATCAACCTTAAAATAAAGACTATTACAAGAGACATGGAAGGACACTACATAATGATCAAGGGATCGACCCAAGAGGAAGACAGCTGACAGTAACACAATAGTAGTGGGAGATTTTAACACCTCAATTACACCAATGGACAGATCATCAAACCAGAAAATTAGTAAGAAAATACTAGCTTTAAAATGACACATTAGATCAGGTGAACCTCACTGATATCTTCAGGGCATTCCACCCAAATGCAGAAGAATACACTTTCTTCTCAAGTGCATATGGAACATTCTCCAGACAGACCACATCTTGGGTCACAAATCAAACCTCAGTAAATTTAAGAAAACTGAAATAATATCAAGCCTCTTTTCTGACCACAACGCTATGAGACTAGATATCAATTATAAGAAAAAAACTGTAAAAATACAAACACATGGAAATTAAACAATATGTTTCTAAATAATGAACAAGTTACTGAAGAAATCTAAAAGGAAATAAAAAAAATTCCTAGAAACAAATGACAATGAAAACATATCAACTCAAAGCCTATCAATTCAGTTCAGTCGCTCAGTCGTGTCCAACTCTTTGCAACCCCATGAATCACAGCACGCCAGGCCTCCCTGTCCATCACCAACTCCCAGAGTTCACTCAGACTCACGTCCATCAAGTCAGTGATGCCATCCAGCCATCCCATCCTCTGTCGTCCCCTTCTCCTCCTGCCCCCAATCCCTCCCAGCATCAGAGTCTTTTCCAATGCAACAAAAACAGTTGTAAGAGGGAAGTCTACAGCAATACAATCCTACCTCAAGAAACAACATCAAATAGATAACCTAACTTTACACCTAAAACAACTGGAAAGAGAACAACAACAAAACCCAAAGTTAGCAGAAGGAAAGAAATCATAAAGATCAGAGCAGAAATAAAAGAAACAATAGTAGAGATGAATAAAACTAAAAGCTGGTTCTTTGAGAGGATAAACAAAATAGACAAATTTTTAGCCAGACTCATCAAGAAAATAAAAGAGAAGAATCAAACCTACAAAATTAGAAGTGAAAAAGAAGAGGTTGCAGCAGACAATGCAGAAATACAAAGGATTATAAGAGACTACTATGAGCACCTATATGGCAATTAAACGGAAAACCTAAAAGCAGTAGGCAGGTTCTTAGAAAACATCAATCTTCCAAGGCTTAACCAGGAAGAAACAGAAATTATGAATAACCCAGTTACAAACCCTGAAATCGAAACTGTGATAAAAAATCTCCCAAAAAACAAAAGCCCAGGGCCAGATGGTTTCACAGGTGAATTCTGTCAAACATTTAAGAAGAGCTAATGACCATCCTTCCAAAACTCTTTCAAAAAATTTCAGAGAAAGGAACACTTCCAAACACATTCTACGAGTCCACCATCACCCTGATACCAAAACCAGACAAAGACAACACACAAAAAAGAAAATTACGGCCAATATCACTGATAATTGGCATCACTGACTCAATGGACATGAGTTTGAGCAAGCTCTGATGGACAGGGAAGCCTGGCATGCTGCAGTCCGTGGGGTCACAAAGAATTGAACACAACTGAGTAACTGAACTAAACTGATCACTGATGAATATAGATGCAAAAATCCTCAACAAAATTCTAGCAAACAGAATTCAACAACACATTAAAAGCTTATACACCATGATCAAGTGGGGTTATTCCAGGGATTCAAGGACTCTTTAATATACACAAATCAATCAATGTGATATATCATATTAACAAATTGAAAGATAAAGACCATATGATCTCAATAGATGCAGAAGAAGCCTTTGACAAAATTCAGCAACCATTTATGATTAAAAAAAAAAAACTCTTCAAAAAATGGGCATAGTAGGAACCTACTTCAACACAGTAAAGGTCACATATGATAAGCCCACAGCAAACATTATTTTCAATGGTGAAAAACTGAAAGCATTCCCTCTAAGATCAGGAATAAGAAAAGGGTTCCCACTCTCACCACTATCATTCAACATAGTTTTGGAAGTCCTGCTGCTGCTAAGTCGGGTTAGTCATGTCTGACTCTGTTCGACCCCATAGATGGCAGCCCACCAGGCTCCTCTGTCCCTGGGATTCTCCAGGGAAAAATACTGGAGTGGGTTGCCATTTCCTTCTCCAATGCATGAAAGTGAAAAGTAAAAGTGAAGTTGCTCAGTCGTGTCCGACTCTTAGCGACCACATAGACTGTAGCCCACCAGGCTCCCCCGTCCATGGGATTTTCCAGGCAAGAGTACTGAAGTAGTTTGCCACCGCCTTCTCCTTGAAAGTCTTAGGTACAGCAATCAGAGAAGAGAAAGAAAGAAAGGAACCAGATCAGAAAAGAAGTAAAATTCTCACAGTTTGCAGATGACATGATACTAAACATAGAAAACCCTAAAGATACCATCAGAAAATTACTAGAGCTAATCAGTGAATTTAGCAAAGTCTCAGGATACAAAATCAATACACAGAAATCACTTGCATTCCTATATTTTAACAATGAATAATCAGAAAGAAAAATTAAGGGCTCAATCCCATTCACTTTTGCAACAAAAAGAATAAAATATCTAGGAACAAACCTACCTAAGGAAACAAAAGAACTGTATGTATAAAATTATAAGACACTGATGAAAGAAATCAAAGATGGCATAAACAGATGGAGAAACACTCCATGTTCCTGGGTAGGAAGAAGCAATATTGTGAAAATGACTATGCTACCAAATGCAAACTAAAGATTCAATGTGATCCTTATCCAATTACCAATGGCATTTTTCACAGAAATATAAAAATTTTTTCATAATTCATATAGAATCACAAAAGACCCCAAATGTTCATCGCAGCACTATTTAGAATAGCCAGGACATGGAAGCAACCTAGATGTCCATCAGCAGATGAATGGATAAGAAAGCTGTGGTACATAGTCACAATGGAGTATTACTCAGCCATTAAAAAGAATACATTTGAATTAGTTCTAATGAGGTGGATGAAGCTGGAGCCAATTATACAGAGTGAAGTAACCCAGAAAGAAAAACACCAATACAGTATACTTACACATATATATGGAATTTAGAAAGATGGTAATGATAAACCTGTACACGAGACAGCAAAAGAGACACAGAGGTATAGAACAGCCTTTTGGATTCTGCAGGAGAGGGATAGGGTGGGATGATTTGGGAGAGTGGCAGTGTAACATGTATGATATCATAAGTGAAACGAATCGCCGGTCTAGGTTTGATGCAGGATGCTTGGGACTGATGCACGGGGATAATCCAGAGAGATGGTGTGGGGGGGGGACGGGGGGGTCAGGATTGGGAGTTCATGTACACGTGTGGCTGATTCATGTCAATGTATGCAAAATGAATACAGTATTGTAAAGCAAAACAAACTAAAAAAAAAAAAAAAAAAAAAAACCCCAAACAGCCAAAGCAGTCTTGAGAAATAAGAACGGATCTGGAGGAATTAACCTTCCTGACCTCAGACTAACTACAAAGCCACAGTCATCAAGACAGTATGGTACTGGCACAAAAACAGAAATATAGACCAATGGAACAAGATAGAGAGTCCAGAGATAAACCCATGCACCTATGGGTACCTGCTTTTTACAAAGGAAGCAAGAATATACAATGGGGTAAAGACAGCCTCTTCAATAAATGGTGCTGGGAAAACTGGATAGTTACATGTAAAACTGAAACTGGAACATCTTCTAATGCCACACACAAAGATAAACAAAATGGATTAAAGACCTAAATGGAAGACCAAAAACTATAAAACTTTCAGAGGAAAACATAGGCAGAACACTTAATAATATAAATCAAAGCAAGATCCTGTTACCTACTTTGTAGAGTAATGGAAATAAAAACAAAGTAAACAAATGAGACCTAACTAAACTTAAAAGCTTCTGCACAGCAAAGGAAACTATGAACACAGTGAAAAGACAACCCTCAGAAGGAGAAAATGATAGCAAATGAAACAATCAACAAAGGATTAATCCCCCAAATATACAAGCAGCTCATATAACTCAATACCAAAAAACAAACAACCCAATCAAAAAGTGGGGAAAAGACCTAAATAGACATTTCTCTAAAGAGGACATACAGATGCCTAACAGACACAGAAATAGATGCTCAACATCTAGATCTAGCGAAATGCAAACCAAAACTACAGTGAGATACCAACCAACTCACACCAGTCAGAATGGCCATCACAAAAAGTCTACAAACAATAAATGCTGGAGAGGGTATGGAGAAAAGGGACCCTTCTGTTGGTAGGAATATAAATTGATACAGTCGCTATGGAAGATGGTATGGAGATTCCTTAAAAAACTACGGCGGTTGGGGGGAACATATGACCCAGCAATCCCACTACTAGTTATAATCCTGAAGAAACCAAAACTGAAAAAGACACATGTACCCCAATATTCACTGCAGCACTATTTACCATAACCAGAACATGGAAGCAACCTAGATGTCCATTGACAGATAGATGCATGAATCTGTGCTGCGTATATACAATGGAATATGACTCGGCCATAAAAAGGAACACCTCTGAGTCAGTTCTAATGAGGCAGATGAATCGAGAGCCTATTATACAGAGTGAAGTCAGAAAGAGAAAGATAAATATTGTATATTAACAGAAATATATGGAATCTAGAAAGTTGGTACCTATGAATTTATTTGCAGGGCAGCAATGGAGAAAGAGACATAGAGAACAAACTAATGGACATGGGGTGGGGGTCAAGAAGGAGAGGGTATGTATGGAGACAGTAACACGGAAACTTACATTACCATATGTAAAATAGGCAGCCAATGGGAATTTGCTGTATGACTCAGGGAACTCAAACAGGGGCCCTGCAACGACCTAGAGGGGTGGCATGGGGGAGAGGTTCAGGAGGGAGGCAACATGTGGATGCCTATGGCTGATTCGTGTTGGTATTTGTCAGAAAACAACAAAATTCTGTAAAGCAATTATCCTTCAATTAAGAATAAATAAATAAAATGTAAAAATTTTACCTGAAGAAAATAATTATGGATGTTAAATAAAAGTTAGCTATAAAAACATACATTTAAAGCAGAGTTGGTTTTAATTGTGAAAATTTAGAAATTGGCTGTCTAGCAACATTTGTTTAGTTAAGTAAATTGAACTATAGCTGTACAAGGAATATATTATCAGGCAGCCATTCAAGTATTTACATATATTTAAGGATGTTGTTCCTAATACCATGGAATGAAAATGAAAATAGCCAAGCAGAAAGGAGTACAATGCTGCTTTTACGTTTCACACACAGGCACACATATGCACACAGTGCAAAAAAAAGTTTCAAAGATAAACATCACAGTATTTTCATCAGTCATGTCTCAGTTGGAGGGTTACAGGGTTTTTTCCTGCAATCCAGGTAATTTCTTATGCAATTAGTAGTTTTACTCCTTTGCATGTACAACTTCTAAACCTTTGCAAGGCAGGCTATTTGAGGTATTAAATAAAAAGAGGCTAAAAGGTGTAAAACATAGATTTTAAAACATTCATTTAATTTTTACAGAGAAGTTTCTTGAGAAGATTCAAAGTAGTCATTTATTACCTGCTGTTTATTTTTTAAAAGTGAAATCATTCATAAATAGAGTGCAATGCTTTGCTTTAGAATGTGGCTCTATCACTACATGAACCTGGATATGACACCTATCTGTGCTTCAGTTTCTCCAGTTATACAACACGTGTAATATAACCATACCTGTGTTACAGGGTTGATGTGATAATAAATTAATCAACACAAGTAAAGTACTTGGAGAAGCACCTAGCAAATATACATGGTCAATAAATACCAGCCACTATTACCTGCTATTGTTGCTTTATGCCAGGAAAAAAAAAAAAAAAAACAGTAAGGAAAATCTTGTTATGAATGACACAGAGGAATCCAGCGTCACTCTTATATAACATCAATACAGAAAAAAAATCCAGATCCAAAATAGACCAGGTGAGATTTTAAAGCAAAGGTATGTCTGTGAACTAGGTCATGAAAACAACTGGGAACAAGAAATATTAAAACAATAATCATGCTTTTATAAGGGACAGCAAAATTTTTTCTGTTGGCTAAAAAACATGAAAACTTTGTCTTGAACCTGTTTATTCTAATATGGCTATCCTCTAGGAAATTAAAAATCAGAAAAGCTCATATTTTATTTACTAGAGATGACTAAATCAGTGTTTTTCAAACTTCAAGTTATGACCCATGGGTAGTAAAAATCAATTTAGTAATCCACCATTTTTTGGTCCAAGAACTTAGAACAGTTATCAAAAATATGAGAAATCAGAGTGTATCACACACAGTTAAGGCAAGAATTGCTTCATATCATTTTTCCAGCAGTTAAAATATAATTTGTCTCTCTCTTGGGGCATGGTGGAAAACAGACCTCTTATTGTGTGCACAGTATTAAGAAATTGAAGAAAGAGTGTTCTGTACCAATATTTAAGATTTTATATGTTCATCTGGCTAACAGATTACACTTATTTTGCCCTTATAAATTTTATAATTCATATTACAATGGAGGATAATATAAAACTAGGTTGTTATTAGACATTTAAAGGTATACAGAAATGGTAAAGTGCTGTGGAGTCTTGGACAATAATTTTAAATTCTGTTAGAAGGAAAAAAATTACCTATTTCCATCTGGCATTTGAAAACACAGGACAGAGGATATAGAATTTTCTTTATTTGATGTCCCAGTATCAGAAAAGGCAACTTGATGTGATAAATGGGTCACTGGCTTCAGAAACTCAGTAGACAGGGGCAGAAATGCCATGTCCACAACTTATTAGCTTTATAACATTCACCAGCTAACCTCTCAGACTTGGTTTTCTGAAACTTAAGAATTTAAAGATTAATGAAAAGATGTCTATCAAGCCTCCAACACTGTGCTCATGTATGCTGAAAAAATGTAGGTCTTCTCTCATAGCTCTAAAACTCACAAAAGTGGAATTTCTTATACCAGTGTAAGAAATGGTCCAGGATAACCTCACAGCTTATCTTGTTCACCCCTTAGATTGACCTTCAACCAATCATACCTTGAAGACAAACCAGACAGAGCTTTCTTGAGGATCTCGGGGGTTCTATCTAGGGATGGTGGAATTTCTGGAATATCAGAATCTGTTCTGGAATCCAAGTCTCCATATCTGTCATCAATATCTGTTTCCTAAAATTAAAGAAAAAAGAAAATCACTTTGCAAAATAAAAGGGAAAAAAGTGCATGCTTGCCAATACATCTATTTATTGCTCAGAGTACCAACTCTCATTTCCATAACTTAAAAAAAAAAAACTATTAACTTATCTTGAATATGCAAGCCCTGTTGGACATCCTAGTTAGTTCCTGCTAAAGTCTATCAACATAAAGGATTAATTTAAACAAAAAACACAAAAAGAAACTTCTATATTATCTAAATTAGAAGTTACCACAGAATCAAATATTTATTGTTTCTGTGCTTAACAGAAAATATAGTGTTTGTGTTAATGCAGATTCTGATCAATGGTACATGATTGAGTGAGTGAAGTCGCTCAGTCGTGTCCAACTCTCTGCAACCCCGTGGACTGCTCTTCTGTCCATGTACAATGGTACACAGTCACTTTTTTATTTGATTGCAATCAAAGCATCTCCAGTAGGAGTAATATCTTACATTGGCATGGGCTTTTAGATAGATACATAGATAGTGAAGCTGAATCTGACCTCTGTACCCCAACACTGAATTAAATCTCTGAGACTACTGGGTGAAGTTAAAAAAGAATAGCTTTATCACTTTGCCAGGCAAAGGAAGCCACAGCAGGCTAATGCCCTCAAAGTCGTGTGTCCCAACTCGGAGAGAGTAGTGAGAAGTTTTATAGTTATGAGGTGTGATCAACTTGTGGACATTCTTGCACCTGGCTGGTGCTAAGTATGGTCAGCATCATCAACCTCCAGGTTCCAACTGGTCTGGGGTCTGTGTGCTTGCGGGCATCCTACCCTCATTAATCATTAACTTCTCCCACCTGGTGGGGGTTTCAGTATCTGCATAACAGCTCAAAGATATTGCCATAGGTATCCCTTACTGGGGAACGAGGACCTTGCCCCAAGGCTGTACTACTGTTTCTCTTGACTGTCTCTCCCTTGTCTTGCATCCCCTCCCTTTCCTAATTAACAACTGCTTTGAATCTGGCTGTTGGAACTCAGTGATGATCAGGGAGGCTGAACGAAGGCTATTTCCTGTAATCAGATGAATGGAGGACACACAGAGGCTCTGTGCCCAGGAGTCCTACAGGGCCCTGCTAGCTATCAGTAGACAGGTATAAATATATAGATATACAGATACACACACACACACACACACACACACGTGTGTGTGTGTGTGTGTGTATTCATATAAAAAGAGATCAAATCAGTCAATCTTGGGATTCCTTTAGAGGAAATCAACCCTGAATATTCATTGGAAGGACTGATGCAAAGCTGAAGCTTCAATACTTTGGCCACCTGATGTGAAGAGCCAACTCATTGGAAAAGACCTTGATGCTGGGAAAGATTGAAGGTGGGAGGAGAAGAGGATGACAGAGGATAAGATGGTTGGATGGCATCACCAACTCAATGGACATGAGTTGGAGCAAACTCCAGGAGTTGGTGAAGGACAGGGAAGCCTGGCATGCTGCAGGCCAGGTGGTTGCAGAGTGGGATGCGACTTAGCAACCGAATGACAATATACATATAATTATTCAAAACACTCAAACTTCCATCATTTTATTAGATCCTCAAGAGATAATCCTGGCCACAATGGAGTACAAAATCCTAGAGCCCACCTCCTCTCATGGGCACACCAAGTTTACAACTATTATCAGAACAGCTACTGATGAGAAAGAGTGATAGAATCTACCAGGAAAGATCTTCTACAACTAATGATACAAGGAAAAATCCACAAGGAGACAGAAAGGAGGGGCAGTGGGGGTGGTACAGTCAAGACTCATACTATAGAAAAGGCAGTTTTAAAAGGAAAGGTTATAGTGAAGCAAGCCTACCTCAGTCTCCTAAAACAAGGAAATAAAAGCAAAAATAAACAAATGAGATCTAAGGAGACTTAAAAGTGAGAGGGTAACAGGCAGGAAGGCCAGGGGTCTCCAAACGGAGGAAACAGCCTACAAGTGTCAAGACAATTCTCTCTCTTAAGCGGCAGGAGGAAACAAACTATCGATATTTTGTCTTTCTCTATACAAATTTAAAAGGTTTCTCTTAAAATTCTGTGTTGCCATAATGACATCTGATTTCACCTGAAGTTAACCAATGCCTTTTTCTTATGGAAATGTTTGTCTTAAGCTATGCTAATGTACTATGCATCCACCCCAAACTGTCTTCAAGTTGGTTCCCCCTTTTGGGCTCAGAACCTACTTGATAAACCAGTATGTTATACTCCTATATTGTTCCTCTAATCTATGTAAATGGAAATTTTTGTATGGTGACCTGCCCTTCTTCAAGATTCAGTTAATCATTTTATGGCCCAAGATAAACCATTTGCAGCCAAGGTTATCCCAAAATATATCTTATGGGTGAGGGGCCTGGTGCCATTCTAAGTTAACAGACTGCTGGTGACTATATAACATCCAGCTGAAGGCTAGCAGAGGGGTACTCTTTCTGCCCCCTTCTGATGCCTATGTCAGAAGCTTTCTCTATCTCCTTTATACTTTACTAAAACTTTATTACGCAAAAGCTCTAAGTGATCAAGCCTCCTCTCTGGCCCCGGATTGAATTCTTCTCCTCCGGAGGCCAAGAATCCCAGCATCGTAATTCAACAACGACCTTTCAAAAGCTTTTGCACAGCAATGAAAACCATCAACAAAACAAAAAGGCAACCTACGGAATGAGAGAAAATACTTGCAAATGTTATGACTAATAAGGGGTTAATATCCAAAATATACAAACAGCTCATACAACTCAATATCAAAAAAACCAAAACAACTCAATCAAAAAATGGGTAGAAGACCTGTATACACATTTTTCCAAAGAAGACATAAAAATGGCCAACAGGCACATGAAAAGGTGCTCAACATTACTAATTATCATAGAAATGAAAGTCAAAACCACAATGATATATCACGTCACATCTGTGAGAATGACTATCATCAAAAAGACCACAAATAACAAATGTTGGCAATGATATGGAAAAAAGGGAACACTGGACACTGTCAGTGGGAATGCAAATTTGTATAAGCACTGTGAAACCAGTATGGAGATTCCCAAAAGAACTAAAAACAGAACTCCCATATGATTCTACAACTACTTCTGTGTATATTTCTGAAAAGCAAAAAAGAAAAACACTAACTCAAAAACATACATGCACCACAATGTTCAAAGCAGCATTGTTGATAATGGCCAGCAGCATGTGGAAGCAAGCTAAGTGTGCATCAACAGATGAACGGACAAAGAAGATGTGGTATCGGGGCTTTCCTGTTGGCTCAGTGGTGAAAAGTCCGCCTGCCCATGCAGAAGACATGGGTTTGGTCCTGATATGGGAGGATCCCACATGCCGTGGACCAACTCAGCCTGTGCACCACAGCCATTGAACCTGGGCTCCAGAACCTGGGAACTGCAACTACTGAGGTTTGTGTGTCTAGAGCCCATGCTCTGCAACAAGAGAAGTCACCATCGTGAGACGACTGCAACTAGAGAAAAGCCCATGCAGCAACAAAGACCCACACAGCCAAAAATAAATAAATAAAATTATAAAAAAGATGTGGTGCATACACACACACACACACACAGAGGAATGCTACTCAGACATAAAGAAGAATAAAGTTTGCCATCTGCAACAACATGGATGGACCTGGAGGGTATTATGCCTAGTGAAATCAGTTCAGTTCAGTTGCTCAGTCGTGTCCGACTCTTTGCGACCCCATGACCCGCAGCACGCCAGGCCTCCCTGTCCATTACCAACTCCCGGAGTTCACCCAAACCCATGTCCATGTTCCAAAGCATCAATTCTTTGGCACTCAGCTTTCTTTATAGTCCAACTCTCACATCCATACATGACCACTGGTAGCGATCTTCATTAAAGAGTGCTACACACATAAATGCTTTGGGAGAGTGGTTTACAAAGGGGGAAACTGGGGGAATGCAGCTGAAATGGGTGAGAAGGAAGAGAATATTCACAGCGGGTGAATACAAGCAGAAGGAGCACTGAGCAGAGTGTTGGGCCAGAGGTTGAGCCTAAGAATGAAAGTATATAGGGAGATCGTAAATGTTTAGGAAATCTCCAACCAAACTCAGCCCTCATTAGCACCAAAGTTGTGGCAAATTTCATCACCCCTTTCAACTATTTCTTTACCCACAAAAACAGGAAACATAAAAAAAAAAACACAAAAACTGGAAATATTTAATGCCAAGGACTCAGGTCAGTGAAACAGTAAGCTATTATTATTATCAAATCCAATTCCTCATTACGTAGCTTACCAAATAAAATGGGTACCAAATAAAATGCCTTGGGTAGCATTATCAATATTCATATAGCAATAATAAGCTTTTGATCATAACTATAAATCTCTTATCAAATAATTACAAAGTTGAATGTGACATTATACCAAAAATGACAAATAAAGCAAATGTCGTGTTCTCACTGTAACCCTGGGAGTCAGGTGGCCTCAGAGCAGCTTAAACAAATAGCTGTTGACTAGTAAACCACCGGGCAGGACATCTCCTGCCAACATCACGGAACCTGCTGTTAGCCTGACGTGCCAGCAGGTTTTCGACATCTGGAACAATGGAACACATCACTTTTATTTCTTTGCTCTGCTACTCTTTTTTCCCCTGTCAATAACCCAGAGTGTTGGAAGCATGGTGTGAGTGGTCGTGGAGATGGTGACTAATCAAAGTGGCTCCATAAGGCATATCATCAGGTTGCAGAAAGAGTACCACACTAGGAGTCGGGAGTTTCAAGTACACTCGTCACTCAGTACCTGGTGGGGCTGGGGGCTGGAGGTTAGGGATTAGTTCCAGGACCTTCTAAGATACAAAAATCAGAGAAGATACAGTATTTGTATACAATCTATATACATCGTTTCATACACTTTACATCATCTCTATAAAACCTAATACAATGTAAACAGTTCTAAGTACAATGTAAACAATTGTGTGTGTGCTTAGTCATTCAGTTGTATCAGACTCTTTGTGACCCATTGCCTCCCAGGCTCTTCTGTCCATGGGATTTTCCAGGCAAGAACACTGGAGTAAGTCACCATTTCCTTCTCCAAAGGATCTTCCCAACCCAGGGATCGAACTCACATCTCCTATACTGGCAGGCGGATTCTTTACCCACTGAGCCATCAGGAAGCATCTTGCAGACAGTTGTGGTTTGGTTGCTAAGTCGTGTCCAACTCTTTGTGACCCCCATGGACTGTAGCCTGCCAGGCTCCTCTGTCCATGGGACTCCAGAACACTGGAGTGAGTTGCCATTTCCTTCTCCAGGGGATCTTCCCCACTCAGGGATCAAACCTGGGTCTCCTACATTGCAGGCAAATTCTTTACCAACTGAGACACCAGGGAAGCCCAAACACGTTGTGAATATGCCGCAAATTCAAGTTTTCCTTGTTGGGACTTTCTGGGATTTTTTTTTTTTTTCAAATATCTTGATCCACAGTTGGTTGAATCCAGACTCACAACCCACAGATATGAGGGCTGACTGTCCTAATTCCACCCTTATTTTAACTAGCAATGACAAAAGGCAAAACACTTCACCCTAAAGAACCTCAGCCTCTGGTTTCCATAAAAAATAAAAGCACTGCACTTCCCAACAAACTGCCTCAAAGTCCACTTGGTAATAAAGGTGATGTGCCCCAACCCTCTGCAGTAGTTCGTAAGCTTTGTGAGAAGAGGAAACACTACTGGCTTCACTTTTGACTCCCTAGAGGCTGGCAGAGCACCTTGCACAGCGGCTGGCACTTTTTATGTACGTATGTGTTGAATGAACTGAGTCTGTAAACTTATGCTAACATTTGAGATTAAAATAGTTCTCAGCTGTTCTTGGTAGGTGAATGATTTTGGCCATGTCACCTTGCTTGGGACCCTCTTTTAGCACTCGTGAAATGAGGGCTTCTGATTATGAAGGGCTATGGGCTATTCTTTTGCAAATATAAAAAGACAAGGAAAGTGTATCTGGTAAATTATGAATGGAAGTTGAAATAAAGTTTCTTTATTACCCTGCAAATCTCATTCCTACAGTGAAACGAACTTCAAAAGTACAAGTGTCAATTTATTTATACCTCACATTACTTTATAGATAAGTAAATAATCACATCCTTTTTGTAAGTGGAAAAATTTAGGCTCACAAAGATTGAGTAAAGTGCCAAAAGTTTACTCAGCTTGAAGCAATGTAGCCAGGAAGCAGAAAGAATATTTAAATGACAATTTTTCCACAAACTGATCTGCAAATCCACTGCAATCCCAGTCATGTCAATTGGCTTTTATTTTGTGTGGAAATAAACAGGCTGACTAAAATTTATATGAAAACGCAAAAGGACCTTAAGAGCCAGAACCACCTGCAGATAAAAACAAAACTGAAGGACTTACACTGTTTGCAAAGTTATTAAGCTGTAACTCTGATATTGGCACAAAAACTGATCAATGGAATAGAAGAAAGGATTTAGAAATTAATCCACACTTATATGGCCAATTGACTTCAACAAAGTTGAAAGGTAATTCAATATACAATGCTGGAATAATTAGATAATTATATAAAAGGAAGGAAGGAAGGAAAAACTTTGATCCATACGTCACACTACTTACAAAAATTAATTCAAAATAGATCAGACATTTACATAAAGCTATACAATTCTCCAAGCCAGGCTTCAGCAATACGTGAACCGTGAACTTCCAGATGTTCAAGCTGGTTTTAGAAAAGGCAGAGGAACCAGAGGAATTGCCAACATCCACTGAATCATCAAAAAAGCAACAGAGTTCCAGAAAAACATCTATTTCTGCTTTATTGACTATGCCAAAGCCTTTGACTGTGGGGATCACAATAAACTGTGAAAAATCTGAAAGAGATGGGAATACCAGACTGCCTGACCTGCCTCTTGAGAAACCTATATGCAAGTCAGGAAGCAACAGTTAGAACCGGACATGGAACAACAGACTGGTTCCAAATAGGAAAAGGAGTACATCAAGGCTGTATATTGTCACCCTGCTTATTTAACTTCTATGCAGAGTACATCATGAGAAATGCTGGGCTTGATGAAGCACAAGCTGGAATCAAGATTGCCGGGAGATATGCAGATGACACCACCCTTATGGCAGAAAGTGAAGAGGAACTAAAAAGCTTCTTGATGAAAGTGCAAGAGGAGAGTGAAAAAGTTGGCTTAAAGCTCAACATTCAGAAAACAAAGATCATGGCATCTGGTCCCATCACTTCATGGCAAACAGATAAGGAAATAGTGGAAACAGTGTCAGACTTTTTTTGGGGGGGGACCTCCAAAATCACTGCAGATGGTGATTGCAGCCATGAAATTAAAAGACGCTTACTCCTTGGAAGGAAAGTTATGACCAACCTAGATAGCATATTAAAAAGCAGAGACATTACTTTGCCAACTAAGGTCCACCTATCAAGGCTATGGTTTTTCCTGTGGTCATGTATGGATGTGAGAATTAGACTGTGAAGAAAGCTGAGCGCCGAAGAATTGATGCTTTTGAACTGTGGTGTTGGAGAAGACTCTTGAGAGTCCCTTGGACTGCAAGGAGATCAGTCCTGGGTGTTCTTTGGAAGGAATGATGCTAAAGCTGAAACTCCAATATTTTGGCCACCTCATGCGAAGAGTTGACTCAATGGAAAAGACTCTGATGCTGGGAGGGATCGGAGGCAGGAGGAGAAGGGGACGACAGAGGATGAGATGGCTGGATGGCATCACTGACTCGATGGACGTGAGTCTCTGTGAACTCATGTTCACTCAATGTTGGGTAATGGACAGGGAGGTCTGGCGTGCTGCAATTCACAGGGTCGCAAAGAGTCAGACACGACTGAGTGACTGAACGGAACTGATACAATTCCATAAACTCTTGCCACCTAAGGTTAGGCAAAGACTTAAAAATGACAACAGAAAAGTAGGATTCATCAAAGAAAAACTGATAAATAAAACCACTTCAAAATTAAAACGTTCTGCTTTTCACTGTTAAAAGAAAGAAAAAACAGCTATAGACGGGGAAAAGATATTTGCAAGAGAGAATGTGCGCTCAGTCATGTCCAGCTCTTTGCAACCCCATGGACTATAGCCCAAGAGGCTCCTCTGTCCATGGAATTTTCCAGGCAAGAATACTGGAATGGGTTTCCATTTCCTATCCCAGAGGATCTTCCCAACCCAGGGACCGAACCCATGTCTCTTGTGTCTCCTGCACTGGCAGGCAGATTCTTTACCACTAGCACCACCTGGGAAGACCTGATATTTGCAAATCACATGTCGAATAAGGGTCTTGCATCCACAATATATTAAGAATTCCCAACACTCAATAAGAAAACAATCGATGTAATCAAAATACATGGGCAAAGCTTTATTTGAACAGACATCTCACTGAAGGCAATAGTACACTGATGGCAAACTGGCATATGAAGAAACGCTCAACATCTTAGTTATAGGGAGTTAAAGTGAAAGTCCCTCAGTTATGTCCGACTCTTTGTGACCTATGGACTATAGAGTCCATGGAATTCTCCAGGCCAGAGTCTGGAGCGGGTAGCCTTTCTCTTCTCCAGGAGATCCTCCCAACCCAGGGATCGAAACCAGGTCTCCCGTATTAGGCAGATTCTTACCAGCTGAGCCACAAGGGAAGTCCAAGATACTGGTGTGGGTAGCCTATCCCCTCTCCAGTGGATCTTCCCAACACAGGAATTGAACCAGGGTCTCCTGCACTGCAGGCAGATTCTTTACCAACTGAACTATCAGGGAAGTTATCAGGGAAAGGCAAATCAAAACCGCGGTAAGATACTATGACACAGCTTCTAGCATAACTAAAAAATAAAAACTGAACATACCAAGTCTCAGAGAAGATGTATTGAAACTGGACCTCTCATACACTGCTGGTGTGAATGCGTACAATCATTCTGGCAGTTTCTTAAAAAGTTAAATACACGTCCACCCTATGACCCGGTCATTTCAATCCCAGGTATCTGCCCCAAAGAAATGAAAGCATATGTCCACACAAAGACTGTACACAATGTTCATGGCAGCTTTCTTTGTAATAGCTCCAAACTGAAAACAACTCAAATGTTGCAAAGGACAAACTGGGCTACATCCATACAATGGAAAACTACTCAGCAACAAAAACGAACTACTGATGTATGCAACAAAATGAGTGAATGTCAACAAAATTATGCTGAGTAAAAAGAAGCCAGACAAAATGTACATATGATATGTATACGTATACATATATGTGGGCATATGCATATATGTATGTATTGAATTCTATTTACATAAAATTCTGGAAAATACACAGTCATCTATAGTGCCAGAAAGCAGATCAGTGATTACTGTGCTCAGCTGTGTCTGACTCTTTGTGACCCTATGGACTGCAGCCTGCCAGGCTCCTCTGTCCATGGGATTGCCCCAGCAAGATTACTGGAATGGGTTGCCATTTCCTCCTCCAGGGCATCTTCTGACCAGGGATCGAACCCATGTCTCCTACCTCTCCTGGATTGGGAGGTGGATCTTTTACCACTGAGCCACCAGGGAAGCCCCATCAGTGATTATCAAAAGGTAAAAGGGGAATACAAAAGGGCAGGAGCAAACTTTTAGTGGTGACAGGTTTGTTCACTATCTTTATTGCAGTGATAAATTTATGGGCGTATGCATATGTCAAACTGCACAGTGTAATAAGCATGGTCACTTTAGGTCATGGGGACTCCTGAAGAGTACACAGGAGCCCGTGGTCAGGGAAAGAAAACTGAAGTGCTTCTCGACACCTGGGACTGAAAAGGCAGGAAGAAAACCATCCAAGATGATGGCTCCAAAGAAGTCTCTAAACTAATGAAAGTAAGCAGCAATTTAGAATGCAACAAAGGACAACACATTAAATCAATCACAATTTCCACCCCTCTTACATCTAGTCCCCTAAAAAATGAGATGACCAGTGTCAGCTTCTCCACTCCACAACAGGTCCCTTGAGGTTCACACTGATTCCTGTACCTGCTGCTGCTGCTAAGTCACTTCCGTTGTGTCCAACTCTTTGCGACTCTATGGACTGTTCATGGGTTCTCTGGGCAAGAATACTGGAGTAGGTTGCCATTTCCTTCTACAGAGGATTCCTGTACCTAGCATTAAAACTGCAAACAAGCATATGGAAAGCCTCAAGTGACATAGAGTTCTGTGCCTAAAAGGATGGAAGCCTTTTAAAAATCTTGAATCTAAATAGTTCTTAGGCTTCCCTGGTGGTTCAGTAGTAAAGAATCACCTGCCAATACAGGAGATACAGGTTCAGTCCCTGGGCTGCGAAGATCCCCTGGAGAAGAGAATGGCTACCCACTCCAGTATTCTTGCCTGGGAAATCCCATGCACAGAGGAGCCTGGTGGGCTACAGTTCATAGGGTTGCAAAGAGTTGGAACTGACTTAGTGACTAAACAACAACAAACAGCTCTTACTTGAAAGAATAGTAGTTTATATTCCTGATTTCAGCATTTTCTCTCGTCTCTTCACTGTTTCCAGTGGCAAGTCTCTCCAGTAATGTCCAGCTCTTTGCAACCCCCTGGACTGTAGCTACCATGCTCCTCTCTCCATAGGATTTTTCAGGCAAGAATACTGGAGTGGGTTTCCTTTTCCTTCTCCAGGGGATCTTCCCTACCCAGGGATTGAAGATGGGTCTCCTGCATTGCAGGCAGATTCTTTACCAATTGAACCACCACAGAAGCCCTTTCTTATTCTCAGCTATTAAATGGGAAATATTGCTAACCCATACAGTTAGAGGGCAAATGAAGTTAAGATGCAAAATTACTGTTTGCTCTAAATCACTCTAAAAGCATCAGCGATCATGACTGCTTTGTTGCTGTTCAGTTGCTGAATCGCGTCCGACTCTTTGTGACCTCACAGGTTGCAGCACACCAGGTTTTCCTGTCCTTCACTATCTCCTGGAATTTGCTCCAATTCATGTCCACTGAGTTGGTGATGCTATCTAACCATCTCATCCTCTGCCGCTTTCTTCTCCTTTTGCCTTCGTTCTTTCCCAGCGTCAGGGTCTTTTCCAGTGAGTCAGCTCTTCACATCAAGTGGCCAAAGTATTGCTACTACCACTACTGAGTTAAGTGAAGTGAAGTCACTCAGTCGTGTCCGACTCTTTGTGACCCCATGGACTGTCGCCTACCAGGCTCCTCCCTCCATGGGATTCTCCAGGCAAGAGTACTGGAGTGGGTTGCTATTTCCTTCTCCAGGGGATCTTCTCGACCCAGGGATCGAACCCGGGTCTCCTGCATTCCAGGCAGACGCTTTAACCTCTGAGCCACCAGGGAAGATACTACTGAGTTAGAACTATGATACTGCAGTACAAAACCAGTTTGTGTCATTTTATTTCAACTGAATCTTCACTGAGTTTGATGATTCCGCCAGTGGCCTCCTGATCATCTGACATTACACTCTCTAAAATGACATTCCAACAGTGTCCCAGTCAGAGCTGAGTCCTAGTTCCAGCTCTGCACCTGTTTGAGGTCATTTTGGGAATAACAAACACAGTCTAAGGCAAGTTTATTATTTAAAAATACACACACATGCACATATATACACATATGTATGCACTAAATTTTTTCTAAGATCTCTTGAAGCTCCGCAGTTCTCAGACCATACTTTATTGGGAAAATTTAAAGCATCAAACACTGATTTCCCCCTTCTGTTTTTCAAAATGTCTCTATATCTAACCTCGATTCCTTCTTTCCTTTCCCTGAATACCCCAATTATCTGTATTCTCCACACTACATCTGCTTTCTTTTTCCTAGGGACAGCCCACCCTCGTCAGCATCTTCACTCCCACTTGACTTCTTTATATAAATACTTGTCTTTCCTTGTTTGAAAAAGGAAATTTTTACTCAGTCCTCCAGTCCTTTCTAGCTGCTCTTCTGTGCTCCTTTCACTGGCACTTTCTACAATTACTACCAATTTTTACCCCTCACATTCCTCAGCCTAAACCTCAGCTTCTATAAAGGTCTTTGGCTAAATCCCATGTTCTCCACCTCTTCCTCATTTCTAAATACTAATGACAATATCTTCTAAGCAATCCCTCCTCCTTTAGCTCCCAAGATCTCTCTATTTTGGTGTCTTCCTTACATCTCCACCCTACTGTAAACATGCCCCATCCTAATCAAAAGTCCCTTATCATTGTTCAGTCACTAAGTCCTGTCCAACTCTTTGCAACCTCCAGGGATGCCAGGCTTCCCTGTCCTTCACTATCTCCTGCTCAAAGCCATGTCCATTGAGTCGGTGATACCACCCAACCATCTTATACCCTGTTATCCCCTTCTCCTCCTGCCCTCAGTCTTTCCCAGCATCAGGGTCTTTTCCAATGAATCAGCTCATGACATCAGGTGGCTAAATTACTGAAGCTTTGGCATCAGTTCTCTAGACTTCAGTCCCATTCCCACCACCACCTGGAGCCACTTCCCTACTTTAGAGAATGCCGTACCTGCCCAACTCAACTCACCCATCTCCCACATCACCTGCAAAAACCCTGCAAAACTGCCCAATCATTTTGCTTTTTTCTTAAGTCTCTTAAGTTGTGGACCAAAATGTGTCTCCAGGGGGCTCTTTTATTAGTCTGACCCTCGTCTAGGGTCCCATTACACATCATCTAAAATACGCTTCCTGTCTCTCAACACCTACTCCTCCACTCTTCCTAGACTTAGGACATGCCCTCATTATTTCATACGTATAGCATTTGCAATACACGCCTATTTGGTTTCTCTGTGGCAGTTCTCTCCCCTTCTCAACACTTTCTCCAGACTGCTGCTAGAATGACAGGCTAATGCCTCTGCAAAAACTTCTCAGTGGCTTCCAGGAGTCCACAGAAGAAAACTTAACCTCCCTCGCAAGACCCTTAAACTCCCCAACCCCTCCTTGCAAACTATAGTTTATAGTCCAGGACTATCAAACTAAGCTCAGTTCACTGTGCCCAGAATGCTGATTCAAGAAACAGTTCCACATGCCCTTTGCCTAGAATGCCTTTCCCTAACACCTGTCTGCCTAGCAAGTCCCCAGGCATCTTTTAATTCCAAACTCAACCCTCATCTCCTCTTTCAAGCCTTTCCTGTTGTCTCCATATAGTGTCCAGCTATGCCCTCTTTGCTAAGAGCAAAGTAAAGAAGCCTTGTTCAGACATTTATTAAGTCTAATTATGTGTGTCTCCTGGGGGCGTTCCTTGAGGGAGTGGTCTTGCTATCTCTTAAGTGTTATTCCAGCATTCAGCAACAGGGAACATTTTCACTTGCTAATGCCCTGGAGCACAGAGCTTTCTCTCAGAATAAGTCTCCAGGTCCTGAAGGAAGAGAAGGTCATGTTAATAACACCACTGTAAAAAGACCACAAAATGGCATGGGAGTGTACAATAATAGCAGAATACAACACACTTCCTGTACTTCTTTCATTAATTTCGTTAAGGGTTTTAGCCTTTACTGTAACTTGACTAGAGAAGGCACTTAGAAGAGTTTAAAGGAACCAAATATTAACCAGCCTCTGATGCGCAGGCTGATTTTATAATGGCCCTTGACCTGGAATACAGGTGCATTCAAATATACACCCTGATAAGAAAGGAGGAAGAGAGGATAGAGTTCAATGACTCAGAGCTTGCCAAGTCAAAAGTTCCTTGCGATAAACTCTAAAAGGATGCAATATTTTAGACATGGTTTGAAAAATGCTCATCCTTGATGACTTAGAAATCTTAACAGAGCTGGTTACACATGGCACCATCTACTCTTAGAAAAGAGAATCCAGCTAGCTATGTATTAATGAAAACTAACCGAAACATAGAACATATATTGTGTGCATTGTGATCATACATATTCACACGTTTGTAAATTTATGGATAAATTAAGGTTGACAATAAAATGTAACAGTGCAGCACTTATAAATAAATATGCAGCATTAACCCACTCACAGTTAGCTAGAGACAACAGTTCTGATGGCTCCAATCAAACCAGAGAAGCAGTTTTCATTTTAAATGTAGTATTAGGGCATTAAGAAACTAATTACTTTAAAAGTTATTTTATGGATGGCTTCCTGAACATGTTTTTTCTTTTTAAAAGTTTGTTATTTTCTCCCAGTTAAGGAAGTGATCATGGGGAAGCTGGTATTTCCTTGGTTCTAAACTATACCAGTGCTAAAACAAAACAAACCCCAACCTAATTAATTCTATTTTTGATCTAGTTTCCAAGGCAATTTTCACAAAAACTATTCTCAGCCCACTGTTTTCAGCTTTGTAACATCAACCTTCAGTAGCCAGAAATTGTTACACTTTGTGTAATCCCTTGACACACAAGTTCTATCATAGATCACTTTATTCCACCTGCCTCTCAAGGGTCAAGGGGAAAAAAAGGATCTGTCTTCCCATTGATTTTAAAGTTTCTTTCACTTTGTGGGATGTGTTCCCACCTAAGTTTTATAACTTTGGTTACCTCAAGTTCATCAGCATCAAGTTTCTGGTGGAACCTTCCCCAAATTGGAACTGTGAGTCTCAGTTGTGTCCAACTCTTTGCCACCCTATGGTTGCATGTAGCCTCTATCCATGGAATTCTCCAGGAAGAATACTAGGGTGGGTGGCCATTCCCTTCTCCAGGGGATCTTCCCAACTCAGGGATTGAACCTGGGTCCCCTGCATTTGCAGGCAGATTCTTTACCACCTGAGCCATCAGGGAAACCCTTCTCAGCAACTGTACAAACAAGAAAAAAGGGAATCGGGAACGGTTTCTAGTTCCAAGAGGCCACTGACCCGACCTTGAGCAATCGACTTCACTTCTGTAATATAAACTGCCGTACCTGCTTCCAAAAAAGAATGCTTCCAGAATTAGCTTCCGTGCTTTGAGTTTCTAAGATAAAATGGAATTTAATAGAAGATTTTATAAAACAATCTTATTGTCCGGCCCAATTTCCTAAACGGTCAAGGATAAAAAAAATTGTACAACTGGACTCCCCTCCCCCCGCCCAAATTTCTACTTGCACCACCACCGTATTACCAAATAAGCTGAAGTCTGTCTCTCTCCAACCTTTTAAAAAGCATACTAGCATTATATCTACTTATTCTTCAAGGTGAAGTAAAGGCAATCTGTAGAGATGGAAATTTTAAAAGTCTTTATGAATTCACGTTATCAGGTCAGATGAAATCCACTGGTGGAAGTGCATTGTCTGCCGCGGACTCAAATGAAGCTGGAGGGTCACAATGTGGTCAAGTGTAGGAGACTCTCAAACCTCTGAAATCTATGATTCTGAGAAAGGACAGAAGAAACGAAAGTGCTGACGGGGGAGCGCGAGAAGCCAAGCGTCAGGGTCCGATGACAGGTTAGAAGGGAAGGTGCGTGTCTTAAGTTTAGTCCTAACTCTCCCGAGAAGAGGTGGGGCGCGGCTACTAGAGGCGCTGCGAACTCTTAGGGTGGGAGGGAACATCCCGGTTCTAGCGTCGGCCCCAGACCCCGGGGAGGAGGGACTGGAATTGCAGAAAGTAAACTGGAGTCGAGCTGAATCCTGCAGCCCTCCCGGGAGCGGCCGCGGCCACCCCGAGAGGCGCCCCGTCGCTGGGGTCCGGCTCCCACGGAATTTAGCCGGGCCGAGGGCGGCGCGGCCAGCAGCTTCACCTGACATTCCGCGGGGCCCCACCCTCGCTCCCTCCCTCCTGGTGTCCCGGCCCCAGCGGGACGCGGCCCGGGGCGCGGGGGCTGCGCCTCTCGGGCTCCACTTACTTTGTCACTGGTGCTCTCGGTTTCGTGGTCGCCGCCGGCCGCCTCTCCCTCGCGGGGCGGCGACGCCGCCTCTCCCCCGGGGCCGGCGCCGCCGCCTCCCCGGTGCCTGAGTTCCCACATCTCCGGCTCCAGCGCCCCCGAAACCCGAGCTTGCGCGCGAGGTCTCGAAGTCCGGCCGAGCCGCGGCCACTCACACGCCTCACCGCCGCCCCCGCACCCCACCTGGAGGCGCCGCCGCCGCCGCGCCGGGTCACCCCCAAAACGGCATCAACGAGCGAGCGCTCGCGGCCGCCTCCAGCGAGCGCGGCGCCGGGGGCCGGCTCGGGGAGCCTGGCCCGAGCGGAGAAGGCGGGGGCGCGGCGGGGGGCGGCCCAGCATCTTTTAATTTCATGGCTGCAGTCACCATTTGCAGTGATTTTGGAGCCCCCAAGGAAAAGTCTGACACTGTTTCCACTGTTTCCCCACCCATTTCCCATGAAGTGATGGGACCAGATGCCATGATCTTCATTTTCTGAATGTTGAGATTTAAGCCAGCTTTTTCACTCTCCTCTTTCACTTTCATCAAAAGGCTTTTTAGTTCCTCTTCACTTTCTGCCATAAGGATGGTATCATCTGTATATCTGAGGTTATTGATATTTCTCCCAGCAATCTTGATTCCAGCTTGTGCTTTTTCCAGCTGAGTGTTTCTCATGATGTACTCTGCACAGAAGTTAAATAAGCAGGATGACAATATACAGCCTTGACGTACTCCTTTCCTTATTTGGAACCAGCCTGTTGTTCCATGTCCAGTTCTAACTGTTCCTTCTTGACCTGCATATAGGTTTCTCAAGAGACAGGTCTGGTATTTCCATCCCTCTCATAATTTTCCACAGTTTATTGTGATCCACACAGCAAAGGCTTTGGCATAGTCAATAAAGCAGAAAGAGATGTTTTTCTGGAACTCTCTTGCTTTTTCGATGATCCATCAGATGTTGGCAATTTGATCTCTGGTTCCTCTGCCTTTTCTAAAACCAGCTTGAACATCTGGAAGTTCACAGTTCACGTATTGCTGAAGCCTGGCTTGGAGATTTTTGAGCATTACATTACTAGTGTGTGAGATGAGTGCAATTGTGCGGTAGTTTGAGCATTCTTTGGCATTGCCTTTCTTGGGAACTTAAGTCAAATGCCCCATGGGATCAAAATTTCTGTGGAGAAAAAACAAAAGATACAAAGCTTGGGAGAGAGACCAAAGGTCTACTTACATTTTGGGGAATCATCAACATATAAAAAGATGATTGAAGTCATTGGAGCAAGCAAGATTGCCCGGAAAGTCTGAACTGAGAAGAAAGACAAGGACAAAACCATTAGGAAGACCAACATTTTAGGACCAAGCAGAGAAGGAAGAACAACAAAGAGACAGAGATGGAGTGATCAGAGGGAAACAAAAAGAATCCAAGAAGAGTGCTGATACAACAGTAAGGGAAGAAGGATTCAGAAAGGATGTGGTCCCCAAATCAAATGTCACAGACAGGTCAAAGATAGTAAACAGTGAGGGGAGACCTTTGGTGAAATAAGTGCTTGGGGAAAAAAGAAAGATGAAGTCACTGACTTCTGCAGTTCCTGTCAGCCATGGTCTGGCTCTCTCTGTAGCATATTTTAAAAAATATTTCTGGGCCCATCCCCATGACATGCCTGAGGGATCTCATCATGCTGTTGCTATGATGAAATTATAGGTTATGAGAATTTCCTTAAAAGCCTTTTAAAGACATTGCCCTCAGATATCAAGCAGGATGGAGACACAGGAAATGGCAACAGTAAGTCTGAAAGGCTTTGACCCTAATGGAACACTCTCTTCAACAGAGTTCTCATAGCCATGCCAGCTTTATGCTTTCCTCTCAAAAACACAACCCTCATACCAGTTTCAGCTACCCCAANCGGGGTGACGTCATGGGTCCCGGCCCGAGGCTCCGCCCCGGCCTCCTGCGAGCGCGCAGGTGGTGCGGCTCCGAGGCGAGGTGCGGGCTGGAGCGCGCGGGAGGAGCCGGCAGGTGGAGGAGGGTCGAGCTGCTCGCTCGAAAGTGAGGGCTGAGAACTTGTGGACTCGCCCCGGAGCCACTGGGGGCCGGAAGAACTCCTCGAAGGCCGCCAGGTCAGTATTGACCGCGCTCGGCCCCTACCCTTTCTTGAGGCCCTCCGGCCGCGGCAGCTTGACACACCTCGGCGTTCAAACCTCAGGTTTCAGGTTTGAGGTTCAGGAGGTGTCCAGAAGCAGAAACCTGTCGGGCAGGATGAACCCGACGGCTTGGAGGCATTCTGCCCCCTGTCACCACCTGCAAAAATGGGAGCTGCGTCGGCCTCACTGGGCGTCCTGGGATGAATTGCTTCTCCAAGGAATTCGAGGATTGAAGTCTTTTCAAAAAGTCACTGCCTAGTGCCTGGAGAGAGAACCAGGACTCTGAGATGCCACCAGGTGCGGTTGCCAATCCCTGTCACCACCTGCAAAAATGGGAGCTGCGTCGGCCTCACTGGGCGTCCTGGGATGAATTGCTTCTCCAAGGAATTCGAGGATTGAAGTCTTTTCAAAAAGTCACTGCCTAGTGCCTGGAGAGAGAACCAGGACTCTGAGATGCCACCAGGTGCGGTTGCCAACTAGCTAATCTCTAAGCCGTCATGGACCTTGAGCTGCTAAAGTTGGAACAGGAAGGGCACAAGATCTGCCTTAATTCCCCTTCCAAATCCTGTTAGAAGGTGATTAGTTTTCTTGACACGTATGTACCACCTGGTCGTTACTGACAAGCTGACACGGGATGAGGGGTAGGGAGAGACAGGCCATCACACAAACAGGACAGCGTTTAGTAGAACACACTTATAGAAATAAACCAACAATATAAATCTCGCAAGGTCATTACTGACCCATTGAAAACAAGTAATGTGGTTCTGAAAACTGAATAACAAGCAGAAATAAAAAGTCAAAGTGGGAAATACTGAAAACCAGGGCACAGAAACTTTATTTTCCATCATCAAACAGATTTTTAAAGCTCTGAGTTCAGATAGGGTCGTCATATTTTCAAAGGGATAGAGAGGAAAATTAGTCTTCTGGGAAGAGCAAAAATGACAAAAGATATGAGAAAATAAGTCCTTTGAGTCACAGTCAAAGGACTGTGGTTATCCTTAAGGAATGGACGACTATAGGGTGACTAGTTTAATCCATTTTTCTTCATTTCTTTGGAGGACCAGAGATGAAGCACTGCCTGGTTCTCAGGAACATGAGGTTGAAGAGACTGATGAAGACAGTGATGGAGTCTCCCATCTGAGGTCTTGTTAAGAAGCCCGACTTCTAGCTCCACCAATGCCGCTAATTAGGTGTGGCCTTGGATGTCATTAAGCCTCAGAGTCCCCAACTATAAAGTGGATAGTTGGGAGGATGGCCTTTGTGGTCCTTTCCAGGTTACAAATGATTCTGCGACTAAAGCCTCTCTGTATCAGATGCCAGTCCTTCCTTGCTCCCGTGGCTCAAGAATAGGGGAGCTGCTATGGCACCCAAATGATTTCCTCCTTCTCCTAATCAACCCAAGAGTAATTAAAAATATTTATTTATTTGTGGCTGTGCTGGGTCTTCCTTGCTATGCACGGGATTTCTTTAGTTGCGGTGAGCAGAAGCTACTCTGTAGTTGTGGAGAACTGGCTTCTCATTGCAGTGGCTTCTTTTTGTTTCAGCTTGTGGGTTCTAGAGCACAAGCTTAGTAGTTGCGGCGCTCAGGTTTAGTTGCCCTGCAGCATGCGGAATCTTTTCAGACCAGGGATCAAACCTGTGTCCTCTGCATTGGCAGGTGCATTCTTAACCCTGGACCACCAGGGAAGTCCCTGCAAGAGCTCCTTTGACTTTGTTCTGCCTTTGCTGTGGGAGGGGGAAAAAAAATGATGAGAAAAGTAGTGAGAAAAGTGGCAGGAGGGAACAATAGCGGGCAGGAGCACGTGCCAGAAGAAATAGTAGTCCCAGACCAGGAAATGTGGGTCCAGGTATTTAGACTGCCAAAGAAAATGGCAACCCACTCCAGTGTTCTTGCCTGTAAAACCCCATGAACAGAGGAGACTGGTGGGCTACAGTCCATGGGGTCACAAAGAGCTGGGCATGACTGAACGATTGAGCACAGAATGGTTTACTACTTTATCTCACCCTTCCTTAAATTCTACTTCCTGTGTTTCAGCACAGGTGGTCATTTCTTTCTGTCTTCAGTATACTTATTGCTACTCATTGAGAGCTTACACTGAACTGAGACAGCAGGAACGACTTTCTGTTCATCCTCACAGCCCAATCCCTTGCAACAGTGCTGGCCCCCACCCTCATGCAGTCAACACTTTTGTGGAAGAAGTGAGTGAAGAAATGAATGAATAGCAGAGGTACAGCATAACCAGGGAAAGATATATAGTATTTGCATTTTTAAAATAAAAACTCTGTGTTAGCCTTAGAAAGGTATTCACGTCTTTGTTTTTCACTTGATATGAAAAAGATTGATTTTAAGATGTATTAAAAGGGGGTTATAGTAATGACTAGTACATTTTATTATTTTAGGTGTATTATACTATAGTCTGGAGAAGGCAATGGTGCTCCATTCCAGTACTCTTGCCTGATTTTCCATTGCCTTCTCTGGATTACAGCATAATACACCAACCACACTGGCCTTACAGAGCCCTATGGTGTCAGACTTCCTCAATGTCTTTTCCTTTTCATCTTTCATTTTCCTTCATTCAGGGAGCTAACCTTCTCAAGGTTTATTACACTTAATGTTCTGTGGTACAAATTCTGGCATGTAAATGCTTCTAAGGTCTTACCTGTTAGTTTTACAAGAGTTTAATCTGCTAAAGGCGTTATGTAAACTCTGAGCACATAGCCTAATCACAGGAAACACTCAGCCAATGTTTCTTGGTTGATTTATAGATTTTCTAGTATGTTGAAATGATTTATAACTCTGAGTGAGGCATTTGCTAGAGGGGGAAGAGAGAGTGCTAACTAGTTATATGATTTTTATTAGATTTTTTTTACCCTCTCCTTTGCCCAAAGATGAAGGGATCCCTTATCATCCTCTTCCCTGAGTACCCAGAATGTTCCCAGACTGGTAAACATTCCCCTCTTGTGTGGGAATTTGAGCTGTTTTCCACATCAGAGGCACAGAGGCGCCCAACTGGAATGTCCCCAGCTTGCCAGTGTAAGAAATCTTCCTCAGCCAAGGTTTCTGGTTGCTTGGACACCCACACTATAGCTTTTGTCGCTTGATCTGTCTTTCTCTGTTGCCCTCTGTCAATTCAGTCTGTAAATCAGAGGTAGAAATTTATTTTTAGCTTTTTAGTTTTCTATTGGAGTATAGCCAGTTAACAATGCTGCACCTGTTTCAGATGCACGGCAAAGCAACTCAGCGATACATATGGAGGTATCAATAATCTGTCAGTGAAGTGTTAGTTGATTAGCTGTGTCCATCTCTTTGCAACTCCATGGACTGTAGCCCACCAGGCTCCTCTGTCCCTGAGATTTCCCAGGCAAGAATACAGGAGTGGGTTGCCATTCCCTTCTCCAGGGAATCTTCCTAACCCAGGGATCGAACCCAGGTCTCTAGCATTGCAGGCAGATTCTTTACCATCTGAGCCACCAATGAAAGTGTAACTCACTCAGTCATGTCTGACTCCTTGTGGCCCCATGGACTGTACAGTCCTTGGAATTCTCCAGGCCAGAATACTGTAGTGGGTAGCCATTCCATTCTCCAGGGGATCTTCCCAACCCAAGGATCAAACCACATTGCAGGCAGATTCTTTCCCAGCTGAGCCATCAGGGAAGCCCAAGAATAGTGTAGTGGGAACACCCAGGGATCAAACGAGGGTCTCCTGCATTGTAACGGATTCTTTACCAGCTGAGCTAAGCAGGAAAGTCCGTCTGAGCCACCAGGGAAACTCCAAATACCCATCAGAGATAGAAATGTATGATTTCAGGCAACCAGAGAAACATTTTGTGGTAAATTATTGAAGGACAATTTATGTGTACATCCTTATTTTCAATGAAACTGCAAAGGAAAATAACAGTGTACCATCAATTACATCTGATTATCACAGGGGCAGGTACAGGTGTATAGAAAGAAGCAAATTTTATATACAGGCAACCCCAGTTTCGGGTCTTCCCTGACGGCTTAGCGCTAAAGGATCTGCCTGCAATGCAGGAGCCAAAGGAGACACGGGTTCGATCCCTGGATCAGGAGGATCCCCTTGAAGAGGTCATGGCAGGCCACTTCCAGTATCCTTGCCTGGAGAATCCCATGGACAGAGGAGTCTGGTGGGCTATAGTCATCAGTCAGGTAACTTAATTCCTCCATGCCTCAGTGTCCTCATCTATAAAATGAAGATAATAAGGGTGATAATATTTTCCTCCTAGCATTCTTATGAAGATTAAACTGGTTACCATACATAAAGACATAGAACGGTGCTTGGTCCTAATGAAGCACTCTACAGGTGTTACCTATTATTGCCATTTATATGATTAAAAGCTGTGTTTCTTGAGGAAAGCAATATTCGGCTTTTAAACTCACTAAAGCTGCAACACCCCAGAGGACTTTGAAGAAAAAGGGATATATTGACATTGCTTTGGTAAGGTGGGTACAAATTATGAAATGGGGTAGGGCAACTTTGCAAATAAGCACAAGGAAATCATCAGTCTATCAAATTAATTATTTCTTGTTAAGGTAAAACTAATGAAATTGGCATTTCCTATTATTAACTGGAATCAATTTACTACCATGTAATTTGCATATGTATTATGACTGAAGAATTCCTTCCATTTCTAGTTTCTCCACTGAATCGTAACTGAGCAAAGTATATTTTGGTGATTTAACTCCTTTGTAAAACAGGCAGTATATTCCTTCTATGATTTGTAAATTACATTCTAAAAGAGTGGGTGTATGTGTCCTTTTGATACTGCATGAGTCAACTAATTTTTAATTGTTGAACATGGCTGGATTTTGGTTTCCCAGGTGGTGCTAGTGGTAAAGAACATGCCTGCCAACGCAGAAGACATGAGAAAGGCTGGTTCAGTCCCTAGGTGGAGAAGATTTCCTGGAGAAGGAAATGGTAACCCACTCCAGTATTCTTCCCTGGAGAATCCCAAGGATAGAGGAGCCTGGTGGGCTATAGTCCATTGGGTTGCAAAGAGCTGGACACGACTGAAGAGAAGTAGCATGCATGGTTGGATTTATATCCTTTTTGGAAACAGTCATTTAGAGAAGTGGAAGACATTGGTAACTGTCCTTAGAAAAGCTAAATCACTGATTTGCTGCAAATTGTATCAATTCTCTCTGTTCAATTAATTGCTGAAATCCAGAAGTATCAGTCAAGGTTCTTAGATGCAAGTCTGGCTGACTTAGGAAGACAAAGAATTTATTGAGGGATAATGAGGAGGAGCTCACAGAACTCTTTGGAAAGCTGGAGGACCCAGAATAGAAAATTGGTGGGAACAAAGCTGATGCCAAGCAGCAGCTAGGACCCTAGTCAAAACCGAACCAACCACCTATGGCCAACATTGCTAGACCCGCTGGGGCAAACCATCATAGCCTGCACCGTCACTGTAGGGGCACTCGCCACTGGGTCCCATTGTACCATAGCTGACCCTTTCCACTTGTGTTTTACTTACAAACACTTGTTCAGTTAAACTTTACAATAGGAATCATTTCTTTGTGATATGCAATAATAGCCATAAGATCTCTTTGTGAAAAAGACTTACCGATCAGAGAAATAAAAGCTATGCAATTCCTGTTTGTTGTAAGCCATATCAAATACCATGTCTCCTTTAAGAAACTCTTGTAATTTATATTTTAACTGCTCTGAAATCATAGTGTCTTATAGTCAATAAGAATAATAAGCAATTAGAAAACGCTGTTTTATATTTTAATTGGCACTGTATTTTTCTTAGCAGTATATAAAATAATGGTGAATTTTTAAAATGATGGCTTAATTGAGTCAATGAAGTACAGCACTTTAAAGATTGACTCTTGTTGGTTAGGAAGATCACATATCTTGGATTTTTCCAGATCCTCCCAAATTGCATGTGTTTCTTTTTCAGTAAAGAGTATTTATCAA
The DNA here is from genome assembly GCA_006408695.1 of Aepyceros melampus. Lineage (NCBI taxonomy): Eukaryota > Metazoa > Chordata > Mammalia > Artiodactyla > Bovidae > Aepyceros > Aepyceros melampus. The sequence continues at coordinate 121,470 of SJXQ01000761.1, read as the reverse complement.
ACATATAACCATGTATAATAATGCTTTTAATCTTTTATTTTTATTTTATTTATTTTTGGCTGGGCTGTGTGGAATGTGGGATCTTAGTTCCCGGAGCAGGGATCAAACCCGTGCCACCTGCATTAGAAGCATGGATTCATAACCACTGGACCACCAGAGAAGTCCCCTGATAATGGTTTTCAACATACTAAAAAATCTTTTCCATGTCTTTATCTTCTCATAGCAAAAAAACTAAGAGACACATTTTGCTAGGCTTTATAAAGCCTAATTTTTGGCTTAGAAAATATCATCAGCAAGCATGTTTCAGAGATTATTTCATTCAGTTCAGTTCAGTCACTCAGTCATGTCTCTTTGCAACCCCATGGACTGCAGCATGCCAGGCTTCCCTGTTCATCACCAACTCCCGGAGCTTACTCAAATTCATGTCCACCTAGTCATGAGTCATGAGTCACGAGTCATGAGTCATGATGCCACTAGAGCATCTATTTTACTCCTGCATATTACAAAAGACTTCTAAAATTATATGTATTTTTAGTACCACCTACTCTCTGTGTACTGGTTCCAAATCAGGAAAGGAGTACATCAAGGTTGTATACTGTCACCCTGCTTATTTAACTGATATACAAAGTACATCATGCAAAATGCCAGGCTGGATGAAGCACAAGCTGGAATCAAGATTTCCAGGAGAAATATCAATCACCTCAGATATGCAGATGACACCACCCTTATGGCAGAAAGTAAAGAGGAACTGAAGAGCCTCTTGATGAAAGTGAAAGAGGAGAATGAAAAAATTGGCTGAAAGCTCAACATTCAGAAAACTAAGATCATGGCATTTGGTCTATTTCATTCAGTTCAGTTCAGTCACTCAGTCATGTCTCTTTGCAACCCCATGGACTGCAGCATGCCAGGCTTCCCTGTTCATCACCAACTCCCGGAGCTTACTCAAATTCATGTCCACCTAGTCATGAGTCATGAGTCACGAGTCATGAGTCATGATGCCACTAGAGCATCTATTTTACTCCTGCATATTACAAAAGACTTCTAAAATTATATGTATTTTTAGTACCACCTACTCTCTGTGTACTGGTTCCAAATCAGGAAAGGAGTACATCAAGGTTGTATACTGTCACCCTGCTTATTTAACTGATATACAAAGTACATCATGCAAAATGCCAGGCTGGATGAAGCACAAGCTGGAATCAAGATTGCCAGGAGAAATATCAATCACCTCAGATATGCAGATGACACCACCCTTATGGCAGAAAGTAAAGAGGAACTGAAGAGCCTCTTGATGAAAGTGAAAGAGGAGAATGAAAAAGTTGGCTGAAAGCTCAACATTCAGAAAACTAAGATCATGGCATTTGGTCTCATGACTTCATGGCAAATAGATGGGAAACAATGGAAACAGTGAGAGATTTTAGTTTTTTGGGCTCCAAAATCACTGCAGATGGTGATTGCAGCCATGAAATTAAAAGATGCTTGCTCCTTGGAAGAAAACCTATGACCAATCTAGACAACATATTAAAAAGCAGAGACATTACTTTGTCAACAAAGGTCCATCTAGTCAAGGCTATGGTTTTTCCAGTAGTCATGTGTGGATATGAGAGTTGGACTATAAAGAAAGCTGAGTGCCAAAGAACTGATGCTTTTGAACTGTGGTGTTGGAGAAAACTCTTGAGTCCCTTGGAATGCAAGGAGATCCAACCAGTCAATCCTAAAGGAAATCAGTCCTGAATATTCATTGGAAGGACTGAGTTGAAGCTGAAACTCTAATACTTTGGCCACCTTATGCAAAGAACTGCCTCATTTGAAAAGACCCTGATGCTGGGGAAGATTAAAAGTGGGAGGAGAAGGGGACAACAGAGGATGAGGTAGTTGGATGGCATCACCAACTCGATGGACATGAGTTTGAGTAAGCTCTGGGAGTTGGTGATGGACAGGGAAGCTTGGCGTGCTGCAGTCCATGGGGTCGCAAAGAGTTGGACAAGACTGAGCGACTGAACTCAGCTGAACTGTCTGTTGACCCTCTTTGCTCACAGTTTGACTTACAAAAAATATTTTTATCATGTGTTAAGAGATTTAATTGATTTTCTTCCCAAATTAAAGCCTAAATTATTATAGAAAGTAAATCAGTCTCATCCATCCTGTTAACAACAATAATTAATGCCTTGATCATTTAGTATCATTTTCTGTATTTAACTGGGATGGGTTGATGTATGGGAGTGGGAAGGGGCTGTGGCCTTCACTGTGCCCTCCAGGCAGTTAAGAACAGCCTAGAGTAGGAAATTGATTAGAGTATCTTTGGGTGCACCAGAAGAGGTTGTTAACCTAATATACTTAAGAAGGACCTGTGTTTCTGCTTTTCTCAATAAACCTGGCTTCAGCAACACACCACTCAGATTATTGTACTGCCTTGTTTAGGGAACAAATGCCAAAATGCCTTACTAATTGATTCTGCCAAGATGTTTCCAGTCTCTCTGAGGAGGAGTTAGTGGTGCAATAAAAACATTTTATGCAAGGACACTGAGATTTTTATAAGGAAAGACTTTCAATTACCTTACTTGCAAAGCAGCTTTAGACAGGCTGGTCGTTTGGCACACTTGTCAGGAGAATGAATGAATAGTATTACTCTGTGTAAATATGGATTAAATAAATTATTGAAAACTATGCAATCATTAACATAGATTAGCAAAGAGGTTTGTGGAGAAGGCAATGGCACCCCACTCCAGTACTCTTGCCTGGAAAATCCCATGGATGGAGGAGCCTGGTGGGCTGCAGTCCATGGGGTCGCTAAAAGTCAGACACGACTGAGCAACTTCCCTTTCACTTTTCACTTTCATGCACTGGAGAAGGAAATGGTAACCCACTCCAGTATTCTTGCCTGGAGAATCCCAGGGACGGGGGAGCCTGGTGGGCTGCCATCTATGGGGTTGCACAGAATCGGACACGACTGAAGCGACTTAGCAGCAGCAGCAAAGAGGTTTATACGTATTTCAAAACACCAAGAAAATTAATATACCAATGTCAGGAAAAACTAACATAGCTTCAGAAATGAGCAAGTCTCTGGCTGTTCTTGTAATAGGCATTAGGTGTTACCTAGCAGTCCTGCTGAGGATTATCTGATGCTAAAGAGGGATGCACCTCTGACTGTTGTCTTAGGTCCGGCCGCCATGGCAAAAGTACCACATAGACTGGGTGACCTATAGACAACAGAAATTTACTTCTTGCAGTTTTGGAGGCTGGAAGTCCAAGATAGGGTGCCAATGTGGTCAAGTACTTGTGAGCACCCTCTTTCATGTAGTAGACTGCTGACTTCTTGTATCCTCACACAGGAAAGAGCAGAGAGAAAAAACCAGCTCTAGCATGTCTCTTATAAGGTCACTAATCCAATTCATAAGGGCTCCACCCTCTTGACGACATCTCATTCTAATTACCTCCCAAAGGCCTCACTTCCTAATACCATCACACTGAGGGTAGAGGTTCAGCATATGAATTTGTGTGTTGAGGGGACACACAAACATTCAGTCTATAGCAACTGTCTTTGATCCAATTAAGCTATTTTAAAACTCTGTAGGGATGAAAGTTAATTCATGGAAAACTAATAACCATACCCATGGTTCTTGTTCATGGCAATCTAAGTGAATTTTGTTTGATAGAGAAGTCCAACTCTCTAACTGATGTCTGGTGGCTAGAAGCTTAGGGAAGTCAAGTGATGTGTGTTCCAGTCCAAACCCAAAGGCTTGAGAACCTGGGGAGCCAGTGGTGTAAACCCCCATCTGAGTAGGAAGGCCCAAGGACTAGGGGTGTGGAGGGCCAAGGGCAGGAGGAGATGGCTGTCCTAGCTCAAGCAAGAGAACAAACTCATCCTCCATTATTATTGTTTTTCCCTATTGGATGGTGCCTACCCACACAAATGAGAGCAATCTTCTTTACAGACTGAAATGCCAGTCTCTTCTGGAAACACCCTCATAGACACACTGAGAAATAATGTTTTACCAGCTGTCTTGGCATTCCTTAGCCCAATTAAGTTGCCACTTAAAATTAACCATCACATTGGTACAGCTAGGACCCAACCAAGGTTCTCACTCTTAATGGAAGAGTTTGTTAGGACTACTTCTGTTTTCTCCTGTGGTCCATCTTCAGCTACCTGCTACTCAGGTAGTCTCCTTAGCCTTCCCTTGCAGCATCTTTACCTCCCCATCATCACCGCCTTTATCCCTTCACCTCTGTTTCTTTTTATGCAGAACCATTTAGCTGTGTCTCAGCTGTCTCAGTGGTATTTCCTACTCCCACTGTTTAAAATATGAAAAGCCTTTATCCTGAAGATGACAAGCATAAGATCCTCCAATTATCAACCGATATTCATCCTCCTAGGAAAAGTGGTTAGAAGTGTGTGTATGAGGCAGGAGGGTAATGTTAAATAATAACTAATTTTGTTTTTCTATCAGTGGAAGCTTAGGGAAGTCAAGTGATGTGTATTCCAGTCCAAACCCAAAGGCTTGAGAACCTGGGGAGCCAGTGGTGTAAATCCCCATCTGAGTAGGAAGGCCCAAGGACTAAGGGTGTGGAGGGCCAAGGGCAGGAGGAGATGGCTGTCCTGGCTCAAGCAAGATAACAAACTCACTCACCCTCCATTATTATTGTTTTTCCCTATTGGATGGTGCCTACCCACACCAATGAGAGCAATCTTCTTTACAGACTGAAATGCCAGTCTCTTCTGGAAACACCCTCATAGACACACTGAGAAATAATGTTTTACCAGCTGTCTTGGCATTCCTTAGCCCAATTAAGTTGCCACTTAAAATTAACCATCACATTGGTACAGCTAGGACCCAACCAAGGTTCTCACTCTTAATGAAAGAGTTTGTTAGGACTACTTCTGTTTTCTCCTGTGGTCCATCTTCAGCTACCTGCTACTCAGGTAGTCTCCTTAGCCTTCCCTTGCAGCATCTTTACCTCCCCATCGTCACCGCCTTTATCCCTTCGCCTCTGTTTCTTTTTATGCAGAACCATTTAGCTGTGTCTCAGCTGTCTCAGTGGTATTTCCTACTCCCACTGTTTAAAATATGAAAAGCCTTTATCCTGAAGATGACAAGCATAAGATCCTCCAATTATCAACCGATATTCATCCTCCTAGGAAAAGTGGTTAGAAGTGTGTGTATGAGGCAGGAGGGTAATGTTAAATAATAACTAATTTTGTTTTTCTATCAGATATGTATTTGGAAAATAATTTGGGGATGTGGGTTCGATCCCTGGTCAGGGTACCATTTAGCTGTGTCTCAGCTGTCTCAGTGGTATTTCCTACTCCCACTGTTTAAAATATGAAAAGCCTTTATCCTGAAGATGACAAGCATAAGATCCTCCAATTATCAACCGATATTCATCCTCCTAGGAAAAGTGGTTAGAAGTGTGTGTATGAGGCAGGAGGGTAATGTTAAATAATAACTAATTTTGTTTTTCTATCAGATATGTATTTGGAAAATAATTTGGGGATGTGGGTTCGATCCCTGGTCAGGGAACAAAGATCCCACATTCCTTGGGACAACTAAGCCTGTGTGCTCTAGAGCCTATTTGCCACAACTAAGACACAACAGAGGCAAAATAAATTAAGTAATTTAAAAAAGAAATAAACCTGGTTTTTTTTTTTTCCCCAAAGATTTTTACTTCTCCTTTCCTGGTTTGTGGTAGGTTGCTCAGTGCTGTGGTGATCGACTGGATATGAAGGCTGATAGAAATGGATGTGTCAAGGATGACTACAAGATTTTAACAGTGTGGATGACAAAAGAATGGTTGTCTTTGCAAAAGCAGGGAGATTGGGGAAAGCAACTACTTCCTCCATAACCCTAATGGATATTAGTAGTAGGTGGGAAATGAGAATTTTATTTTGGACATGTACATTTTGAGACAATAGTAATACTCTGAAGTAAAACATTAAGGTAGTATAAGTTGCATATGAGTGTGGTATAAGTGAAAGATCGAAGATTGAAGGTAAAGACTTAGGAATTGCCCGCATGGAGTTGGAGGCTGGAGCAGAGAAACTGCAAAGATTCTCTCACAGAATATGTACAAACGGTGATTGGGGAAGGCAGGGCAAAGGGAAAGAATCCAGAAACATCTAGCAAAGAAAGGCAGAGAGGTAAGAAGAGAATCAGAATGTCACAGCATTCCAGAAGTCAAACAAGGAAAACATTCAACAAAACGGTATCGAACATTATGAGCTTTTAATAATGGCATGCATTATTTCAGTTGAAATTCTCACTAATCGTATGATTGACTTACTGTTATTAGACCTCTTCTCATTAATGAGGAAACTGACTTAGGAAGCTCACATAATTTGTCTGAAGTCATAGAGCTGGTGGTCAAATCAAGACCAGGAGGACCCTAAAAATCCAAGTTCTTACACACTACTGTACAGAATGCATTGAGAATCCAGAGTTTTTATGCAACTATTTAATCCTCATTGTGTACCAGGCTATTATGTGTCTTTTCTATACTTACTGAATTCTCCACACTCTTCAGCTCTACTGTCTCCTAATAAAATATAGAGAAGTGTCATGTAACTTATCAAAAACCTCATGGTTGGTAAGTAATGGAGTTAGGATTTGAAATCTGTCAGTCTATTCCCAAGTTTATATAAAAAAAGGTTAAGCAGGGTGAGGGAGCCATTATTCCATTTAAGTAGTTAAGGAAAATCAACTCCTTTATCACTTTGCAATATATTTCATGGGATGAAATTTTAAAACCACTGTCTTAGCCTGTATCACCAGTCTCCTTTGCATGGTATCCACCTTGCGGGCTCAGCCTCTCAGGAAATCCTAACATCTTACCCATTCCATGGGATGCTGCTGCTTTTTCTCCTTTTTGTTCTGTCATTGCAGGGAACTTGAAGTTCCTGAAGAGCCCAATAGTTGCAGTTGAGTCAGATTTTAGTTGCAATTATAAAACAGCTGACTGTTCTAATGTTGTAAAAACGTTCATTACATAGGTATTATTTACTTAAAAAAAAAACTCCATTTCTTTTCTTTCTGATCAAAACCAGGACAAATATTAAATAAAAATTTTCCACCACCTCTTAAGTTAGTGTTTCCTCTTCATTCCCATGAATGGATAGGGTAGAAGTGGTTCAAGTGAAATTTTATGTACTTATTACAAGCAGAAGGGGTGTGTGTGTGTGTGTGTGTGTGTGTGCATGTGCGCGCGCGTGCATGTGCTCAGTTGTGTCTGACCCTTTGCAGGCCCATGGACTATAGCCCACCAGGCTCCTCTGTCCATGGAATTTTCCAGGCAGGAATACTGGAGTGGATTGCCAGGTTCTACTCCAAGGAATCTTCCCAACCCAGGGATCAAAGCTATGTCTCTTATGTCTCCTGCAATGGCAGGCAGATTCTTTACTACTAGTGCCACAAAAGTAGGGTGACCAGATTTAACAAATGAACATACAGGATGCTCATTTGAATTTGAATTTCAGGTAAACAACAAATAAAAAAAATTTAGTGCAACATACTGAAAGGAAACATTCACTGCATATCTGAAACTGAAATTTAACTAGACATCCTGTATTTTATCTGGCAATTGTACCAGACTATGAATTCAGATCATCTTTTTTGGACTTGGAAATTCAAACTAATTCATCCCAGTAACTCATAGTATGAAATGAGAAATGATGCAAGATGCTGCATCTGAAGTCTGTTCCATTTGAACTCACCTGGGGATATTTATAAACCATACTTCCTGAGTACTCAGAGGCTGTGGGCAAGGACGCCCACATCCCTCAGGCAATGGCGCAAGGAGACGTGGCTAACACAGAATGAAGTTTTATTTGTGCTATAATTTGAATCTGAGTGACTTTCAGCTCTGTGGTTTCACAGCAAATTTGAGCATTCACTGGCTCAATCTATCTAATTGAAAATTAGAGTCAATTCTGCAATTTTCAAATTTCACCAGTAACTCATAGTATGAAATGAGAAATGATGCAAGATGCTGCATCTGAAGTCTGTTCCATTTGAACTCACCTGGGGATATTTATAAACCATACTTCCTGAGTACTCAGAGGCTGTGGGCAAGGACGCCCACATCCCTCAGGCAATGGCGCAAGGAGACGTGGCTAACACAGAATGAAGTTTTATTTGTGCTATAATTTGAATCTGAGTGACTTTCAGCTCTGTGGTTTCACAGCAAATTTGAGCATTCACTGGCTCAATCTATCTAATTGAAAATTAGAGTCAATTCTGCAATTTTCAAATTTCTTTAAATCAAGTGAAAACTATTTGTAGTTCTTCCAAAGCATCTCCTTTTTAGTCTTAAGCATCTGATTTAAGTCTTGAGGTGTCCTAAATTTTCTACTGCATTACCCACTTTCTCACTTCCTGTATACTATACTAACTTTGTGTGTGAGTGCTAAGTTGCTTCCATTGTGTCCAACTCTTTGTGAGCCTATGGACTATAGCCCACCAGGCTCCACCGTCCTACGATTCTTGAGGCAAGAATACTGGAGTGGGGGTTGCCATGCTCTCCTCCAGAGAATCTTCCTGACCCAGGGATTGACCCACGTCTCTTATATCTCCTGCATTGACAGGTGGGTTCTTTACCACTAGTGCCACCTGGGAAGCCTTTATTAACATCAAGTCATTTTTAATTATCTATAAAACAATATCCAATCAGAAAGAAATGTGATTACAGAGGATCAGCCAAGATGGCAGCATAGAAAGACCCTGAGTGAACCTCTTCTCATGGGCAAACAGAAATTGCGACTATTCACAGAACAATCATCAGTGAAAAAGACTGGAACCTGCCAGAAAAGACTTTTTACAACTAAAGATAAAAAGAAGGACCCACAACAAGATAAGTGGGATGAGTTGAGGTATAGTCAAGCCCCACACCTCTATGTGGGTGATCCACAAGCAGAAGAATAATTACAACTGCAGAGATTCTCTCCAAGGAGGGAGGGCCTAACCCCACATCAGGTTCCCCAGCCTGAGGGTCCTGTGCCAAGATGAGACCCAGAATGTTTGGCTTTGAAGGCCAGCAGGACTTGCTTTTGGGAGACCCAGAGGGCTGTGGGACATAGAAACACCATTCTATTTTGGAGGAAAGTTTTTTTTTTTTATAATTTATTTTTAATTGGAAGATAATTGCTTTACAGTATTGAATTGGTTTCTGCCATGTATCAGCATGAATCAGCCATAGGTATACATATGACCCCTCTGCCTTGTAGCTTCCTCCCGTCTCCCACCACCTCCCACGCTCCTAGGTTGGCATAGAGCATGGGGTTTGACCTCCCTGCATCATACAGCGATATATTTCACATATGGTAGTGTATATGTTTCCGTGCTAGTCTCTCCATCACCCCACCCTCTCCTACCCCCGCTGTGTCCACAGTCTGCTCTCTCTATCTGCATCTCCATTGATGGCCTGCAAATTGGTTCATCAGTACCATCCTTCTGGATTCCATTTGTTGCTGTTGTTCAGTTGCTAGGTTGTGTCTTGACTCTTTGCGACCCCATGGACTGCAGCACACCAGGCTTCCTTGTCCTTCACTGTCTCCCACAGTTTGCTCAAACCCATGTCCATTGAGTTGGAGATGCCTTCCAATCATTTCATCCTCAATTGCCCCCTTCTCCTCCTGCCTTCAGTCTTTACCAGTAGCAAGGTCTTTTCCCATGGAGTCAGCTCTTCACATCAGGTGGCCAAAGTATTGGATTCCATATATGTGCATTAATATATAATATTTGAGAAACATCTCTCTTTAAAGGGCACAAAATCTCATATGCTCTGGGGCCCAGGGCAGAAGTAGTAATTTGAAAAGAACCTGGGTCAGACTTACCAGATAATTTTGACGAGTCACCAAGAGAAGCAACTGGAGCTCACTCTGGGGACACAGACACTGGAAGAAGCCATTTTTGAGAGTTTGTTCTCCCATGGACACTGGGGTTGGTCAACACTATTCTGGAATCCTTCCTTTAGCTTACTGATCTTGGGACCCAGCCCAACTCCACACCCAGTACTGGAATAGCTCAGACCAAGCAACCAATAAGCAACTCACAGCCCTCCAGAAGAGAGAGTGCCTTAAAATTCCCTGAGCCCACAGCTTCCCACGGACACAGCCATGCTAACCAGAGGGTCCAGGACCTGACCCACACACTGGTATGCAGGCACTAGCCTCGGGACCCCTAGGGCCCTGCAGCCAGAGACCCTGCAACTCAGCTCCACCCACAAGTGGGCAGGCATCAGCCCCCAGATACCAAGTGCCAACTACCATAAAGCCTGTTCTCACCTCCAGGACAGCCTAATCCAGCAGCAGGCAGACACCAGCACCAAGACAACAGTCCCACAGCCTACAGACCCAGCCCATCAATCAGCAGGCCAACATTACCGAATGATATAATCAAGGGATCAATGCAAGAAAAAGATATAACAATTATAAATACAAATGCATCCAACATAGAATCACCTAAATGCATAAGCAAATACTAACAGACATAAAGGAGAAATTGACAATAACACAATAATAGTAAGGGACCTTAATACCCTACTACATCGATGAATGGATCATCCAGACAGAAAGTCAGTAAGGAAGCAATGGCCTGAAATGACACAGGCCAAATGGATTAATAGATATATATAGAACATTCCATGCAAAAGCACAGAATATACATATTTTTTCAAATGTACATGGATCATTCTCCAGGACAGATTACATGCTACTCATGCTAAGCCACAAAACAAACCTCAGTAAATTTAAGAAAACTGAAATCATATCAAGTATTTCTTCCAACCACAACGCTATGAGACTAGAAATCAATTACAAGAAAAAATGCAGAAAATACAAGCACATGATAGCTAAACAATGTGCCACGAAACAACTGACGGATCACTGAAGAAATCAAAAAGGAAGTAAATGAATACCTGGAGACAAATGAAAATGAAAACAGAATGATCCAGAAGCTTTGTGGCACAGAAAAAGCAAAAGTTTAGAGTAATACAAACTGACCTCAGGAAACAAGAAAAATCTCAAATTAATAGCCTAACCTTATACCTAAAGGAACTAGAAAAAGAAGAACAAACAAAGCAGAAAATACAAGCACATGATAGCTAAACAATGTGCCACGAAACAACTGACGGATCACTGAAGAAATCAAAAAGGAAGTAAATGAATACCTGGAGACAAATGAAAACAGAATGATCCAGAAGCTTTGTGGCACAGAAAAAGCAATTCTAAGAGGAAAGTTTAGAGTAATACAAACTGACCTCAGGAAACAAGAAAAATCTCAAATTAATAGCCTAAACTTATACCTAAAGGAACTAGAAAAAGAAGAACAAACAAAATGCAAAGTTAGTAAAAGGAAAGAAATCATAAAGATCAGAGCAGAAACAAATGAAATAGAGACTAAAAATCAACAGTAAAATCAATGAAACTAAGAGCTGATTCTTTGAAAAGATAAATAAGATTGATAAACTTTTAGCCAGACTCATCAAGGAAAAAAAAAANCTTATACCTAAAGGAACTAGAAAAAGAAGAACAAACAAAATGCAAAGTTAGTAAAAGGAAAGAAATCATAAAGATCACAGCAGAAACAAATGAAATAGAGACTAAAAATCAACAGTAAAATCAATGAAACTAAGAGCTGATTCTTTGAAAAGATAAATAAGATTGATAAACTTTTAGCCAGACTCATCAAGGAAAAAAAAAAAGAGACTCAATAAAATTAGAAATGAAAAAGAAGTTACAATACCACAGAAATACTAAGGATCGTAAGAGACTACTATGAACTACAATATGCCAATAAAATGGACAACCTAGAAATGAACAAATTCCTAGACATGCACAATATCCCAAGATTGTGCCCAATTACCAGAAGTGAAATTGAATCAGTAATTGAAGAAATTTCTAACAAACCAAAGGCCAGAACCAGATGGTGTCACAGGTGATTTCCACCAAACAATTAGTGAAGAGTTAACACTTAACCTTCTCAAAGTGTTCTAAAAAAATTGCAGAGGAAGGAACATTTCCAAACTCATTCCCCAAGACCAGCATCACCCTGGTACCAAAATCAGACATAGATATCACACGAGAAAGAAAATTATAGGCCAATATCATATTTGCACCTATGAACAAAGTTTGCTGACTTAACGTTCTGTTTGTTGACTCAATAGTGTCAACAAACTGAATCCCACAGAATGTTAAAAGATCATACACCATGATCAAGTGGGATTTATCCCAGGGCTGCAAGGATGGTTGAATAGCCACAAATAAAGGCTGTAACACAAATGATAATGCCACACATTAACAAATTAAAGAATAACAGTCATATGATCATCTCAATAGACGCAGTTTTTGACAACTCTCAACATCCATTTATGATAAAAATTATCCACGGAATGAGTTGTCAATAGTTCTAGACTTGCCCTGGCAAGTCAGTGTCAGAGTGTAGTAGGCAGTGGTGGAGGCAATGGAAAGAGGGAACTGGGAGATGGCGAGGTGGGAAGGAGAGGGGACCTGCCAATTAAGCCATTTTGGGGAACTGGCTATGGCAAGGCCATGTTATCCATTGGGTTGGAGCCTGGGCTTCCCAGGCTGGCTGTCCTAGTTTGTAATTCTGGCTCTTTCCCTTTAAACCCGACCTGTGAATAGCTATAAGCCAACTAACTATTTGATCTCTCCATAAGCCTGTTTCCTCATCTGTAAAACTGAACAAGTAATGCTATACACACACAAGGTTGGTGCAAAATTTATAAAATAATAAATACTTTATATTTTCATTAGTTTTTATGACTTGTTATTCTAATTAGCAATTGCATTCAGGCATTCCAGCTACTGAAAACCACTGGCTCAGCTAGGCAAGGAAAGAAGAGGTTTCTTGTGTGTGTTTTGTTTGTTTTGGTCTTGCTGCAGGACTTGTAGGATCTTAGTACCCCGACCAGGAATTGAACTCAGGGCCATGTCAGCAAAAGCACCGAATCCTAACCGCTGGAACACCAAATTTTATTTTATATTTTATATATTTTGTATTTTATATATTTATATCAAAAAGTGTTATTTTTAATTATAGCTAGTTCTTGCCTGGAGAATCCCAGGGACGGGGGAGCCTGGTGGGCTGCCATCTCTGGGGTTGCACAGAGTCGGACACGACTGAAGCGACTTAGCAGCAGCAGCAGTAGAACATTGGAGAAGGCAATGGCAACCCACTCCAGTACTCTTGCCTGGAAAATCCCATGGACAGAGGAGCCTGGTAGGCTGCGGTCCATGGGGTCGTTAAGAGATGGACGCGACTGAGTGACTTCACTTTCCCTTTTCACTTTCATGTGTTGGAGAAGGAAATGACAACCCACTCCAGTGCTCTTGCCTGGAGAATCCCAGGGAGCGGGGAGCTGGTGGGCTGCCGTCTATGGGGTCGCACAGAGTCGGACACGACTGAAGCGACTTAGCAGCAGCAGCAGCAGCAGCAGTAGAACATTACCACTTAAACATGTTTTTCCTGTTTTCATAGACTGCTTACCATGCTGAAAATTATTTGCTGCTCTGAAATAGCCTTAACCACAAATAGGGTCTCTTTTCAGTAGGAAGTTAAAAGCGGGTAATGACAGCCTAACTTCTCCAAGCTTATTGCAATATGTTAATCAGGAAAAGATTTCTTTGTTTTCTTCCACTTGAGCCCTGCAGTTCAAAGGAAAACATTGAACCCAGAGTATCAGCTTTCTGTGCAAAGGAGAAACAAAAATAAGAATTGCAGGGCTGTGAAGTTCTAGCTTTCACTATCCTACTGGCTTCTTCAGACACACCCAGGAATGATCTTAAAGATAATTATCTAAAGCAAGACTCAAAGCCCAGAAATCAGCATGCCTCCAGAGCAACTAACAGCCTAAGAGTTATTGATTTCATGTTGTTAGAATAATTACTTTTATTTATTTATTTTTTTCTGGCCAAAACCAAAGTGAATTATATGAGGGTTGGGTTGGTTTGTTTATTAACTCTTACCCTTTAAAACGGAGAAGGAAATGCAGCAGCACCCTTTAAAATGGCTGTATTTTTTTCCCGGTTTTGAATTTCTCTGAAATCTTGCTTTAAACTTTAAATTGTTACTGATCTTTCGGCATATTCTCTTTGGATGTATGTGTATAAACACACATACATGAGCACAGTCGGCCCTCCTTATCTGCAGGTTTTGTATGCACAGATTCCATCAACCATGTATTGAAAATTTTTAAAAATATTAAATATTTTAAAAATCCAGAAGGTTCCAAAAAACAAAACTTGAATTTGCTGCATGCCTGGCAACTATTTATATAGCATTTACCTTGTATTACATATTATAAGTAATCTAGAGATGGTTGAGAAAGTATATGGAAAGATATGCAGAGGTAATATCCAAATACTGTAGACTTTGGTATCCACAGAGGGTCTTGGAATCCATCCTCCAAAAATACTGAGGAACAGCTACACACACACACATACTCACACACAAACACACATACACAGGTATCTCTGTACACAGCAGTTTAGTCTTTTTTTTCCTTCACTTAATAGTATAAAGCATTTCCCAAGCATAACTTTTAAGGCCTGGATTACCCGGAAGTTTCTGTTTCTACCTCTTTGTGGAGCAGACTCTCCAACAGCTGGCTTGAGGTGGCAATGCCACACCTGGACTAGGCTCTGGGAGTCTGGGGGTACCTACTCCTTGCTGGTTTCCCAGCATGTCTACTACACTGCCATCCTAAGGGGCATTTAGCCTCATACAACCTCAGGCCTGGATGGCTTAGCTATTTAATCCGTATCTTCCAAGTCGCCCATGCCTACCCACTCCACTGTTTCGGATGTCCATTTCTACAGCCAGACCTTTTTGAGGGATGAGGGAAATCGAGAAAGGGGATGACAGCCAAGTTTCTGGTTTTATAATGTGAAGGTTCTTCAGCTCAATGTTGAATTGCCAGTGATCCTACTCTGCTTTGATGTAAGATAGATAACCAGTCCATTGCCTCTTCCAGCTGTCCTCTGAATCCCTCCGACACCATGTGATGAACGCCAAAGCAGGGTTTAGGGTTTCCCATCCACTGGTAAGCGAGGGGGGAATATCACTATGTGGGTACCTTAGCTACCTTCCCTGAGGCTTTTCCCTGGGGGCTCAGCAGTAAAGAATCTGCCTGAAATGCAGGAAACCTAGGTTCAATCCCTGGTTTGAACCCCTGAGGAAGGGAATGGCCACCCACTGCAGTATTCTTGCCTGGAAAATTCCATGGACAGAGGAGCCTGATGGGCTACAGTCCATGGTGTCACAAAGAGTCAGACATGACTGAGTGACTGACAAGCACATGACGTGGGTACCACTTACTGAGAGTCTGAAATTGGCGAGACACTACACTCAAAGCTCTACCTGCATTCTCTATGAAAAAAAAAAGTATATAAGTAAATATTTAATTTTGAAATTTTTGACTGTGCCACACAGCATGTAGGGTCTTAGTTACCTGGCCAGAGATGGATCCTGCACCCTCTGCAGGGGAAAAGTGGTCTTTTCTGGACCACCAGGAAAGTCCTCCTACATTCTTTTTTACTTCTTACAGTGACAGCACTAGATATTTCCATTATTTTACATGTTTCTAAGCTAAGCTTCTGAAGAAGTAAGTGGAAACCCACTCCACTATTCTTGCCTGGAGAATCCCATGGACAGAGGAGCCTGGCGGGCTACAGTCCATGGGGTCACAAGAGTCGGACACAACTTAGCAACTACACCACCACCACCACCACCACCAAGCTAAGCTTCAGAGAAGATAAGGATAGAAATTTGTCAAAGACTAAATGCGCGTTCATCACCAAAACTAGGGTTTGCACATAGGTCTACTCTGTATTAAGATTTCTTTCTTTCCATAGTGATGATCTGACTCCCAACATATGGCAGTATTTCAGCATCCTATCAAGTTAATATATTTCACTGAATGCAGGGCCCATCTCATAGTGTTTATTTTTGAATACTGCACATGTTTATGCATCTTTCCTCTTTTGTTGTTTAACAATATACCTTGGAACTCTTTGTATATGCGGATACATCAGTGAATTTCCTAATTTTAATGTTGAATAGATTCCGGTTTTCATTGTATAACAGTTTTTATGATTCTTAGTTGTGCACAACAGAATTTCCTCTGGATGATTTCAACACAAGAGCACAGTTTAAGAAATCTCTGGGACAATCAGAAAGCCATTATCTGAGGCTCTGCAACTGGCAATATGACCCCTGAAAAGCTGCTAGGAATTCCTGTGCATTGTAGGCCTTGAAGACTGGTGGTTGTCATCATTGTCTGATCATCTAGAGGCCCCTGAAGGCCAATATTTTTTTTCTCTTGATTTGGTCAGCTTCCCTAGAGAGCAATTCTTCAATTTTCTGTCTCTGGATTTATTGCTCATGCTCAGGAAGCCATATGGAGGTTGCGGTGGAGGGGAGTGAATTTGGAAGTCTCACTTTTGAGGAACTGATTGCTAGAGTTGCCTCAGTTCAGTCCTTCACCACCAGTTTCAGCTCCATGTAATGTTGTTACTGAATCCAAGCTCATACTGCTCACTGCATGACAGCTCAATAAATTAAGGGACAAGGAATTCCTTGTTGGAGCAAGGAATAGCAACTTTGTTTAGAGAGTGAGTGGACTGAGAAGATGGTTCACTAGGTGTCCCAAAGAACTGTCTTATGTTAGAATTTACAGTTGTTTTATACGAAAAAGAAAGGGGAATGTGAAAATCCTCTGTTCTTGCCCAGGTAGGTCTAGTCACTATGTTTCTGAAAATCTCTGATCTCTGTCCTGAAACTTTTTAGCTCTATATGAGTAGAAAGTGTTGTACTCTTAAAGGTCAAGCCTGGGAGGCAGAGACTTGAGAAAAGGCTTTTATGTACTTCTCAGGCTACAGGCAATGTTCTGTTACACAGCTACACAGCAAGTTGACTAAGCACAGACAACAGAATACAAAGGTCAGAGCTAAGGAGCAGATTCAATATGGATTTAGGTTTGTTCTTCTCTCTCACAGTGTTTCTAGCAACATGGTCTCCATGATTCAAAGAGAATCAACTTGTCTTCTGCCAGAGTGAGGAAGGACCCTGGCTACACAGAGTGTCATGGGGATCTTGAACTCCTTATAATTAGTGTATTTGCTTCTCATAATAGCTTCCCTCATAGCTCAGTTCGTAAAGAATCTGCCTGCAATGCAGCGGACCCCGGTTTGATTCCTGGGTTGGGAAGATCCCCTGGAGAAGGGATAGGCTACCCACTCTCATACTCTTGGGATTTCCTTGTGGCTCAGCTGGTAAAAAAAAAAATCTGTCTGCAATGCAGGAGACCTGGGTTCAAACCATTATAATTATTTGCTTCACAAATTAAATCTCAGTCAATCCTCCAGTTGTTAGCCCTGCTCCTAACATCCACCTGCAGAGAGGCCTGGTGTTCCCACAACTTCCCAGTGGCAGCAGGAGGAGGAGGTGTATTGTAATTGTAATGGGAAATAGTTTACTTTTTATTGGCTTTTCTCCTGGTAACAATTTGACTTCAGCTTTCTGCATCAGTGATTATTCATCTGTCTACTTTCTAGTTTCTAAAATGTTGACATTTTATCCGTTCTTTTCTCCCCTTTCTTTTCGTTTATAAACATATGTATTTGTTTATATCTGCACTGGGTCTTCGTTGCTGCGCTTGGGTTTTCTCTAGTTGGAGTGAGTGGGGGGCTGCTTTCTAGATGTGGTACATGGGCTTCTAATTGCGGTGGCTTCTCCTGTTGCAGAGATGGGCTCTACAGTGCAGGCTCAGTAATTGTGACTTGCGAGCTTAGTTGCCCCACAGCATGTGGAAACTTCCTGGACCAGGCATTGAACTCCTGTCCTCCACATTAGCAAGCAGATTCTTAACCACTGAACCACCAGGGAAGTCCTCTTCTTTTTTTCAGTCTCCATTTTTCTTTATTGCTTTGGCTTTATATCTTTGAAATTTCC
The DNA here is from genome assembly GCA_006408695.1 of Aepyceros melampus. NCBI lineage: Eukaryota > Metazoa > Chordata > Mammalia > Artiodactyla > Bovidae > Aepyceros > Aepyceros melampus. The sequence continues at coordinate 103,510 of SJXQ01000761.1, read as the reverse complement.
TTACCCCAGTTTTAGTGAGTCTTGGTAGGTAGTGCTGATAAACATGGTATTAAATACACTTTAAGGGCTTCCAGGTGGTGCTAGTGGTAAAGAATCCTCCTGTCAGTGCAAGAGAGGCAGGTTTGATCCCTGGGTCCCCTGGAGTAGGGAATGGAACCCACTCCAGTATTCTTGCCTGGGAAATTTCATGGACGGAGGAGCCTGGCAGGCTACAGTCCATGGGGTTACAAAGAGTCAGACATGACTGAACATCTAAGCACACACCCATGTTTAAATGGAGATCATTATTGCAATATAATGTAAATAATATTTATCAAAAAGAGGCTCTCCAGCCCTGCCCTGATTTATCAAGTGGGTTCCTAAGCATATTACATGAAGCTACTTAGCTAGTCTCCAAGGAAGCTAAGGTCACTGACCTTGGCATTTGAAACTTTTGGTCAAACTGTGCTTCGTGACAGCTTACTTAAGTGGTAAATAAGAACTCTGCCCATAAAGAGATGTCCTGGTGCCAAAGGAAATATGATAATAAAAGCCTGGGCTTTACTTACTTCTTAAAACATTTTTAAGGGTCATAAGAAAATGTAGGCACTATTTTATAGTGTTTTGTTTTTCTCTTTCAGAGTTCTTGTAAATTATTCCCTTGTCATTACAGTGGTCATAACATTTCCTAATTTTTACAGATAGATTTTTGTCTTAAGAGTTATAGAAAAAATTACATTTGGAGGTTGGGAAAGGTGGAGATACTGTGGATTTAGGGAAAAACTACCCAAAAAATTTTAGACATAGAAGAAATAAATCTAAAGTACTGGTACAAAAACAGACAAGTAGATAATGAGGCAGAATACAGAGTCCAGAAATAAACCCACGTGTGAATGGTCCATTAATCTATGACAAAGACGGCAAGGATATACAATGGAGAAGAGTTTCTTTAAGAATTAGGGCTGGGAAAGCTGGACAACGACATGTGAAGGAATGAAATTAGAACATTCCCTCACACCATGTACAAAAATAAACTCAAAACAGTTTAAATACCTAAATGTAAGACCTGAAACCATAAAACTCCTAGAAGAGAACATAGGCAGAACACTCTTTCACACACACACACACACACACACGCACACAGATCTGTCTCCTAAGGCAAAAGAAATACAGAAAACAAAAATAAACAAATGCGACTAATTAAACTTAAAAGTTTTTGCTTTTGATGTTTCAACAAAGGTTTTGGCAAAACAAAAAAGCCTACTGAATGAAAATATTTACAAATAATTAATAAGAGGTCAATATCCAAAATCTATAAACAGATCATAGAACTATATATATATATAAACCCAAACAACTCAGTCAAAAAATGGGCAGAAGACTTGTATAGACATTTTTCTAAAGGAGACATATGGAGGGCTAACAGGCACAAGATGTTCAGCATTGCTAATTATTAGAGAAATGATCAGATGGTAAAGAAGTCTCCTGCAATGAGGGAGACCTGGGTTCAATCCCTGGGTTGGGAAGATCCCCTTGGGGAGGGCATGGCTACCCACTCCAGTATTCTTGCCTGGAGAATTCCCATGGACAGTGGAAGCTGGCGGGCTGCAGTCCATGGGGTTGCAGAGTCAGACACGACTAAGCAACTAAGCACACACAGAGAAACACAAACCAAAGCATTGAGATATCATTTCAAACCTGTCAGAATGGCTACTGTCAAAATGCCTACAAATAACAGAAGTTAGTGAGCATGTGGGGAAAAGGAATTCCTTGTATACTGCTGGTGGGAATGTTAATTGGGGCAGCCACTGAGGAAAACAGTATGGAAGTTTCTCAAAAAACTAAAAGTGGAACTACCATATGATTCAGTGATTTCACTCCTTGGTAAATATTGGAAGAAAACAAAAACACTAATTTGAAAAGATACACGCACGCCAATGTTCATAGCAGCACTATTTGCAATAGCCAAGACATAGAAGCAACCCAAGTGCTCATCAGCAAATGAATGGATAAAGAAGATGTGGTATACAGTTTTACAAAGGAATAGTGCTCAGTCATAAAAAAGAATAAAATTCTGCCATTTGCAGCAATGTGGATGGGACTAGAGAATATTACGCTAGTAAAATAAGACAGAAAGAGAAAGACAAATACTGTGTGATATCACTTATATATAGAATCTAAAAAATAATGCAAATTAATGTATATGCAAAAACAGAAGAGACTCAAAGATATAGAAAAAACTTGTGGTTACCAAAGGGGAAATGGAAGAAGGGAGAGACAAATTTGGAGTATGGGATTAACACATACAAACTACTATCTAACATATGTAAGTAACAAGAATATACTGTATGGCACAAGGAATTATAACCACTGTTTTATAAAAAGTATAATCTATAGAAATACTGAGTCATTATGCCATACACCTAAAAATAATACAAAACTGTAAATCAACTATACGGTTCAATTTTTAAAAGGGCAAAACACATGAAAACAATTCATATTGAACTAGTACACATGATTAGCTTACATGACTGAATATGAAGTTATTTTGAAATTTCCATTTTTAGCTGTTACTGCATAATGAGGAAAATGGTGAGGACTTTTGAAATCTTATGTTACAGTGCATCTCTGCTACACTTGATTCAGCCTTTCTCACTTGGCTTGATGAGATGGTTTGATGTCTGGGATTTGTTTCCAAACAACCCAGTGGAGCAGGTGGAGAGAAATGAATGGGTGTACAAAAACGATTGACTACATGTTAATAATTACTGAAGCTGGTTTGATGGGTTCATTCTATTCTTTCTACTTTTGTTATTTTTGAAAAAAACTTGTAATAAAACCTTAAGAGGAGAGAAATCACATAACAATAGACCTTATTTTTTAGAGCAGTTTTGAAGCACAATAAAACTGAGCAGAAAATAGTTTTCATATATGCCTTGTTCCTTCCCCCCAACCACCCTCACAGTCAACCTCCCACATCAGAGTGGTTACAATCCGTGAGCACATTTCGACATATCATTGTCATCCAAAGTTCATAACTTAGATTAGGGTTCATTCTTGGTCTACATTTTATGAGTTTGAACAAATGTATAATGCTACATATCTACCATTAAAATACAATACAGAATAATTTCACTGTTCTAAAAATCTTCTGTGCTCTGACAACTCATGTCTCTCCCCTAACTCCTGGCAATCATCTTTACCTTCTTTGCAGTTTTGCCTTTTCCAGAACATCATATAGTGTCTGTGATCAAAAATCACTTTTTCAGAATATGACTCAAAATTAAAATCAACATCTTGCCACATAACATTTATTTACGTAAAAATAAAAAGAATGTAAATAGAATAAAAATTTAAAAACCTGACTTTCCCATAAAAGCATGAATGAGGACTGAGGTTCATGACATTGTGCAGGAGACAGGGATCAAGACCATCCCCATGGAAAAGAAATGCCAAAAAGCAAAATGGCTGTCTGGGGAGGCCTTACAAATAGCTGTGAAAAGAAGAGAAGTGAAAAGCAAAGGAGAAAAGGAAAGATATAAGCATCTGAATGCAGAGTTCCAGAGAATAGCAAGAAGAGATAAGAAAGCCTTCTTCAGTGATCAATGCAAAGAAATAGAGGAAAACAACAGAATGGGAAAGAATAGAGATCTCTTCAAGAAAATTAGAGATACCAAGGGATCATTTCATGCAAAGATGGGCTCAATAAAGGACAGAAATGGTCTGGACCTAACAGAAGCAGAAGATATTAAGAAGAGGTGGCAAGAATACACGGAAGAACTGTACAAAAAAAGATCTTCATGATCCAGATAATCAAGATGGTGTGATCACTCACCTAGAGCCAGACATCCTGGAATGTGAAGTCAAGTGGGCCTTAGAAAGCATCACTATGAACAAAGCTAGTGGAGGTGATGGAATTCCCGTTGAGCTGTTTCAAATCCTGAAAGATGATGCTGTGAAAGTGCTGCACTCAATNTACAGATGGATTCTTTACCACTGAGCCACTTGGGAAGCCAGAAAAAGCAGTAAAGCTTCCTTATTGTAAATTGTCATCAACACTCACAAACCTCTCTCCAAAGCTCCATCACACCCTGGGAGATGGCAGGTCCACTGGGAAGCTGCAATAGAAGACAATGGAGTTAGAGCTATCAGAAAACCTTAACCAGTAGAGTAATATTAGTGGTAGCATTAACAGAAATAGCAGGAGTATTTATCATCCAGCTTAATACATGAAACACTGGCAATTAAACTCTTACAGGATTTTTGGTATTTACAGGAATTGAAACTTGAGAAAAGCCTGTGTAGGTGTTTCATAGATGCAGGTCCTCTCTCTCCTAATGGGTTAACCCTTCTTGGAGGCAAGAACTAGAAAGAGAATAAAAACCCTTCTCCAGGGTACGTTAGGCTAGGAACATATGCAGAAGGTGGGGTGCCACTGCAGGGTACCCAGCTCACTTGCTGGGACCAGTTTTCACCGTCTGCAGCCCTGGGCTTGGTTCTGAAATTCCATCCCAGTTCTAGCACTTCACAACCCAACTTGTTCCTTTCACCTCTTTCTCTTAGAAAGCCGGGAGCTGAGTTATTGCCAAAGCACAGTTTCTGCTGGTTTCTGCCATGGGGTTGGGAGGCTGAGTGGAAAGGGCTTTGGTGTCAGACCTGCATAGGCTAAGCTCTTGGTTCCTACTTTACTCTCTAGCTGTGGGATCTTAGGGGATTTCTGCAACTTCCTTAAGCCCTAGTGTCCTCAACTGAAAAATATTAATAGTAGCAGAGCTACTCAGCCATGCGCTTATTGTAGTGACTGAGACACAGTGCACGTGTCCTGGTTCAGAATAACAACGCGGGCACGTCAGCCTCTCTTTAGATTATCGTCAAGTACTGGCGTTCTCTTTCACAGATATTTTTATGAGTGTGAAATTTACCAAGTTAAAAAAAAAGAGTGAAAACAAATATTTGCTCATCAGAGAAATTATAAACTTCATGCAAATACTAAGGAAAACTTTTATAATGGTTGCATTTTATCATGCAAACATAAAACTTTTCAATTCAGTTCAGTTCAGTCTGTCAGTCGTGTCTGACTCTTTGCGACCCCATGAATCGCAGCACACCAGGCCTCCCTGTCCATCACCAACTCCAGGAGTTCACTCAGACTCACGTCCATCGAGTCAGTGATGCCATCCAGCCATCTCATCCTCTGTCGTCCCCTTCTCCTCCTGCCCCCAATCCCTCCCAGCATCAGGGTCTTTTCCAATGAGTCAACTCTTCGCATGAGGTGGCCAAGGTATTGGAGTTTCAGCTTTAGCATCATTCCTTCAAAGAACTTTTAGACAACCTTATTAAAAGTGCAGTGCTTCAAAAGTAAGCAAAAGCTACATAGAATGAAAACTATTTCATGGTAAGTAATGAAAAGTAAAGCAAGTTTATTTGACTTTTTTATCAGAGCTCAACCTCAAAAAAAGGGGGGGTTCAATGGTACCATGGTTTAAGGGTAAGCTTATTTTTATTGAAAATTTTGCAGCTACTGAAAAAGATCTCTCCCATCTTTCTTTTTCTTAAAGGAATTGTGAGGAGGTAATTACAAGCTAAGGGGCTTCCCTGTTCAAGAGGTAAAGAATCCACCTGTCAATGCAGGAGGCTTGGGTTCGATCCCTGGGTCAGGAAGATCCCCTGGAGGAGATAATTGCAACCCATTCCAGTGTTCTTGCGTGGAGAATCCCAAGGACAGAGGAGCCTGGCAGGCTACAGTCCATAGGGTCACAAGGGAGTCGGACATGACTTAGCAACTAAACAACAACAGATTCAGTTCCATAGTGGAGAGTGAAAATGCAAGGAGTCATGGACGGATCCCAGTAACCAGAGGTGATAGTGATGGGGTTGGGGTGGGGAATGGTGCCTCTTACAAGTAGTAGGAGAGGATCAGACTCGACTGACGGAGGTGCTTCTAGGGCTCTGTTCTGTGTGTTGAGTTCAACACTCCCAGGGCACATCTAACTGGGAATGTTCACCAATGGAATGGCTTCACGAGAGGACACAAAGACTAGAAGAGGGCCCAGGACCCAGCCTTGAGCAGATCTAACATCTGGGGGACCAATGGGGAAGGCAGAGCCAGCAGAAGAGCATGAAAGAGAGGCCAGTGCAGGAGGAGAAAACAGGGACAGGCGAACTGGAGATGCCCAGGGAATAGTGTCTCGAGAAGGAAGACAGGCGGGACTGCCTGGGCGGTCCAGTGGCTAAGACTCGGGGGTCCCAATGCAGGGGGAGGGCACATCTAACTGGGAATGTTCACCAATGGAATGGCTTCACGAGAGGACACAAAGACTAGAAGAGGGCCCAGGACCCAGCCTTGAGCAGATCTAACATCTGGGGGACCAATGGGGAAGGCAGAGCCAGCAGAAGAGCATGAAAGAGAGGCCAGTGCAGGAGGAGAAAACAGGGACAGGCGAACTGGAGATGCCCAGGGAATAGTGTCTCGAGAAGGAAGACAGGCGGGACTGCCTGGGCGGTCCAGTGGCTAAGACTCGGGGGTCCCAATGCAGGGGGCCTGGGTTAGACCCGTGGTCAGGGAACTAGATCCCACATGCCGCAATTAAGCCCTGATGCAGCCAAATTAAAAAGAGGAAAAAGAAAGGTCAGGTCTGTCCGGTAGAGTGCCCTGGTGTTGGCATATGGAGGCTATGGGTGATCAAGCCATGCACAGCTCCAGGGTAGAGACCGGCAGCTGGGAGCTCTGCTGGTGAGAAAGTGGATGAAGTTCTTGTAGACAGCCCTGCTAAAACCTCTTCCTGTTTGCCAAGTGGGACCCTGGGGCAAAGAGATGATGATTTCCTCCAATTAACCACCCTCAATCCCTGAGCCCAGAAACCTTCTCCAAACAGGAGAGCGTCTTCCTCCAGCTTCATCCCCACCACCTTCATAAAGGCCCAGCTGAGGGTGGGGGTGCGAACGGACCACTTGCTTTGGGTCTCAGTGGGGAGACGTCTGCTCACTTTGTTGCCAGGCCCCTCTCCTCACCCTCTGCTAACAAGCCCACCCTCTCCCTCCACACCTTTCCCATTTGGGCTAAACTCCCGGTGAGTTTCTATCACTTACAGCCAAGCGACCCTGACTAATATACTTTTTCTTCTGAAATGGTCCAAGGTCAGCTCTCCTTGACTTTCTCCCTTCTCCAGCAGTAAGGTAGGAGGACATGAAAGAAAAACTGGAGGTAGGAAATTAAAGAGAACTTGGAAGAATGTAGTTGTTCTCACAACATTTTGATTTTTCAAATTTTATTTTGTTAAACTAACCACATTATGGGAAATTGCCAATGGAGGAATATTGATTTTTCAAAGCATAGCGGTGCTTTAGGAAGTGATTACATGGCTTTTATTGAAATTGCAGAATCACTGTATTTTGTATGTGCCATCTATAATGGCCTAGTGTTGGGGTGGTGGAAGAATGTGTAATGTAAGTAAGAAACGGAATAGAAGGGATTTCATTAAGGGGTGGATGCTAGAAGAGGAAGCTCTCACGTAACTGGAGAAGGGTAGAAATTGAAAACCAGGAACAAAGGGAACAAGAGAATTGAAATAAGATGGAACAGATTTAGCTGACTGTCCCACCTCCAGTCAGTTAAACTCTCCTCTGCAGACTCGACATGTTTTCTCTATTTGTAGCAAAGCTTCAAACTCCAGGCTGGCTTCAGGCCATCAGAGTGACTCCAACCACAATGATGACACTTCCTGGAGTCTGGCTTCCAACCAGACTTCCCAGTTGGAACTTCCAACATCCTCCTCTCCCCTCATTTTCCCATGTCCTGGCACCAAAAACTTTAGAAGATGGGAAAGAATATTCTTTCCTTTCCCTTTCGATGCTTTCTGTGACTCCCAATAATATGGCCCCCAACTGTCCCCAGATCCCCACCCCTGCCCCATTGCTTCCAGGCAGTTTCAAGCCAGGGGAGTCTGGGTGGACCCCATGTCTTTTTCTCTAAAAGACCTTGTGGGGAGTCCCCACTATCCTATGTGGTAAAAGCATGGTCTGTTCTGCTCATTCTCTATTTCTAGTGCCCTGCCCGGGCCAGGCACGTGACTGACAACATTTCTCTAATAGTGAGAAATAGATAAGTGTGCTTCCAGTTACCTTGAAAGGAGTTTCCCCTGTTTGTTTTTGTACCCTTGTCACTTGGGGCAAAATTCAAAACAGCAAAATGACTTTTGCAGGGTCGTGAAGCTTTAAAGTAAGAGATGGGATCTTGGCAAATCTGAGAAGCTGACTCTGAGAGCCTCCCTGGTCGCCTGTCCCCTTTCCCCACCTCTCATTTCTCTGGCTTCCCCATCCTCCTTCTCCTCACATCTCCAGGGCTCAGCTATGAATTCTGCTGCCTGAAATATAGCCCTAGAAGACTGAACTCTCCTAGAATTATTGGAATTTTAGTAAAAGATCTTGAGGACCAGCACAAAAGAAAAACCCTAAGCGATAAAATGCCCAGTGGGTGGGACCAAGTGATTTAGAAGGACTTAAATTTTCTATTTCAAACCCAAATAGGTAGCTAATGTTCCAACCATTCATCAGGCTAGGTCGGCTCTCTGATGAACCAAATTGGATTAGGACCCAGCGATTGTTAACCAGTAACTGCCACCCCTGCATCCATCCGTTTATCCATCTATCCCATTCATTCATTCATTCACTAAAGAAAAACTCATGATGAAAAAGACAGCTACATACTAGTTCTCTCACAGCTTACAGACTCAGGGAGAGAGAGATGGTGGCCAAATAACCCAGCAAGTAAAAGGAGTTCCTCAAAAGGAGAGAGGCTATGGGAGTTTATCACAGGGTCTTGCCTGGTGGGCAAGGGAAGGGAGGGGTTGGAGGGGTTGGGGTGGTAGGGGGTTGGGGGGTGGTAGGGGTGGAGGAAGGATGGCTAGAGGGGCTTTCCAGAAAAAGAACTCTATAGAGGAGGGAGTGTGGCTCCTTCGAGGCCTGGAAAGCTGGCTGGAGGGGCTGGAGGGGACGATTAGTTGGAGGGGAAGCCGGAAGCCAGACATTCAGGCTCTCTGGG